>CM055910.1:12746950-13346950 GCA_029582155.1 Panopea generosa
ACTACTACTACTACTACTACTACTACTACCATAACTACTACTACTACTACTGCTACTACTACTACTACTACTACTACAACTATTACTACTTCTTCTACTACTACCACTACTCCAACTACTACCATAACTACTGCTACTACTACTTTCTCTACTACTAATACTTGTTCTACTGCTACTACCACTACTTCTACCACTGCGACTACCACAACTACTATGACTGCTAGCACTACCACTACCACCACTATGACATCTAACATAACTATTACCTTACTACTACTATTACGCTATCAACTGAGCTGCCGTAGCTCGACTGTCAATCGAGGGGTCGTGAATTCGAATCCCAATCCGGTCACAGTGAGTCCCAGTGATGACTAGCCATGAACTTTGTTCTACAGTAATGTGAATTAGTGATAAAATAGTAAGTGACTTGCAAAGATAAGCCGTATTTATTAACCGCCGGAACAATAGTCTATAGTTAAAAAACTAAAGTACTGATAAAAAAGAGACGCAAAACATACACACATACAATTACCATCATTTATACAACGCTTCCACTATGACTACTACTACCACAGTCACTACAACTGCCATCACTCCTATCATGTTACAACAACTACATTTGTACCATTACTACTACCACAACCGATACTACCACCACTAACACAACTACCTCTACCACTACCACGGCTGTCTGGTTCTATTACCATCACTAATATAACTACCTCTGTCACTACCACGGCTGTCTGGTTCTATTACCATCACTAATATAACTACCTCTACCATTACCACGGCTGTCTGGTTCTATTACCATCACTAATATAACTACCTCTACCATTACCACGGCTGTCTGGTTCTATTACCATCACGAATATAACTACCTCTGTCACTACCACGGCTGTCTGGTTCTATTACCGTCACTAATACAACTACCTCTGTCACTACCACGGCTGTCTGGTTCTAGTACCATCACTAATATAACTATCTATATCAGTACCACGGCTGTCTGGTTCTGTTACCATCACTAATACAACTACCTCTATCAGTACCATGGCTGTCTGATATTATTACTATCACTAATATAATTACCTCTATCACTACCACGACTGTCTGGTTCTTTTACCATCACTAATATAACTACTTCTGTCACTACCGCAGCTGTCTGGTTCTATTACCATCACTTATATAACTACTTCTGTCACTATTGCAGCTGTCTGGTTCTATTACCATCACTTATATAACTACCTCTATCACTACCATAGCTATCTGGTTTTATTACCATCACTAATATAACTACCTCTATCACTACCGCGGCTATCTGGTTATATTACAATAACTATACAACTACCTCTACCACTACCACAGCTGTCTGGTTCTATTACCATCACTTAAATAACTACCTCTATCACTACCACAGCTGTCTAGTTCTATTACCATCACTAATATAACTACCTCTATCACTACCGCTGCTATCTCGTTATATTACAATTACTATACAACTACCTCTACCACTACCACAGCTGTCTGGTTCTATTACCATCACTTATATAACTACTTCTATCAGTACCATGGCTGTCTGATATTATTACCATCACCAATATAATTACCTCTATCACAACCGCGGCTATCTGGTTATATTACAATTACTATACAACTACCTCTATCACTACCACGGCTGTCTGGTTCTGTTACCATCACTAATACAACTACCTCTATCAGTACCATGGCTGTCTGATATTATTACCATCACTAATATAATTACCTCTATCACTACCACGACTGTCTGGTTCTTTTACCATCACTAATATAACTACTTCTGTCACTACCGCAGCTGTCTGGTTCTATTACCATCACTTATATAACTACTTCTGTCACTATTGCAGCTGTCTGGTTCTATTACCATCACTTATATAACTACCTCTATCACTACCATGGCTATCTGGTTTTATTACCATCACTAATATAACTACCTCTATCACTACCGCGGCTATCTGGTTATATTACAATTACTATACAACTACCTCTACCACTACCACAGCTGTCTGGTTCTATTACCATCACTTACATAACTACCTCTATCACTACCACGGCTGTCTGGTTCTATTACCATCACTTATATAACTACCTCTATCACTACCACGGCTATCTGGTTCTATTACCCTCACTAATATAACTACCTCTACCACTACCACGGCTATCTGGTTCTATTACCCTCACTAACATAACTACCTCTATCACTACCACGGCTATCTGGTTCTATTACCATCACTTATATAACTACCTCTACCACTACCGCGGCTGGTTCTATTACCATCAATGATATAACTACCTTTGTCACTACCACTGCTGTCTGATTATATTACCATCACTAATATAACTACCTCTACCACTACCACGGCTGTCTGGTTCTATTACCCTCACTAATATAACTACCTCTACCACTACCACGGCTGCCTGGTTATATTACCACCACTAATACAACTACCTCTACCACAACCACGGCTGTCTGGTTCTATTACCACCACTAATACAACTACCTCTACCACTACCACGGCTGTCTGGTTCTATTACCACCACTAATACAACTACCTCTACCACTACCACGGCTGTCTGGTTCTATTACCATCACTAATATAATTACACCTATCACTACTGCGGATGTTTTGTTCTATTACCATCACTTATATAACTACATCTATCACTACCACGACTGTCTGGTTATGTTACCATCACTAATATAACTAGTCTATCACTACCACGGCAATCTGGTTCTATTACCATCACTTATATAACTACCTCTATCATAACCACGGCTGTCTGGTTCTCATACCATCACTAATATAACTACCTCTATCACTACCACGGCTGTCTGGTTCTGTTACCATCACTAATATATTAACTACCTCTATCATTACTGCGGCTGTCTGATTCTATTACCATCACTTATATAACTACCTCTATCACTACCACGTCTTATTGGCACTTTAGCTAATATTACCACTGCGAATACCACCGGTATCAGCGCTCGGAATTTCTTCTACCAAAACCTGTCAACTATTACCTGTAACTTCTACCACTGCCACCATCACAACCAGTATTGCCATTACTGTTCATACCGCTCATTCACAACAACATGGTAGTAGTGTCCAGTAGGGGTGGGTGGGGGGGGGGGGTTTGCGTGATTTCGAAGGTTGTTTAACCACCGATACCGCCGCCTGTAAGACATATATAAACTGATAAATATATAAATAAATTCTTACCTTAACCCATTTCCATTTCCATATCAGAATGTATGTACATGTTAACACAGCCTCAAGTGTTCCATTTTACTTATTTATTGTGAAATATAGTCAATTTAACATTAACTATAATTAATCATATAACTATATGCTTACACTCAACTGTGTAAAGTCAAACAGTCTTATTTCGCAGCCATATTCGCCGCACGAGTTATAAAGCTTGAATAATTCCAGTATTATTGTTTATTGTGTGTGTGCTCACCAATATTTCTTTATCTTCATGTACATTTGATCACTATTTTTTTTATAGTATATCTATTACTAGAAGCAGATGCCCTACTTCTGCTAACCAATCCAATATTAATACAATGTACAATGACAGTCCAAGGTAACTCAATAAACGAAACGTTATTTGCGGTTTTTCGTGCTTATTGAATTTCACGTGTCTTATGTAACTATCATATCTACACAATTTAAGCTCTACTGGCCAAAAACCGGAAGAGTGTAAATTTTCAACAACAAATATTAATTTATTCAAGCATGTAAAATATTGATAATTGTGTTTTGAACGATATGACCGAGACAAAATATCAGGTAATTGGTCATGTTTGAAATGAGCTGATTGTTTTGTGAAATGTTATCTAATGGTGTGCTGTTGATTTCTGTCCTATTGATGTGTATTTGGTGTATTTATATATATATATATCTTTCATTATGAATGTGCAGCGGAAAAAAATCCGTTGTTGTGATTTCAATAATTTCCCTTTATATATACATATTTAATATAGGTGTATGTCCGTAGGTATGTGTATTTATTCATGTGTATATATGTATATGTTAACATGTATGTGTATATATGAGTATATTTGTATATACTAGTTGGTTGAATATATGGAAGAAGGTGTTTTATTTAAGAAAAAGAAAGTGTCTTATTTATTATTAATAGTGCGTCCTTACAAATAGTCTCAACTAAATGGCTACCTTTATAATGTGCGTGTGATACTGGTATCACATATCTCTTCTATTCACATTTGGCACTGCCACTTCCTTCTCCAGAGAATCCAATCTCTTGTCCACTGTTTTCTTGGTTTTCATTTTCGTTATATTTCTGAATTCACTTGTCATCGCCACCCTTCCTTCACAATATAGTTAGTACGTTTTGACCCTCCATCTGTCTGCAAGAGTGTATTTGATATATTTACATACATAATGACGTAATGTCATTGGCAAGCAACTGTAAGTCTCACTACACAGTTGAATTTTGTTCTTTGTTCTATATAAACTATGGTCTAGGATATCCATGATTAAAAAAAGAATTCCACATCGAGCGTTTTTAGTGTATGTCTCAGCCAACATAAGACCTAAGCGTATATCAGACTAGAGAATATGTTACATTAATCACTGTAGATAGGAATTAAACACAAACGCCAATCTTATTTAATGTGTACCATTCACAGACCCCCGTACTATACAGTCAAAATTTGGAATAAAGTTTATGTTTTCCTAGGAAGAGCTTTAGAATATAAACAAATCCTTATTTTAGCTGGCAACATAAATGAAGATCAACCCAATAGTTGTAACCTTAACTTCCATGGTATAATGATTGTTAACAACAAACCAAATATTGTTAGTGATTCAACCAGGGATCCAGGAAGACCAACTAAGTTACTTGACCCTATTGCTAAAACTAGTCAACGTATAGTTCATGATTCCGGTATTTTTAAAATAAACCGTCATATAAAAGTGATCATTATATTATACTCAGTAAAAAAGAAACTTTACTCTCCATAAAATGGTTCTTTACAAAATGCTGCCCGAAACACTGCAATTATATTGATAAATCTGTGCCAATGGATCATTTTTTAACTTTGATGATAAAATAAATGATATAAAACAACTTCTTATCCATTGGTCAAAACGAATATTAACACCAATTGGTAAAATAACAATCTTAAAAAGTTTAGCCATATCAAAAATTAATCATCTTATCTTAGCTCTACCAAACCCTAACTCAGATAAAATGAAAGAGATTAAAAGTTAAATTTATTTTGAATGGTAAACCGGATGAGGTGAAAAGAACTACTCTTTGCAACTCTTACATAAAAGAGGGTCTCAAAATGTTTGATATAGACCTTTTTATTAACTCTCACAAAAAAAATCTCACATGGATAAGACGCCTTTTAAGCTAAAATAAAATATCTAGATATATTTAATTCAATGTACCCAATCATGTCAAATGTTGGCGCATATGGCCCGGATTTAATTAGTAGACACATAAACAGAATACATAATCCTTTCTGGAAAGATATTTTTAGAAGTTATCAAAAATATTCAAACCTTCGTAATCCTGCAAATTGGTACACATTTCAAAAAATTCCAATTTGGTTTAACCCAAACATTAAGGTCGGAGGCACAAGTATATTTTATAACTATTGGTTCTCTAAGGGTGTTTTATTGATAAATGATATTATGAATACAAATGGTAATTTCTACTCAATGATTGATTTTATTAACAGGTACAACAGAAATACAAACTTCATAGAATATGAAGGATTGCTAGCATCTGTTAAAAGGTACTTATTTAAACTTTCAATTGTTCATTTAGCTAGTAATGGAGGGGCACCTACATGCCCTTTATCAATATCAATAATTATGAAAGATACAAAAGGATGTAGGACAATTTGTCAGTGTTGTACACAAGAAAATGTAATCCCTCAATCTGCTGCTAAATGGAAAAAAGAACCAATTTAGATGAAACCAAATTTTACTGCCTTCCATTTAACATAACAAATAACAGAAATTTACAATGGTTTCAGTACAGAATAAACCACCAACTATTAGGAACCAGTTCTCTTCTTCAAAAATGAAAATAAAGGATTCTGATATTTGCAGTTTATGCAACAGAGAAATAGAAACAATTAAACATATTTTTATCGAATGTGACATTTCTAAACAATTTATCTCGTGCTTGATGAACCATATTCGCAAAAAATGTATAGGCATGAATTTATATTGGAAAAATACAGACATTATGTTCGGAAATAAAATTTTTGAGAAAGTTTTGAACAAAAAAATATTAATTGCAAAGAAATTTATTTTTCACTCAGAAACTTCAAACAGTTAAACCTACACTTAACAACTTTAAAAACATATAATAAATCTGTATAGTACAGAACGGTGTCTGTCTTGCAACATTTAATTGTATAATACACACTTTTGATATTATTTGGAATGATTATAACCACTAATATCTTGATACAAATTTGAAACATTTTACATGTTACTTTTCAGTTTTAATTTAGACACATTTGTTTGATTACAAATACATTTATATTTTGTAAATAATTAATTATATCAATCCCCATCCCCTTCCCAGAGTGTTTTTATTTTTTTTTTTTTTTTTCTTTTCTCCAATTAACTATAATATTTAACTGCTCATTATCAAGACTAGACATGCAATAAGAATTATTAGTTAATGTGTATATACCTCAGTAAAGCATTACTTTCTTTTAAAAAAACAAGTTTACAAAGTCAGATAAAAAATTCAAAGCGGAATGTTTTACGACAATTGGAATGTTTTTTTATGCACTTATCTATCATCAATAAATGAACTCCAACATTCGATTTAACATGTATTGTTGCTTTATAGTTTATATATTACAGTTTGTGTAACGTATTTTGATAACGTAACAAGGTTGACTCTCATCAATGTTTGTTAGACTGGATGAATACTTATTAAGGAATTGTAGGTGAAATTTTGCACTTTTTAAATTGTGTAGTATCTGCTCAGGAATTGGCAGAGCTTAAGCTTATATATTAATTGTTTCAAAATATCTCTAATACAAATGATTAACCTGCCAGATGTTTAATGATATTCCACTATATAGCTAACTACTTTATATTTAATTGTGAAAACTGATTTCAGTAACATGTATATTGTTCTGCACGTCTACAAAAGCAAATATGTACAAGGTATCTTATTGTTTGGTAGCCATTGAGTTGTTGACCCCGGTTTCACTTATTTTACATATTTTGATAGTTTCTTCAGCGATATTTTTAAATGCTAAAACATCACACTTACTGATTATGTTGCAAGTTATACTTTACCATTAAGTACAGAGGTGTTATTACTGTATGTGGTAATTTAACTGTGAAGTATTTCAAATAATAATTAAATGAGAAACTGAAAAATAAAATAGGGAGGATTTCTGTTTGAATATATTTATCAATTACGATAATCCGGCCCTTGAGATTTAAACTACACAAATAAACTATCTGGATTAAATGAGCACTGTTTGTTACATATTCAATTCCCATAGACAATGAGACACTCAATGGCTATTAGAAATTTCTAAATGTATATACAATTGTCATGAAATATTTTGTATCAATATGTCTGTATTTTGTACAACTTAATTGAAATAATAAAAGTAAATCATTGAACTTTGGAAGCGTAGTTTTGTATCTGTAAATTTACGATAAAGTGGAAAAGTGGTTGTCATGGCAACGTTAAGAAAAACAATTCAAAAAATATTTCCCGTTAAAACCGGGTCAGATTTCAAAATAAGTTGGTACATATTAAAAGTATGTGACCCTCTACTGAAATTGTTCAGATGAACTTGATCTGTTCAAAACCATGGTCGCCAGAAGACATAGCTACAGGTGGGCGATATAAGAGCCATTGTGACCCTCTTGTTTAAGAATTAAAATAGTGAGATATCGTTGAGTAACACATTTATAATGTGATTTCAATTGTTTGGTTAATAACGTGTCTGTTTAGGTAAAGCAAATTTGTGTTTCTGCCTGGTTGGCTCTGACATGTGCAAATAATGCAAACAGTTTTTTACAGCCATATGATTATCACTTGTGTTTAAATAAACAAATTCGCACTTGTCAAATACGCTGACGAAATACAAACATTTTCATGCATACATTTTAGTTATACATGCAGAAATATTTGATTGATTGATTGAATATTTATCGCCATTTTTATGCCATCGAGGGCTAACAGACGATCAGTAATCCTAACCACCGTTTCCTTAAATCCTGAAAAGTAAACCAGTACTCATTTCCGCAAGTAACTGATAACTTTCCCACTTGAATAAACGGTGAGAGACGAACGATAATGAAAAACAGTGTCGTATATCAATCATTACGGATATTATTGCCTGTCGGGGATTCGAACTCACGACCCCTTTATTGATAGTCAGACGCGCAACCGACTGAGCTATTCGGGCCCGGCTCAGGCAAGTGGAGGTGTAGAATGTAAAAATATATTTAATCTTCACTCTTCACTAAAATCCTCAAATTTACACCGCTTTTTTCCAAGAATCAACGGTTCATGGTAATACTATCACATATTTTATATAAAAGATATATCTAATATCTCTAAAATATTCGTATAATTCACAGAGACAATACATTATGTTTAACCAGTGTTACATGCAAACATCAAACCCGGTGTTCATAGTCTTGAAAACTTTATATTCTCAATCGGAAACAGAAAATAATTGTACAACTGTCGTGTGAGATTATTGCGAAAATATTTCTTGATTCTGACATTTTCTTTTAATATTTGACACATTTATATCAAGTTAACATCATTTATACTGACACCCCATTCATGTAAACCTCATGTACGTCTGACAGAAATGTGATTCAATAATTTGTAACTTTGTAACTTAAACATATACTGTTTCTTAAAACAAACATACAATATAACATACATAAAGTACATTTAATCTATAAGTTATCACATCACAATTAAATATCTGTTACGCATAACGAAGCGTTTGTACATCTGTAGTTTATATTTAAATAAGAGGTTGAACTTTATCATTGATTAAATGAATTCGACGGTGTATTCAAAATAGTCAAGTTAACTAAATATCGTGTCATTATGAGGTACTAATAATCATATACAAAGCAATTAAACTGATGAACGAGTTTATGGTCATGCATAGAAATCAATTGTAGATCAAATGAATAAAATTGAATAAGTATACACGGTAAATATGCGATGGATGCACCGTTAATTATTATACATATAGAAGTAATTGATGAGTAAATCCTTTTGAAATAAATATGTTAGCACAGAGATACCAAAGTGGTGCAGACTTTGTAATACTATCAATATGACATATATGTAACAGCCCGATCTTTATAATGAAATCAGTAATGATTATTTAATGAACATATGTATCTCCAATCATAAGACATATTTCAAATTATGTTGGACAATGTACTTTATAACGAAGTAAGATATGCTCTTCTCTATTTCACATTCCATTATCACTAATCTATTTTGTATTAGTGACAAAGAACATAGTATTAACACTAACTTGATCTTGACATGATTCTATTTTCAATATTTTTTTCATATAATGAATGGAATGACAGTTACTTTATGTATTTTATCTTGAATTGATTCTTCCCTCGGTCGGCAAAATATCGGCTAGAGTATTAAGCAATTGCGATATGAAGTCTTGCAACGACGACGCAACTTAACTGTTTTTCACTTTCATTCCGCCAAACGTTACAAACCCAACCCGTTTTAAAAATATTCCAGTAATTTTTTACACATATAAATGACATAAAAATCCCTGATATTGGAGATTAATACAGTGTCATGTAATCCTCAACAGCACTTAATCGCATAGAATTAATTTAATCGTCTTATCCAGTAATCGTCTTATGTAGCCGTGATGCAGTGGTTCACCACCTGGATAAACTTCTGTTTTACTTTTCACACTCGTCAAAACGTAAGTGCGATGTTCATGGTAAATATATGCTTACCATTATAATTTTTTCACGTACAAGGACTTATTGATTTTTTGTTCTTTATTCTTAACAAGTGTGCATGCTTGTCATTCATAGGGACTCAAATAATGAAAGACATAAAACTTGCCTTTTATTGTTTGTCGGCCTGCACTACCAAAATACGATGTGAAAAGTATGTATTATTAAGCTTATTAGAGAGTTCGTTCAGTTCAGTGTGTACACTGTTGACAAAGTGAAAGTAGACTTACGAAATCATGTATTCATACCCCAATTAAGAAGCATCAGTTTCTTTTCTAAATTCACAATTCAAACATGACAGTTATTCCAACATACTAAAAATACGCCCGTAATGCCATTCAAATAAACAATGAGCATTAAAATAAGGAATTAATTGTAAGTTTTCTTTTCATACAATGACTTTATTTCATTATGAACGCATTTTTGCTACACAAATATATTTGTTTTGATCATAGGCTGGTACACTTTGAGTAATATGTGTAAATAGTGTCTGATGGTAAGAATTCCTTCTTTCACTGTTACAAACATGATACATTAATAGCTAAAATGTCTCAAAATATAGTAAAAATTGCATATTTTCGATGGACATGAACATTTGTTGATATTGTATCAAGCGTAGAATTGAAAAACCTCTACCTTGTCTATTAAAATCCATATGTTCACAGGTTTAACTTTATTTGATGTGTGAATATTTTCCATTTTTCCATTTTCCTGGATCATACTGAGGATATCTCTCAAATTACAGTTTCTCATTATTCATACGTCCCTTTGTGTCCCCTCTACGATAGTGAATTAATCAAGTTACTTAAGTATTAATGTTTCACACCACTGTGATATTTCTCATGTCCCCTCCGTGGTAGTGAACATCGCACCTGTGAAGTTTCATACGTGTCTGTCCAGTTGTTACTGAGATATGAGCTTGACCAGAATTTATCAAGTAATCTAGGTATAAGCGTCTCACACCACTATTACATTTTCCATGTCCCCTCCATGATAGTGAACACTGCACATAAGTGTTTGTCCTATTGTTGTTGAGATATGAGTCTGATCAGAATTTATCAAGTTATCTAAGAATTAATGTCTCACACCACTATTACATTTCTCATGTCCCCTCCATGATAGTGAACTGTGCACATAAGTGTTTGTCCTGTTGTTGTTGAGATATGAGACTGACCAGAATTTATCACGTTATCTAAGAATTAATGTCTCAAACCACTATTACATTTCTCATGTCCCCTCCATGGTAGTGAACAGTGCACCTCTAAAGCTGCATTAGTGTCTGTCCACCAGTTGTTGTTGAGATATGAGCGTGATAAGAATTAATAAAGATATCTAAGAATTAATGTCTCACACCACTATTACATTTTTCATGTCCCCTCCATGGTAGTGAACAGTGCACATCTTAAGTTGCATTAGTGTCTGTCCACCAGTTGTTGTTGAGATATGAGCGTGTTTAGAATTAATAAAGTTATCTTAGAATTAATGTCTCACACCACTATTACATTTTTCATGTCCCTCCATGGTAGTAAACAGTGCACCTCTAAAGCTGCATTAGTGTCTGTCCACCTGTGGTTGCTGAGATATGAGCGTGGTAAGAAATAATCAAGTTATCCAAGTATTAATGTCTCACACCACTATTACATTTCATAGAGCGTTGCATTGTAGTTCCGTTGTCCAAAACACAGTGAAAAAAAATCTGCAGCATGTATCTGGGCTCAAATTCTTCAATGGTTTAAGATATGCAATTGTAAAGAAAAAAAAAACAACATACTTTAAAAAAAATAAATGGTTTTGTAACAATATGTTAACTATTCGCCAACGATGCGGTCCGAACCATCAAATCTAAAAAAATATGATAATTAATTATTTTATGGTGATTTCTAAAATAATGATCATTTAACACATGATAGGAAAGTATTTGTATATCGCTGCAATATAAAGCCCTGAAAAAAAAGAAAAGAGAACTAAAGCGTTACTTCCACCTCCATTATCAGTAACGGTTACGGAGAATTCAGGGGAGATGCTATTGGTGGGAGACCTTAATGGAGTATAATTCAAAACAGGTTTATCCTGCACTGTTATGACTATAAAGTAATTACCAACATATCATAAATTATGCATTTTAATGATCAGATCCGATCATGCTATAAACAAGAAATACTTTTAAAAAATGTATTTGACAGAGGATAATTACTTTTTGTAAAGTGGAAATCCTATCGTTATTTTTTTGAGATACATGCAGAACATATAGCAAAATTCAACTTTGCAGTGAGATCTTCCAGTATTTCGTAGCCCACATAAATGACATAAACATGCCTGATATTGGAGAATAATACAGTACTAGTATCATATATTTTTTAACAGCACTAAATCTCCTAGAATTATCTTAATTGTCTTATCAAGTAATCGTTTTATCTAACCATAATGGTCCAGCACTGAGATAAACTTCCGTTTAACCCTTCATAGCGAAGTGGCAAGGTAAACATATGCTTAAGATTATCATGTTTGCATGTATCAAGAGCCATTGATTTTTATTAATTTTTAAAAGAAACAAGTGCGCATGTCTGTCATCCAAAGAGAGTCTTAAAAAGACATGAAACTTATATTTCATTGTTTGTCGACCTCTGCACGACCAAACTAAGATGAGAGAAGCATGGTCATATAGCATATTAGAGATTTTATTTGTTCAATGTGTACAGTATTGCCTAAAGAAAAGTAGACGTCAAAAAGCATGTATTCATACTCCAATTTCCAAGCATCTACTTCTTTTCTAAAGTCAAAATTCAAACATGACAATTATTTCAACATATTCAAAGTACAACGATAATGACAGGAGCATTAACATAAGGAAAATGCATTATTATAGACGAAAAAAACAAGGATTAGTAAATATTTTTAACTTTCATTATGCGATACACCCAACTGAAGCATATTAGCTCACCTATATTATTAGTTTTAGTTAAAACAAAACACTATAAAGATGGATATACAATCTTATTCTAGGACTAAAATATATTAATATATATCTTTATAAGTCATTGTCTTAATATATGAAATGTATTTGTAGAAGTTTTAAAATAGTAAATAAAGAATTCAAGGGAAATAAAAAAAAAATATTATTGTATTTTGTTCTTAAGTACATTATAATATATTACCAGATTACACTATTACAATTTCAATTTAAAGAACGTATAGCATAGACAAAAATGTTCTTCTTTAGATGATAATTATATATATATATATATATAAGTAGTTTTATGATTATATAATATTTTCTGTAAGAAATGGCAAGTTTTAAATATATATCATTTAAAAGGTTTATTCAAATATAACCATAAGGTGATCATTTTAAGTGGATATTCTATGTTTAAATTGAATGTCTCATATAAACAATAGTATATGTACTCGCTAAATGACAAACTCCATATTGGATTGATGTAAAAAATGATATCTAAACAATAACATTTACAAAATTGACTGTCAAGCAAGTTTTTTCACATAAAAAATACATACACCATAGGGGGAGATAATATTGGTGTGAGTCCAAAAGTGACTATAATTCAAAATAGGGTTATCCTGTGATGTTAGTGAACACATTTGTGAAGATCCATTGATGTAACTAGTCTATTCCAGAACCTGATATCTCCCGAATGAGGTCTTTTAACCACCAATGGATAAATACCTGTCCCAAAATTCATAGCAATTGAACGCTTATTAAATTATGACGTCATTCAAACTTTCACTGAAGCAACTGACCAATCTGCGTGCTCATAACAATTGCTATTGAACGGACCCAATCGGGAGAACTGGGTTCGTTCTACAGACTATTGATGTAACCCAAGACAATAGAACCTGTGATAATAACATAATTATGTAGCGACACATGTGTAATCGAACTAATCATTGAAATCAAATTCAGATATTACATATAGCATACACTGATGAGCGATATAGATTAGACAGCCATGAATTATTATCATCTGTACCATAGGCGACCATCTTCATTGTTTGCTCAAAGGTGTAGGAGTGTTTCAATTATTCGAGTGGCAACCTGAGGAGGGAGTGTATGAGGATATTCTTCCAGACACCTAAGTATATGCTGAAACTGAATATGTGGGGGGAGGGGGGGGGGGGTTGGGTGTGTTGCGGCCTTGCTTTCACCCCCACCCACGGCTCCTACGCCTATGTTGCTTTGATAATAAGTATCAGTATACAAAATAAATACATCTTGAAAATAGACGTGTATATATGTTCACCTATGACATTAAACAAAAAGCAAATTTGTTACAAGGATATTTGTGTCGACAGCTGTAGTTCATTACTTTCAAATTTTGTATGCTTGATCACGCGACATTAGTTAGGTTAGAGCCAATGTATCTTGTGAAATATTTATGTCAGCAATGGCATTGGAATGTAACTGTTCCACTTCTTAACATAAAAAATCCACTCTAAAAACAGCAAGTGTTTTTAAATTATTTCATAATCCGATTAACTTTTCGGCGATTAAGTCTTCGTTTTAAATTCATGAATAAGTGACCTAACGTACGGACATATGAACGTCATGTCGTATCTGCATTGATAAATCGAACATTCATGTGTTATAAAGAGAGGATATCAATGGTTTATTATTCAATTTATCAAATAATAATTTATTGTGTATTTTTTTCTTCAAAACATTAATCAGTTTTCCTAACAAAATAGATCACAATAAAAATTAAATCGAACGAATTTTATAAAATAACACTAAAATATGGTGTTATAGTTTTGCAATTCTGATAGTCAGATAACCACTTCTTTATGTCGATATCAGCATTGCTTCATAATAACACGACAACTCAATATAATAATGATAATAAAATGATTTTCGATTCATTGGCATAATTCATGAGATGAGAGGCGAAACTATATATATATGGAGATAATTATTGGTGAACAACCAGATATAAATGTAAGCCTTAGACACATTATCAATGCATCTAGCAAACCTGATAGATTTTTTGGCAAACATGACTTATATACTATGGTTTTACATGGAACACATCTGAACTGTACGGACAATTTACGTACATGAAATGATAGCTTTATATGAGTAGGGTCCAGTTAAGGTATCATGACTTCTCACATGCTATATATACCTAAACAGACCTGGATCAGATACATGTCCCATCTGTTATGTTTTTGTACATACACCTAAAAAGAAAGGACCGGTATTTTACCTCTGTATGTATCAAATATTGGCAAGGTGTTATATTGTTTCTTTTGCTTATGCCTGTTGTGTAGCTTTACATAATAATATTGTTATATAAGTTGGTTTTGTGATTAATAATGGTGTGACCATCGCGATGACACGTGGTATATGGCTGACAACCAGTTATGAACAGAGTAACTATTTATTTTAAAGTAAATATTCTTTACAATGGCCTTTTTTACTCTCCAAAAATAGTCAATAAGAAGTGAACATTCTCACAAATGCCGACTGTTTATTCGATGAAATGTCACTTTAATAAATTACTAGCAGTCAGCCGAATTAAATTCCCAGTAGAATATAGTTTGTTCATATTTATTTAGAATGCTTTCTGAAAGACGATCAATTAATGTGATGAGTATCTATTTTTCCATGTAAAACATAATACAATGTTATACAAAAACTGTCCATGTATAAATACAAGCTTTATAATTTTGAAACTTAACACATTACATAACATAACATGCATACAATGTCTTGCAAGTAATATTTTAAAGGTGAATATAAAAAGAAAATATTAAAAACGGTTTAAAGAGAGTAGAAAAGGTACAAAGATTAGACAAGTAGAAATTTACAGATGAGAAAATGAGAAGTTGTATGCAGTATAGTTTTCGTTGTTATAGTTTACATGTTTCCCCCATTTATTGTCGTGTGACTTAAGTTTGTTTTTATTTATTGTCATTAGTTTTTCTATTTGCTTGTTGTTTTGTTTTGTAAATATGGTATGAATGCTCCAATACTGGGAACTGACTTTATGTAAATATTTTTAAATATAAAGTATTAAGCAAGTAATATTATACACTTCAGTAAAATAAATGATCGAAAGTTGTATAACCTGAACGATATATTTTGATAACAGATGTTGAAAGATTGAATATTTGCAATACAAAAGTTATGGTCCTCAGTCTCAAAGGCTCTTACAAAATGACTTTCCCAAAATAAATGTTCTAAAGTATCTGAATACCTCTCACAAAATTCACATAGACTTGAATTAACTTTTTTACATTTAGATAAAAACTTGTTAGTAGGTAAAATTCTTATTATGTATTTGTATTGAAATGATCTTAGTTTTGTGTCTATGGTACTTTTGAAAGGTAGACAGTAAATGTTTTTCCAGTCAAGGTTGTTAAATATTTCTTCTCCTTTAAGATCAGATTTTATTTCATTATCATTATTAATAAATGAATTTGCATATTATATAACATTCAATATGGAGAATTACATTTCCTCACTTGATGTAATAAAGGTGTTTTTTTCAGTTTCTGTTATATTCTCTGTTTTAATAATTTGTTTCTATCTTTTTGGTATGCTTTGGATAATAGTAAAATAATTGAAAACTCTGAGTTACTTATATTGTATGATTGTTTTAATCGTTCAAAAGTATTAAACGTTTTGTGTCTAGAATTATTATATATCATTTTTTGTTTTAATTCCTGATTATTGAATAACCATCTTTGCAATTAAAGTTGTTCTCACAAATGAAGTTTCCGCCATATTTTTCAGTTGAAGACATGTATTTATTCTTCCATGCGACATTATTGTTTACATTTGATAATCGTTTAACCCAACTTACTTTAATTGAAATTATAAACAGTTCTATATCTATTATCTTCATACCACCGTTTTCAATATTTTGTATAATAGTTTTACGCTTAACTTTGTCTGGTTTCCCAACCCACAGAAATTCACACATCTTTATTTTCTATTATGTTTATAATGTCTTTGTTAGGTGATTCAAGCACTGTTAATTGGAAAATAAGTTATTGTAATGAAATATTTTTTTTACTGTGTTTTTACCTGAAATGAACAATTAATGTTTATTCCTGTAATCAAGGCAGTTTTGAAATTGTTTAATTTTTGGATCGTAGTTTGAATCTTTGTTTTTATTTTTATCGTTGGTGAAAACAATTTCCAGTGTTGATGGTTTTTCATTAGTCCAAACATATTTTTTAAAATATGTAAATGGTTGTTTTTGAAGAGGCACGTCTTTATACAGACGACCATTTTATCATACATATTTTTTGATAATTATTATAAAAATTCCGAAAACGTATACATGTATACTTCATTTATAATACTTTTTTATAATAAGCTAAAGTTGGCTAAAATTTGATTGATTTTCTTGCATTTAGTTTAGAAAAAAACGGTATTCAAACTTTATATTATAGGTTATCATGGCAAAGACTCATAAGATCAAAATTGCCATAATTCTTGCATTTGCTGTGTTGATGAGATTTTGGTTAGTATTTACCGGTGGTCGTGAATAATGGTATGTATTAAAGAGTTATGGTTAGTTATTTATACTTGATATTTTTATATAATTCTTGAATTATATAAAACTACACGTTTGGTTACTTCAAAATTTAAATAATGGTGTCCTTTCTTGTTTACCTATTTAAAAGAACTATAGCGTAGATGATTCTATAATAGATTGCCCTGCATAAAACTAAAGTGTTGATTTCTAACCTTTAAACATCATTCGGATCACCTCGCTGATTATCCTAACTGAGTCTAATACCGGAGGATGGCAGAATTGGCCGAGTAGGTACGATTGCTCTGAACATGTGTTATTTTTTATATATAAAAACAACAAACGTCAGTCTGCCTACACGATCTTACCACGGAATGCTTCTTGCTGATTGCACTGGAACGACGTGCAGTCTGAGATATTACAAACACATGTGTGCAGTCAAGCTAATCAATATGTATTGACGGTATTTTTAATACGTGCACAGTGAATTGATCAGCACATGTAAATGAAATACTGTTAGTTAAATCCGTAGCAAATCGTTACATCATATAACCTTCACTGTTGAAACGTTGGTTACGTTGGTCACGTAAGAGTTTGCTACGGATTAAACGTTTTCTTTTATTCGATTATAAAACAAGTAATTACAATTAAAACATTTCATGCTCCAAATCTTCCTGGGTAGAACCAAAACTAGGCACATACGGAAAAAGAAAATTCCTTACAAATACCACATATAACCGTAGCGGGGATTGAATCCGCGATCCCCCTTATCATGGGCTGACGGGCATAAATCACAGACTGAAACGTGGGTTATATCACGTAACGATTCGCGACGGATTTAACTATCACGTAGTAGCGATTAAACTAACAGTATATTGCTGCTTATAATATTTCTACTGAAACGTTGGTTACTGGCAATTGATTAAACTATCACGTAGCGATTAGATACGGATTTAACTTATCATGTAATACTGATTAAGCTAACAGTATATTTCTTCGTATAATATGTTTCTCTGCTAAAACATGTGTTACTTGTAACTGATTTTACTATCACGTAGCGATTTAAAACGGATTTAAATATAACTATATTGCTGAGTATAATCAACTGATGCAAAAGAGCGAACCATAAGAAGTAGAGTAGTATGATGTTAGTCGTGACAGACAATGTTAAGTGCAACATTGTATAATCTTAGTCTTAAAAAAAAACAAGGTACTTTTCCAGCAAAGAATGCTTATATCAGTATACGTTTAACGGCCATCTTATACTTAAAACAGGTTTGCTGCTTTTAAAAAAAAAAACACCCATTCCGATTTTATATTGTTAAAATCATCTGCTACGCCATCTTCTTATTTTTGTACGTATTATAACGATTATTGTGGGAATTCTTAATGTACCTGCAGGATACGTCATAGATTACTGTATGTATAGAATGAGATGATGAATACAAAATGACTTTATACAAATTGGGTCTTGTAATGGAGGTAATTATTAAAGTGAAAGATGATGTAATTCGACATTGACTTGTTAAATTGAAATTTTGATGCAATATTTGATTGAAAGCGCATATTGAATCCAAGAAGGATTAAAACAGCAGTGCGTTCGAATATTATAGGTCACTAGTAATTTCTGGGAACTAGATTTAGATTGATACAAGCCTTTTCCCTAAAATCACGATTCTTAGAATTATTTGTCATTGAAGCATTGCAAATGTTAATATACTATGTGCGGTTCTTGAATAAAGAATTATTTATCCAACCTCGCGCTGCAGGTTACAAAATACAATGTGGGTTGTGTAACACGGCAGTTCAGAGTACTTTCCTGTTGTAGGTTTCACATTGCAAAAGCTCTAAGGTTGAGTGTTAAATGTAGAAATCAGTTTCAGTTGCCAAACAAAGTTGATATTAAAAAATGTGCAATGATTGATACACACATGATTTTTTGAAATAAGGCACTATTTACTGCCAAAGGTAATGTGTAAGAATAAGAGTAATTTATTCCAATTTCCGGAGGTCAGTAGTAAAATGACTGGATTTTAAATTGATGGTGGTATTTTATATCGAACGCAGCTTATTTGACGCTTATCAATGGTGCATTTCGCGCATGAAATCTAATACGATAGCACATCTCTGCGTCTCACAAACCAACTAATGTTGTACTGGGCTACATATAGAAATATGCATTTCTGGAACACCGGACGCATTGGCAATGGTTCTTGAGGTGTCTTGTTTCCATATATAGTCCAATACTCTTAAAAATATGCAAGAACAACCATGTGGTTGAATAGATTGCTTTTTCACAATATCGATGGTTTGATGATTCCCATTCATATGTGATAATTCCGCTCATCATTTGCTATTTATCACACTAAACTGTTATTACACCATCCGACAGCACCATTGTCTTCCTAACTTGGTAGAACTCGTGAAAATGTTCTAATGTTCTCATATGTACAAAGTAATGACCATTTTAAGCATTTTCGACAAAAAATATGCCCTACCGATTTACACAGCTCAATGGGAGGTAATTGTTAAGTGATACCTCCAGGACGCTCCGTAATGGTATCAGCGTTATATGACCAGATGGGGACATCAAGCACTGCATTTCAGAGAACGAGACAAAATATATGAACTACTTGTATTTAAATCTTCAATATTATTTGCTATTTAAGAGAGAAACAAATAACAAATACTGCAAACTATGGCAATGTGTAGTTCTTTTGATTAAAAACGCAGGTAATTCCAATTTGCATGCCAATCACTTCATACGTTGTATTTGGCTTAATCTTTCAGACACTCTGGATGACAGTAAGCGAGTAACTATCATGATGGGGAACACTAGTGAAGAACTCCTCACTTGAAGATGACCATTACTGCTCTATTAATTCAGACTGACATACCCGGCTATCACTATCACACGCTGCCGCATATGTTGATTGGACGTTTACAACTACCGTAGATTGTCCTGAACTTAATATTGTAGAAACAGCAGAAGAGACTAAATGGATTCAAATGTTGTGTTTATCCTGCTCAGATCGAGTTAGTAGACTGATACCGTCATGGACAAACACGTCACGTGGAATAGCGTCTGGTACAATGATAAAGATCTGGACATCTTTGATTTCGTCAGTTTTATCAGTGTGATCAAATTCGCGATACCGTGTCTGATTTTGATTCACGGGGAAAATGTCCCACGTGGTAAATACTGGGATTACGTCATTGAGCGTTCACCAAACATAATACACGTTTGAAGATCTAGGCCGGAAACAATTTTCGGTAAGAAGATAAGATATGAACCAACAATATTTGGTCAGCACATCAAATTTCACGAAAACTCAAGAGACATAATGAAAATAGAAGCACTAATAAAATATGGCGGAATTTATCTTGAAACAGATACGATTTTGCTATTGTATGACAATGCAAAGTTTATTGCGATTTACATTGGCTGAGCTAATTTTAATTCTTGATTCTAATTTATAAAGCTAAAGTCTGGTTGAAATAAGTATTTTCTGTGATATTCTTATATGTAAGTTGTTGAAAGTATATATAACATAGTAATAATAGTATAATAATATATAGGGTTTGTTTATTTTTATATAGTAACATGAAGAGATAATAATGTTTAAGTGTCTCGTAGGTCGAAATAAACGACCGGATATAGACGTTTTATTGTACATATACTTGATTTTATTTTGATGTAACTTTTATATGTGACACTCAAATAGACTATTTTAGCCAATCAATGACTCCAGAGTAGTCTGTAAGACTGTGCTTAAGTTTCTTTCTATCAAATTTCAGACAAGTAGACTTTGATTGGTTGTTTTAATGATATCCGAATAGATCCTGGTCTTCTTTCATTGTCAACATCTTGCGGACCACGGAACTAGGTGAGGTATCTTTCTGACAGATACAGTAAAGTTTAAACGCATATCTTAAACTTATCTCTTTTAACTCCTTCCGGTTAGTTTTTGACCCATTATTTTATCCGTCCATAAAGTTGACGAGAATGCAAGATAAGATCCCGTTGTCTGTCAGTCTCAACACGTATTAGTAACATATACCTAACCAATGTGTTACAAGAATAGTTGTGTCGACAGCTGTTGTCCATTATTTTCAAATTTTGTATGCATGTTCACGTGACATTAGTAGGGTTAAAGTCAATGTATCTTGTGAAGTATATAAGTCGGCAATGGAATTGGAATGTTATTTCTCAACTTTATGACATAAAAAAAACACTCTATAAACGGTTTTAGTCAAAGTAGCTTATGTAAGATATGTACAAGATACAAGAAACAACGTAAAAGAAACTTTATTTTTGTTTCGGATCACAAATATATAATACTAGCTGTAAAGTTACCGACAGTGTGTAAGTCGGCAATTGAATTCAAATTGAATTATTTTCAACTTCAAAGCATAAAGAATCCACTCTAAAAACGGTAAGTGTTTTTAAATTATTCTATTATCCGGTTTATTTTTTCGGCGATTAAGTCTTCATTATAAATTCATGAATAAGTGACCTAACGTACGACATGTGAACGGCATGTCGTATCTTCATTGATAAATAAAACATTCGTGTGTTATAAAGAGAGGACCTCAACGACTTACTATTTAATTTATTAAACAATTGTGCAAACTGTATTCTGCAAAACACAAAATCAGTTTTGCTAATAAAAAATCATAATAAAATGAAACCTTATTTATTATATAAAATAACATTAAAAGATGTTGGTATAGTTTTACCATCCTGATAGTCAGATAACCACTTCATTATGTCGCTATCAGGATTGTTTCATAATAATATGACAACTCAATAAAATAATGATAATAAAATGTATTTCGATTAATTGGTATAATTCATGAAATGAGAGGAGGGACCATATATATTGAGATAATTATTTGTTAACAAACAGACATAGATATATACCATAGACACAATACCAGGGCATCTACCAAACCTAATAGAGTTTGTGTCAAACATGACTTATATACTATGGTTTTAATGGAACACATCTTGACTGGACGGACAATATACGTACATGAACTGATAGCTTTATATGGGTATGATCCAGTTAAGGTTTCATGACTACTCACATGCTATATATACCTACAAAGATCTGGTTCAGATACATGTACCATCTGTAATGTTTTTGTACAAACACCGAAAAAAAACAGGACCGGTATTTGAGTGATCTACCTTTGCATGTAGTCAAATATTGGCATGGTGTTATATTGTTTATTTTGCTTATGCCTGTTGTATATCTTATGATGTGACCCTCGCGTTAACACGTGGTATATGACTTATAAACTGTAATAAACAAAATAACTACTTATTTTAAAATAAATACCCGTTACAGTGGCGTTAGTACCCTCCAAAAAATAGCCAGTTATTGACAATTTGTCGAATCGCATTCCCAGTAGCATAAAGTATGTTCACGTTTATTTAGGCGGCGTTCTAGAAGATGACCATTTTATCATACATACATGTGTTTTTACAATTATTAGTAAAATTTTCGAAAATAAATACATGTCTCTTCATTTATAACAATATTTCTTATCATAAACAAAAATTAGCTTGAATTTGATAATTTGTTGCATTGGGTTAGAAAAACCGTTATTTAAATTTTATATTATAGGTTACCATGGCAAAGACCCTTAAGACCAAAATTACCATATTTATGATATGTGCTATCTTGGTGAGATTGATGTTGGAAAATTTACCGGTGGTCGTGATGAATGGTACGTATTAAAAATTATGCTCATTTATTTATAAGTCATAAATTATATCAAAATACGTTTGATAATTTCAAAATTTAAACAATGGTGTCCTTTCTTTTTTAACTATTTAAAAGGACTATAGCGTAGATGATTCTGTAATAGATTGTCCTGCATAAAACTAAAGTGTTGATTTTTAACCTTTAAACATCATTCGGATCACCTCGCTGATTATCCTAATTTAGTCTAATACCGGAGGATAATGGAATTGGCCGAGTAGTTACAATTGTTCTGAACATGTGTTATTTCTGAAATAAATACAACAATCGTCTGTCTGCGTGCACGATCTAACCACGGGAATGCTACTTGCTGACTGCACTGGAACGACGTGCAGTCTGAGATATTACAAGCACATATGTGCTGTACAACTAATCAATATGTATTAACGGTCTTTCTTATACGTGCACAGTGAAAAATTCAGCGCACGTAGCAAGATGTTATAAGTTAAATCCGTAGCAATCACTTAATGATATAACCTTCGCTGCTGAAACGTATCAGCTTAGTATGCATTGAACGCGGCTAGATTAGGCTAGATTAGGACTAAAATAGATTTTACGCTTAAAATTGCAACATATTTTGTGATACATTAAATGAGTCCCGTGATTTCATTTGATTTTAAATTTATCCGTGGTACACTGGTTTATACGTATTAAAGTTTTTTCATCTTAGAAAGAGTCTGAATGACGATGCGAAGGTAGTTAAACAGTATTTAATTGCTGCCTATTTTTAGAATAGGGAGTTCGTTTCAAGTTTACAACTTCAATTTGAATATCGATTTTGTAACGTTTTGGAGGATTTGACAAACCAAACCATTCGGATTTGTTTATCTATTAATGATATTAGGAAGCTTTTTACCTATTTTAATAATTTTTATACTTTTTACCCATTCTAATAATTATTATGCTTTTTACCCATTTTAATAATTATTATACTTTTTAAGACATTTAAAGCGTTTTCTTCCTTCGATTATGAAACAGGTTATTACAACATTGACAAATCACGCCCCAAGTCTTCCTGTTTAGAACAAATTCTACTTGTTCATGGGATGACGAGGTGAAACGTTGGTTATATCATATACAAAGCAACTTACTACAGACTAAAATATCATGAAGTATTGATTAAACTTACAGTATATTGCTGCTTATAATATTTCTACTGAAACTTCTGTTACTTGCAACTGATTAAACTATCACGTAGTAGTGATTAAACAAACAGTATATTGCTGCTTATAATATTTCTACTGAAATTTGGGTTACTTGCAACTTATTAAACTATCACGTAGTAGTCATTAAACAAACAGTTTATTGCTGCTTATAATATTTCTACTGAAATTTGGGTTACTTGCAACTGATTAAACTATCACGTAGTAGTGGTTAAACTTCTTACAGTATATAACTGCTTATAATATTTCTACTGAAATTTGGGTTACTTGCAACTGATTAAGCTACCACGTAGTAGTGGTTAAACTTACAGTATATTGCTGCTTATAATATTTCTACTGAAACTTCTGTTACTTGTAACTGATTAAACTATCACGTAGTAGTGATTAAACAAACGGTATATTGCTGCTTATAATATTTCTACTGAAATTTGTGTTACTTGCAACTGAGTAATCTATCACGTAGTAGTCATTAAACTAACAGTATATTGTTGCTTATAATATTTCTACTGAAATTTGGGTTACTTACAACTGATTAAACTATCACGTAGTAGTCGTTAAACTAACAGTATATTGCTGCTTATAATATCTCTATTGAAATTTGGGTTACTTGCAACTGATTAAGCTACCACGTAGTAGTGATTAAACTTACAGTATATTGCTGCTTATAATATTTCTACTGAAACTTCTGATTAAACTATCACGTAGTAGTGATTAAACAAACAGTATATTGCTGCTTATAATATTTCTACTGAAATTTGGGTTACTTGCAACTGATTAAACTATCACGTAGTAGTGGTTAAACTTACAGTATATTGCTGCTTATAATATTTCTACTGAAATTTGGGTTACTTGCAACTGATTAAACTATCAAGTAGAAGTCATTCAACTAACAGTATATTGTTGCTTATAATATTTCTACTGAAATTTGGGTTACTTGTAACTGATTAAACTATCACGTAGTAGTGGTTAAACTTACAGTTTATTGCTGCTTATAATATTTCTACTGAAATTTTGGTAACTTGCAACTGATTAAACTATCACGTAGTAGTGGTTAAACTTACAGTATATTGCTGCTTATACTATTTCTATTGAAATTTGGGTTACTTGCAACTGATTAAACTATCACGTAGTAGTGATTTAACAAACAGTATATTGCTATTTCTATAAATTTTGTGTTACTTGCAACTGATTAAACTATCACGTAGCGGTTTGATGCTGATTTATCTATCATGTTATACTGATTAAGCTAACAGTTTATTGCTACGTATGATATGTTTCTCTGCTGAAATGAGAGTTATTTGCCACTGATTAATCTATCACGTAGCGATTTTATACGGATTTAACTATCAGTATATTGCTGCGTATTATCAACTGATGCAAAAGAGCGAATCATTAGAAGTACAGTAGTATTATGTTTATCGTGACAGACAATGATAAGTGCAACAATGTATAATCTCCAAACAAATTCGATCCTTTTCCAGCAAAGGATGTTTTTATATCAATAAACGTTTAACGGCCATCTTATACTTGAAACAGGTTTGCTGCTTTAAAAAAAAAACATTCCGATTTTACATTATTAAAAACATCTGTTACGCCATCTTCTTATTTTTGTACGTGTTATAACGATTATTGTGGGAATTCTTAATGTACCTGCAGGATACGTCATAGATTACTGTATGTATAGAATGAGATGATGAATACAAAATGATTGGATATATGTCGGGTATTGTAATGGAGGTGGTTTTTAGAGTGAATGACGGTATAATTAAATGTTTCTATGAAATTGACTTGTTAAATTGAAATTTGGATGTAATATTTGATTGAAAGTGCATATTGAATTCAAGAATGATGAAAACAACCGCTAGCTCGAATATTGTAAATCACTAGTAATTTCTCAGAACTCGATCAAGATGAATACTATATTTTCCCTAAAATCACGATTCTTAGAATTCTTTGTCATTTAGGAATTGCAAATATTTAACTCCTGAAAGTGTTCTGATGTTCTCATATGTACAAAGTAATATGACCATTTTAAGCATTTTCGACAAAAATAATGCCCAACCGATTTACACAGCTCAGTTGGTAATTGTAAAATGATATCACCAGGATGCTCCGTAATGATATCACAATTATATGACTAGTTGGGGCATCAAGCACTACATATTCTCACAGAACAAGACAAAATATATGAACTGCTTGTATTTAGAACTTCCACTTTCTTTGATATTAAATAGAAAAACAAATAACAAATACTGCAAACTGTGGCAAAATGTAGTTCTTTTGATTAACAAGAGACCCAAGAGGGTTCGAAGACGCTCTACTGACTCATACAGGCAATAAAACGTTTTGAAATTTCACAATATTTACCCTTTTCGGCGGGGGGGGGGTCGTCTTAACAACTTTTGGAGATAAATACCCCTACCACACCCATACTGAACAAAAACTTCATTGCTATGAAAAGGAAATACTTTAAATTCCCATACCATTCATCTGTAAAAAAATATAGTCCCCTATACAGAACCCTTATACAAGCCAGCCCTTTAATTTGTCAGAACTTCAATCACCAACTCTTAGCGATTTGGTATGAGCAGAAATGATTCAAATTTTAAAACGAAGTTTTTTGTACACATGGATGCAAAATGAAAAAAAATAGTTTTCTTTATATTATTCCTATGTAAATTTAGCCCCTAAATTATTATCTGCAATCAAACCCCTGCACATTGGCATAATTTATGCCAAATATGAACAAATCTGACATACCGGTTCTTAAGAAAACAGCTTTTGTAATTCCCAATATTTACCCTTTTGGGACCCCTTCTGACCCCTTAAGAAGTGGAACCCAGTATTTTTTACAAAACTGAACCTCCTTCACCAAACAATGCTACTGCGAAGATATAGGTAAAATCATTTCCATTTTAAAAAAGAAAAAATATTTATTATAATAACATGTGTCCCCTAATTGAACTCTCGTGGCGGGATCATTTTTAACTCTGGGGACACCATGAACAAATCTAAAAAAAAAACTATAGATGGTTATCATTACTATATAAACATTTTCAAAATCTGTTCATGAGAGGAAAAATTTTTAAGTTTTGGACAATTTTTAATAATGGTGGCCATCTTGAATTTTAGATCGAAAAAATATTCTGTATAGTCTCCTTTGCAATAGAAACATCCATGTGAAGTTTCAGTTTAATTGGCGTTGTGGTTTCAGAATAGATATAAAAAAAGAGAATTTTCTGTTTTCCAATGGTATCCTTATGTAAAATTCTATATCCCCTTATAGTGCCCCTATAAATTTTAGCCCCTAAGTTCTTATCTGCAACAATCAAACCTCTACGCAATAGAAACATCCATGTGAAGTTTCACTTTAATTGGCCTAGTGGTTTCAGAGAAAGTGCTGCTAACAGACGACGGACGACGGACGACGGACAACGCGCGATCGCATAAGCACTTCTTGCCTTCGGCCAGTAGAGCTAAAAACTCAGGTAATACCAATTTTCATATCAGTCACGTCATACGTTGTATTTGATTTAATTTTCAGACTCTTTGGAGGACGGCAAGCGGGTTGTAACTATTAGCATGGGGAACACTACAGAAGAACTGAGCTCCTCTCGCAACGATGACCATTACTGCTCCATTACATCAGACTGGCATACCCAGCTATCACTATCACACGCTGCCGCATATGATGACTGGACGTTTACAACTACCGTAGATTGTCCTGAACTTAATATTGTAGACACAGCAGAAGAGACCAAATGGATTCAAATATTGTCTTTATCCTGCTCAGATGGAGTAAGAAGACTGGTACCGTCATGGACAAACACATCACGTGGTATAGCGTCGGTTGAGTTTGGAGATCCGTGTCTTGGCGAATATATACGTACCTGCTGTAGTGATGGGAAACCTGTACCAAATGTCGTACATTATGTCTGGTATAATGATAAAGAGTTGGACTTCTTTGATTTCGTCAGTTTTATCAGTGTGATCAAATTCGCGAAACCGTGTCTGGTTTTGATTCACGGGGAGTATGTCCCACGTGGTAAATACTGGGATTACGTCATCGAGCGTTCACCAAACATAATACACGTACGCAGATCTAGGCCCGAAACAATATTCGGTCAGCAGATAAAATTTCACGAAAACTCAGGAGACATAATGAGAATAGAAGCACTTTTAAAATATGGCGGCATTTATCTTGATACAGATACAATATTGGTACGATCTATCGATAATTTACGTCAGTACGAATGTACTATGTCGCGACAAAGGGCTGCCGAATATTTAGGAAGTGCCTTCATAATGGCAAAAGAAGAATCAACCTTTATGCAATACTGGTACAACGGATATCGTGACGATTTTAGATATGACCAATTTTGGTATAATGCTATGGCAGTGCCTTACCAATTGTCTATTAATTTTTCACATCTCATTAACGTTGAAAATTATACAATGTCAAGACCTAGGGACTACAAAGGTTTCAAAGTCTTTATAAATAACTATAACTGGTCAGACTTGTACGGAATACACGTTTATAAGAGACTTTATAAAAAAGAAAGAGCAGAGCAGTACAACTTAACTCTACCAATGTCGGAAACGACTATAAGATCGCTAAACAGTACGGTTGGATCCATGTTTCGATATATATTATACGGAATAAAGGAGGTTTGCAATAGTTGAGAATGGTTTTGTCCATGTATAGTTTATTTCATTTTGGTGAAAATTATGTCATTTATATATATTTTTCCAAAAGTATCAAATTTTGTGCTGCACGTGCTGCATTTCGTACCAAACAGATGCAAATTGATACATTATTGACCGCTAATGCCGTCTACAAATTTATGTTTCTAAGGTGCTGTAATATTGTTTTGTATATATGTATAACAAAGGTCGATAAAGCATATTATTCAATAATATAACACACGTATTACAAAAGTAACTTTTATTGGATTTGAATTTGAACAGACGGATGTATTTCAAATCACTTAAAGACATTTTTTCTAAATAAAATACTAACGTCAACTTAGTTGTGACCCTGCACTGTTAGAACAGTAAAATGTTAACAATTAGTGTGCATTTTAATGATCAGATCCGTTCATGCTATTAAAAAAGCGTATTTCAAATACATATAAAACATATAGCAAAAAAATCAACTTTGTTATGAGACCAGAAGTATTTTACTTGATAGTTTCTACAATAAAGTTAGTTCATTGTATATAAACAGCTTACAAATATCAGTTCCTTTACATCAATATTACTTTGTAATACTTTATAACTTTCTTTGAGAATAATCCATAACACTGTGCATACTTTTGTAAATATTATAGTTTTAAACATCTAATTAAAATGCGTAATGTCAAAGGGGAAGTGATAATTTAGTCTTACTAATAAGTAATCCAATGTCCTGCTTTGAACATATTGAGTTAATTGAAATAGAGTTAAGTTGGCATATTTGATATTTTTTAACAAAATGCAAATTGTAGATTGACCACACAATGACAATACGTTCACCTTTGTTAATTAAAGGTTCAATATTTATCATGAACGAAAGGACAATCATTTTGACATTAAACATGGTTATTGTATATTTTGGAAGAGATAGAAATATATGAAAATCCAGTTGTCCAAATTTGCTTCATAATACTTATATTAATTTATTACTTTCAGGCAATACCACAATTTCTTGTTTTGCAATTTAACGCAACGGCATATGGTTTAACTAGTAAAACATGTCTTTTAAAGGAACAGCCAGTTTCATTTATGTTAACAACGTGTTAAATGCATGAAGACTTACCTTTGTTACGACTTAAACTATTGGAGTATTTGCAACTATTGTGGCATCGAACGTATACCGAATCTAATCAAAGTATCTGAAAGTACTTGTAGCAGGGATTAAAATTATTCTTCGCCTTCGTTAAAATTAGTGTAGCATTTGGTTTATTTTATGCAACATATTTTAGAAATGACGTGCTTCAATGTCCATAATATATTTTCATTGCATTGTTTGATTTGTTTCTGCTTACATGTATCAAACACATGAACAACCGCAATTCGAGTAATAAAAAGTAGTCCCTGTCGCGTATGTGATAAACTGCAAAGCTTGTTCACAATATAAGCAGAGAAGAAGCTGATCTGCCACTGCTATGCGTATATAAGATATACATAAAGTAGTTAAGTGCAGCCTGTATCATAATTTAACATTGTTTACATATGTGTACGGTGTCATAATGCTGTTCCTGCTTCAGTTTTCATTTCATTGTAAAAAAATGATTTCGCAAGGCTACGCTTACCTCTTTAACGCCGATTGTAACCAATGGAATCCTGCATACACGGTTCCAATTAGACCAGACTAACCAAGACTGGTCTATAAAAGCTAAGATAGCAGATATTCGTGTAAAAAAAGAGTGTAAACAACGTAGCTGAATAATTGGCAAAATTAACTTTATCTTTTCTCCTAGGTAGTTTTCAATATTTGTCGTGCGCACACAAATACATTATTTAGTAGCTGCGAGCTACATGTAACATTGTCCACAGATATTTCATAGACAGACCTTTAATTTCGATGTTATTTCATGAAAATATAAGAACTCTCTTATTAAAAAGAAACTGATTAACCACACAATTATTTTATTACAATATTTGTCTTAAGCATAGTATTTTTTACAGCAAACTCATAATGCAATTTTCGTATATTTTAATTGATAATTGATAATACGGTGAGGTAAAAAAAACTATCATATGATCACAAGTGATAGCAATTAACAAACAATAAACAGAACAGAACAGAACAGATATTTTATTTTAGACTTGTATATGAATACATCGTCATAATAACATATTTATAATACATAATATCACGTAAAACATATTGTTAATTAATACATAAATTGTACCGCCACTTTTCATTTACATTTAAACAAAGTTTATACTTTTTTTTTTTTAACAATTTCGAAATAATGCATGAAAAATTTTTAAGTCATAAATTCATAAAAATAAGAGGATGAACAAATGTATTAAATATTTAAATGATTTTTCTTTCATTGATTAAGTGAATGTTTCCAAAAATAAATAAAAGATATTCAATATATTTACATAAACTATTAAACGTTTAAAATGCTAATTCTTAATTTCAGAGATTTTTTAATATACTGAGCAAAACTGACTAAAATACTTTTATCATTTGTTTTAAGCAATTCGATAAGCTTGTACATAGACAGTCTTTGAAAAACATGTTTATTTATATACGTCTTTCTAAAATCACTGTAGCAAGGACAGATGCAAATAAAATGGCATATATCTTCTACCTCAGTAGTGTTACAACAAAGACATATCTCTCATTTCTTGGAATGTGATTTCTTGCATAACTACCTGTTTGAATTCTAAGAGAATGTGCTGATAATCTAATTCTAGTAACAAACAATCTTAATTTTGGAGAATATCTAAATATTGCTCGTATGCAAAACTACTTTTAAAATATTTATACTCTTCTATAACATGACTATTGTTAACTGAGCCATACCATTCTTGGAAAAAACAATCAATAACACGCTTTTTGAATATACAAGGAAATGTTTTTTTATCAAAAGAAGCATCTGTAAATAAGTAAGAAAACCCATAATCATTTAATAGTTTCTTAACATTGGAAACCCAATTTTTACATCCTTCTGCACAATCATTTACACCTTGTTGATATATTTTATGTATAATGATATTGTTAGTATTAATAATTTAATAAAGTGCAAAGAAGGTGCCATTGTATTTTCTTCCCAATGATATTATATATGTTTGCGTTATACATACGTAAGATAATGTGTGAAGGTGACTTAACAGATGAGCTGCATTTTGTCGCATTTAAATATGATCTTATATATTTGAAGTTTTACATCGAGTCACGCACTGTCTTCTTTACTAAGTGTATCGTCACTAAGTTACAAACATATACGAAGTAATTTATAAATAGGTGACATTATTTCGAACACGACATCAAGAATATCGTCATTTTGCCTATGCAAAATGGATGCCCTGTCATTTGATCGATATTGTAAGAGATGCTTAAAAACAAAAAGTGGCCTCGGGACTGCATGAACTCCGGCCTACTGGACATGGCATGTATATGTGAAGTTTAAGGTATTTTAGCCAAGCTAATTCAAGACGTATTTTCTAACTATTTAGCCGTTTGATCAGTATTTTATTTACGTTACATCTTTGTAATGTAAGAGTTTTTTTCATGACATATATCCGGTGTTTACCTAGTTGTGTTCCTTTAAATTGCAACTTTATTTGTTTGAAATAATAATTATGAAATTAAATTTAGATAAAACACAGAACTAAAGAAGCATTCTACTATTTAAATTATATTAAAATATAGTATGATGTGTGTAAAGAGTATGCATTGTACAATGTACAGTACAAAATGGGTTTGAGCGTTGCTTGTGTGCATGAAGTGAAATGCCATTGCAATTTCCCTAGCCTGTCCAACAGTTACCTTTTCTCTCATTGGCATAAAAACTTAACCAATTTCGAATATCATTCAATCAACGTCTCCAGAGTTATCTTGAGGATCAAGGAACAAGGTTGTGCATGTTTGTGACAGATATAGCAAAGTTTATATCCAAAATGAATAGGATAAACTTATATCTTTCAACTCCTTTCGATGAGTCATTAAATCATTAGTTTAACCTCCCAAGAATCTGCCAGCAAATAGATACCATTCCAATTTCAAAAATATCTTCGTTTGCATAAAATACCGCATACTTATAGTAATTTTATGATCAAACTACCAGACTACACTTGTTTAGAGTAAAATACAATTTATCTACAGGGAATTTCCAAACTTGCCCATGTTGGAAAATATAAAAGTTTGAGCGAATAAGGATTATTACACTCTGACAATGTTCTTATTGTATCAGGATCAATAAGTTTTTCATTTGTATCTTTTTTTAATCTTTTGTAGAAATTCGTGGCCATTTTCATATAGCTCTGTGGATAGTATATTTATAACGATGTATGTGTCATTTTGAGAATTATTTGATGTTAGCATTTATTTGATCACGAAATAAATAATTGTCACAGATGACTCTGTCAAGCATGCTAATAAAGTGTCATCAGCTGTATCTCTATCAAAAATAGTCTCTTATTTTTTAGCTAGGCTTTTTATAATAGTGATCCAAATCGGGGTGATAAGAAACTATTTGTTGGGCATTCGGATTAATTCGTGATGATCATATGGTGCATGTATCGGCGTTGTTTCCTTCTATACAAAATTCCATTCGGCTTCCCTTGTCACACTCCTCTTAAATTATAAGACAATAATTATGGAAACATTTTTTATTATTATTTCATCTCCTGCTTATCTTTAACAGACATTTCATTGAAACCCAGCTAAAACGTGGACGTAAGTTTCAGTATGACAGTCAACAGAAAATAAAAGTCCAAGGACAATAACTCTCAATGTAAACATTTCTAGTACAAGTACTAACTATGTTGACCATGAATATATTAAAGTGACATTGACATTAAACAAAAAATATGAAAGTATTTCGTAACATAAATTCAAGTATACACATTGGCAGAAAGTCCAAGGGAAAACTCCGCATAGTAAGGGTCAATGTTATAACAATAAACATATCACCCACCATTACATCTCATGCTGACCGTGTACAAAAACTGCGGAAGTAGAGCCACAATGTTTAAAAGTCTGTAAAACAAACCCGACTAGGTCTCTACCAGTCTCGCACAAACTTCGTTTATGGATATTATCGAAAACTTTATGAAACCTTATTTCGGTGTTCACAATGAACCTGCGTTTGTATATTAAGCAGTGAAATGGCTTACCATCCCATAACATGGGCATGTTTTTCGAGTTTGGTCGTCATCTTATTTCAATCTACAACAAAATGGCGTGGATGACATCTTTACTATGACAATGTTAAAAAATGAATTATTTCAATTTTTCATAAAAAAATAAAGCCGTATTAGGGTCTAAAATATTGAAAGAAGGTTTAATTCATTTTAAAACTCAGCAGAGATAAGCTAAAACGCGATTTCAGATGTATAAATGTTGGAAGTGTGGTCGGCATCCGTGCTGTTTCGAAAATATTATCGAAGTGTTTTCGAAAAGAAAATCATTCTCGTCGCATATAATAACATCACTGGAAAGACAAAATATTGGCATCTTTTTTTGCGCATTGTTGTTTGTGAATTGCTTCATTAATATAAAAGTTATGAGCGATTTCGTAACTAATTTCCTTGTTTTTATCAGAAATTTGGAGTAGCGACATGATTTGTGGTCACGTGATATCTTTTGTTTCCCAACTGTGGGTAAGTCAAATATTGCACTATAACAATAATAAATCGCTGCTTTTATCAGTCAAAGGAAAAGTCATATCACCGCCCATATGGCTGTTTTTTGCCAAATGAATTGTGTTAAAGAAAGATATGAAGAAAATATATTAGATGAAAAACAAACGACGTTGTTCATGTAAAACGCTGAAATGTCACATACTTGATAAACAAATGTTTATTATACTGAAGGGAAGAGCTAACCAACCACAAGACGTATGTACATTCTGAAAAAAATGATGTAAACACTTTCTTTGAAATTACGACTTGAGTAAGAAAGAGTGTTTTAGATGACATTGACAAAGTCTGTTTTATTAAGATAAACAGTTTTAGAAACGCTACTCAATATATTGACATTTATTAATATAGGTAAAAGAAACAAACTCAGAAAAGTTCATTACGCGTTTTGTATTATTACATACTTCATCAGGCAAACTTTATATAATTTGAAATAAAAAAAAACTGGCGTATTAGCGTTCAGTATGCATTCATCTTTTAGATATTTTGAAAATCGTTGGCAAATCGTTCGCAAGTTTCATATAAAATGTTCCTTCTTCAGGGATATTTTTTAACGGGAACGAAACTCTGCCGAGTTCCCTCAAAGACAGTTGCATAAACGGAATTTATCTTTCTATTCTAACCGATAAAGCCAAGAAATAGTATTTATGTCTTACGTACGACACATATTAAATATTTGTTTCAACTTAATTTATCGCCATATTTTAAGAAGTCAAATCATATAATATCGTCACATAAACATGTCACAGTCCGAGGAAAGGAAACACACGTAAGCTGAAAATTCTGTATGCTGTGAAGTCATTTCTTTCGATTCTAAGCTGGTATATATATAGTCAAACTTGTCTTAAGCAGACAGTCAATGGAATGGGCAAAAGTGACCATTTAAGACAGGTTGTTGTTTAATACAGGTTAATTTGGTCTGAAAGCATATAAATGGGAAATAACAAATGTGGCTGCTTAAAACAAGTGGCTACTTAATAAAGATTACCACTTATACAGGTTATGAAGAGAACTGTAACAAATGTTGTTACAACTTGTAGCTCAATCCATTTCCGTATGTTATATCTAAATATGTATTATCATGTGATGTTAATTATCTGTAATATAAGTAATAAAATATGTTTAAACTACAGGTTTGACTGTATCTTTGCATTTGTCCAATAACAAAATGTCTAATTTCATAGACCTGTTAAATAAAGTCACGTGTATTGGCCAGAATTATCTATTTTTCATTAGATACACAGGTTCAATTTGATAACATAGAAAACTGGAATATCGTTTAAAGGAAGTATATGGCGTCATGTCTTAACTGTGAAGAGCTGGCAAACAAATAAATATTCAAACAATTTATTTTCCGTTTAGTTCATACGTCGTTTAATTTCTACAAAATATGTAATTCTACTAGGAAACACTTGAAACTATCAGACATAAGACACACACATATGTAAAACTAAGAATCAAACTGAAACCACTGACCCAATAGTGGGTACAATTCATGTTATCCTTATATTATCCGGTTGCCATTTTTCTCACACGTTGTAACAAACACACATCTGATCTAATGGAATCGTGCTTGCTCTGAAAGTGTTAAAGTTAAGTTCGATTCTCGTTTCATCTTTTTCAGAGTATTGATAGAAATATACACTTGAATTGGCGAAAATCAAAGAGGAAACTCTCATGGTTCTATTATAATAAAAGCATGTTAACGAGTAATAAATATATTGATAATAATCGTGTCCTGTATATATGTTTAGTTACAAAAATGTGCAAAATAAATTGTAGCAACTAAATAATAAAGATCCTAATATGAACAATATTGGTTGAGATATTTAAGGAGTTGTATATACATATATTTTAAGACAACGTTACTTATTATGATGATAATAATAATAATAATAGTAATAATAAGTACACTAATAAAATGACGATGATGATGATGATGTCTGATGATTATGATGATGATGATGATGATGATGATGATGATGATGATAGTTTAGCTAAATATTTTAACCCCATATATGAATTTCGATGTCCTTCCGAATAGAAGGATGAAAATGTGTACAGAAAATATTTGTATTAAATAATGTAGAATAAACAAACAGTAATAATTGTATAATGTAAATTACTGGTTGAGATTATCAAAGTTTTGTTTTCATACACACTTTAAGATTATGTTACAAAAATAGTGTAATAATGATAATACTGAATCCTTCGATCTCTTATATTATTTCGATATATGTGTATGTATGTATATGTGTGTGTGTATGTATGTATATGTATATGTTTACATGTATATACATGCATAGGTTTGTACGTATGTATGTATGTACGTACGTACGTACGTACGTGCGTACTTATTGTGTGTTTGTATGTATGTATGTATGTATGTATGTATGTATGTATGTATGAGTATAATGTGTATGAATTTTCTTTTTCGAATATAAGAAAACGAAGGACAATAATGTATGAACAAAAAGTATTATGTTATATAAAGCGGAATAATATTAACAATAAAATAATAGAAACAATGTTGAACCCTTTGATCTCTTATATTCATTTCGATTTTCTTTTCGAATATAAGGACATGAAGGACGATAATGAATGTGTTGAAAGTAAATTAAATAAGTAGTATAAATAGTATTCCTCGGACAACAGATTTTTTATATGTACATATGTGTGTGTTCAAGAATTGTTATAAATGTAACTTTTTGCCACAACGCAATGTAGTTAAATAACAATATTGCTAGCAATAATGGATACATATTATCCATACCAGTTGACGTAATGATATGATATATAACGTTATAATTAGTTCAGATACGTGCGCATAGATGAAATCAATAGACATAAAATATAATGTGTTTTTTATGTACTACTGATATACTTATTAAAAAGCAATTGGGGTTGTTGCTCGTTTGTTAAAACTTGTAATAAAAATGTAAAATTGTATATTGTCTATATATGAACGTTCAACTGCCTAATGGTGTTTGAGATTGATATCAGTCTGAAACAGATAATAACATTGACATATTTATTTAATCTTCAAGTAGAAATGGTCTATGATTATTTTGAAGCTTGGTTTTGTTTCCTTGTACATTAAATAAAGGTAAACTACAGAATATAGATGATATTCAAATGAACAGAACTGACATATCATGTATGATGGGTCTATGATTGTTTTGCTGTTTACATGATGACATTTATTTGTGTGTATCCCTTGGGTTATATCTATATGTAAACTATAAAATGTTTAAAATGATATCGAAGTGAAACTGGTAAGGACACTAACATATTTGTAATATGTCTATACATGAAATGGTCTTTGAATTATTTGATATTCTAAATGTATTCATTGTGTAATATTTTAAAGGTAAATCATATGCTATTTATGATTGTTAAAAAACTCGGGTATTGCCTATGTGTGAACAACTAGGGACTATTTTGGTTTTATCAAGATGTACTCCTCGTGTAATATTTACAGGTACATTTTAAAAATATCTCTGAAATGTTTAAAAAAAAAAAAAAATTATAAATCTGAAACTGTAACAACATTGACATATTTTATACTGTCTATATATATAAAAGATACACTATTATCTTTATGCTCTTTGTGTACACTTCTTGTGTTATTATAAAAGTTCACTATAAACGTTCCATGCACGTTTAAAAACGATATTAAACTATAAATTGATATTGACACTAATAGGTTTGTATAGTGTTTATGAATGAATGTCTATAATGTATTTATGTAATTAATGTACTTATTGTGAAATAATATTTAAAATGTAAAATATAAAATGTTGATGCAAACAAATATTATATTGATTGGTAATATGTATATAATGGTCTGTGATTGCTTTTAGATATCTGGAGCACTCTTCGAATTATATTTTAAGTAAAATTATATACAACAGGTTTAGTTGTGTTAGATGATATCATTATGTAAATAAGTTGTAGTTTTGACTTGATGTGCATCTTGTCTCTAAATTATAAATTATTGATGCTGAAAAAATGTTTGAATCTTCAAGATTAAATATAACATAGTAACAATGGCGACGTAACCTTGCATATAGTTTTGGTTATATGGATTATATAAAAAGCTTATCGTTGGTATTGATACTCGTACTATTTGTTTCTTTCTCTTTTAATTTATCTTACTTTCACTGTCACTTTATAGTTAAAGATATTGATAGTTGCAACGCTAAAATAAAAAAAAACGTGTTTTTAAATGAGTATTAAAATATGCACATTTAATGTAAAAGGTTTAAGTGATGCATCAAAACGAAAACAGCTATTTCACTGGCTTAAGATAAATAAATACACTATCTGCCTCCTACAAGAAATACATTGTCAGGAGCGGACTAATAATACTTGGGGGAAGGAATGGGGAGGAGATATATTTTTAAGTGGGAACAGTAGTAACAGCACCGGTGTGGGCATCCTTATTGACTCCAACTTTACATATTCAGTTCAAGAATACAACAACATCATTGACGGTCGAATGCAATCATTAAAAGTATTAATTAATGATACAGAGTATGTGTTTTTAAATATTTATGCACCAAATAATTTGACAGATAAATATAATTTTATAAAGAAAATAGAAGACTTTATAATAACAAACAACAGTGAAACCTTGATAGTGGGTGGGGATTTTAACACAGTAATAAATGTAGATCTAGATAAAAAACATGGTAATTTAAACAATAATAAAAGAAATAGGGACACAATAAATGATATAATACAAAATAATGAAATGAACGACATATGGAGAATATTAAATCCAAACATTAAACATTATACATGGCATTCAAACACTAAACCAAAAATATTCTGTAGGCTTGATTATTTTTTAGTTTCAAATAATCTTGTGAATACTATAACTGATTGTCAAATTACAACAGGTTTTCGATCTGATCATTCTATTGTATATTTTAAACTGACCACTGAAAAACATAATCGTGGACCAGGATATTTTAAACTTAATAATAGCGTCATACTAGATAAAGAATATCAAGACAAAATCAAACAATCTATAAAAGAAATAGCGGAAATAAATAAAGAAGCAAATCCTAATATTTTATGGCAAATTATTAAAGGTACAATCAGAAATGAGTCAATCAAATACACATCTTTTAAAAAAAAGAACACATTAAAAAAAGAAATCGAATTAAAAAATAATATAGATAATTTAGAAATAGAACTATCAGAAACTCCCAATAATGAAACTCTAATAAGTAATATAAACAATAAGAAAATTGAATTAAACAAAATTATTGAAGAACAAACTAATGGAATTATTCTAAGAGCTAAAGCAGAATGGGTTGAAGGGGCCGAAAAAAATACTAAATATTTCAGTAATCTAGAGAGAAAAAGATCCGAGAGTAAAACTATAAATCAACTTATCAAAAATAAAACAGAAATAACAAAATCTGAAGATATTTTATATGAAACTAAACAATACTATAAAACTTTATATAGTAAAGTAAATACATATATAAATGATCATGAAGATGAGTTTTTTTCAGTTAATAGGGATTCTGTTTTAAATGATCAACAAAAGCAAGTATGTGAAGGTATTTTAAATGAAGAAGAATGTACATTAGCTCTAAAAGATATGAAAAATGGAAAGTCCCCGGGGTCAGATGGACTAACAATTGAGTTTTATAAAACTTTCTGGAACACATTAAAAAAATATTACATGAATTCTATCAACTACTCATACGAAAATGGTAAATTAACAGAAATGCAAAAACAAAGCATAATAACTCTTATACCAAAGAAAGACAAAGATTTGAAACAATTGAATAACTGGCGACCAATAAGTTTATTAAATATAGATTATAAGATCACAACAAAAGCAATAGCTAACAGAATGAAAAAGGTTTTAAACACAATTATAAATGACAGTCAAACGGGGTTTCTAAAAGGACGCTATATTGGTGAAAACATACGAACCATTTTTGAAGTGATTGAAAGTTTAAATGATGAAAACAAACCTGGTTTAATCTTTTTTGCCGATTTTGAAAAAGCTTTCGATAGTATTGACCACAATTATATCTTTAAAGTGCTTAATTATTTTAATTTTGGAAATTCTTTTATTAGTTGGATTAAAATGTTTTATAATGATGCACAAAGTTGTGTAATAAATAATGGACACATGTCAGAATTCTTTAAAATAGATAGGGGAGTAAGACAAGGATGTCCACTATCGCCATATCTGTTTATTTTAGCTATTGAAGTTTTATATAAATCTGTTCAAAACGATGTTAATATTAAAGGCATAACCATATACGACAGAGAGATTAAAAATACTGCTTTTGCAGATGATGCCACATTTATGCTGGATGGAACAAAAAACACTTTTACAACCTTAATAAAGAAAATTGACAAATTCAGTAAACTATCAGGTCTTAAACTTAATTCTAGTAAATCAATAATTTTACGGTCAGGTGCTTTAAAAAACTCAAATGAAACTTTTAATACCAAAACAAAATTCATATGGACATCTGACAGTGCAGCTACCCTGGGAATCACATTCACAAATAAAAAACAACTATATCATGAATTGAACCTTCTTCCAAAAATAAACCAATTTTGTAATTGCCTTAATCGATGGAAGAAGTATAATTTATCTATAATCGGAAAAATTGTAGTGATTAAAACATTTGCATTACCAAAACTGATATATCCGCTAACCGTACTAGAAAATCCACCAGTCGAATATTTTGATTTAATAAATAAGAGCATGTATAACTTTTTATGGGATAATAAACCGGATAAAATTAATAGAAAAACAATTATACAAAATTACGAAAATGGGGGTTTAAAAATGATAGATCTGCAATTATTTATAAAATCGATTAAAGCCGGGTGGGTCAAACGTATTATAAATGATCAAAATAAAGGGGACTGGAAACACATATACTTAAAACAATTAGATAAATTGGGAGGACGATTTTTATTTGAATGTAACATCAAAGGGACAGACCTAAACAATACAACTCAAATAACTTCTAAATTTTTATCAGACATAGTATCATCATGGTCAAATATAAACTTTAGTGAACATACTGAAAATGTAAAAACGCAGGTAATATGGAACAACTCCTTTATTAAAAACAATAACAAAACACTTTTCTACAAACCATGGTATGATAAAGGAATAAAATATATTGACCAACTCTTTGATAACAGACATAAATTATTTCATACATTTCAATATATGAAAACTATACATGCTTTAGACAACACGGATTTTTTAAAATATCATAAACTTATTCAAAGTATACCTCGCTCTTGGAAGGTTAAACTCAAGAATGATATTATATCATCAAATACGCAACAAACAAAACTAGTACAACAAATTAAGACTTCAAACAGTCCAAACAAATATTTATATAATAAACAGTTAAATTGTATCGAAAACACGTTAGTCATCAAGCCGCATATTAAATGGGAGCAAGAAATAAATAACATAAACTGGAAAACTGTACATACTATACCTATCAAATCTTTAATAAATACAAAATTAAGGGCGTTTCAATATAAATACTTGATGAGAATAATCCCAAACAACAAATTTCTGTTTAAATGTAATATTAATAACACAAGCTTGTGTGATTTTTGCAACATGCATGAAGAATCAAATAAACACTTGTTTTGGGAATGTCATATTTCGAGAAGTTTTTGGACAGAAATTCAAATGTTTTTAAATGAAAAACAGATACACATACATTTGAATTATTCAATGATCTCCTTTGGATATGTGGACCAGAGTAGCTACACTAACTTATTAAACTGTATATTGATATATGCAAAATACTTCATTTTTAAAAACAAATATGCAAACACAATACCGAATTTTAACAATTTTAAAAAATATTTAAAATACCATGAAAACCTTGAAAGATTAATTGCACTGACAAAAGACAAAATTACACAACATGAAAACAAATGGAATAAACTGCAATTTTTCTAATACGAAATGTTAATCTATAAAGTGTCAGTGTGGAGTAATTTACTTCTTTCTAAACAAAAAAATCTTATTCTTCGCCTTTTTTTTCTCTTCTCTCCGACCTATTCTGTCAAAATCCTAAACTTTATTTCTGATATTACGTTCATAAACAAATATATATGAAGATTGTAAATTGCATTATGTATGTAATAATAAATTGTATGTGAATGTACTATGGAAATAAATAAAATTGAAAAAAAAAAAAAAAAAAAAAAAAAAAAAAAAAAAAAAAAAAAAAAAAAAAAAAAAAAAAAAAAAAAAAAGTTAAGTTCTAGATAGTCTATTGATAGTCTCGTGTTTATGTGTGCAGCTTAAATTATACCCCGATTTGGTGACATTTCTCTCTGCCTTACTGCTGGGTTGGCAAAGAGGAATAAATTATACCACGGTTGGTGACATTTCTGTCTTCCTAACTGCTGGGTTAGCAAAGAGGAATATCACCAAACCATGGTACATGTATAATTTAGCTTAAATTATACCACGGTTTGGTGACATTTCTCTCCCCCTAATTGCTGGGTTAGCAAAGAGGAATATCACCAAACCATGGTATAATTAACGGCACACACAAAACCACGTGACTATTATTGATATAATGTTTTAACTTGTTAATATTTAAGAAATCAATCAATCCCTTTTGTGTTTATTCGTGTTTTACCTGTGTTTCAATTTTTCTATAATTTATATTCTCCCAATATTTTTTTATTCAGTAGCAATGATTCTTATTTGCGAAGAGTGCATCGCCTGATAATGAAAATTATACCAAGGTAATTCATGATATATCTTTCGGTTATTATTAATTGTACCATACTAAAAAAGTAATATATTTCTCATAACAGTCATAGACGAAATATAAACATAAGTGGATCTAAAAGTTCAATATTTCAAAAAAGGTAATTTTTTTTTTCTTCACACATTTATAAGATTTTTTATAAATATTGTTTGTAATGTCTAAAACTGACGGGATTTAGGCATGGTATCGTCGTTGGGAGTACAACTGCAATTGTGGCAAAAAGACAAGGAACAAAAACGTAACATGATGTTTATCCTTCTAGGCAAGTTTAAGTGATTTCTGACTGATACATACACATGTATGACCGTTGAGTCAAGAGGACAGGCATGTTTAGAGACCGAAAGCAAAGTAGTTCGACCATCTATGGTTCTTTCATGTTTGTACTGCCCTCCACAGTTGTATGTTCTCATGTAGTTATTACATTGTTTGCGGTGGCAATGGTACAGAAACTCTATTATTTCATAAACTATGACGGTAAAAAAACTAAAAAATAATTGGCTTTTTCTAAACATGCTTGCGGATACTCTTAAACATTTGAAGGATAGTAATTGCCAACGTCTAAGACTGCTACTGAAAGTGTGTAACTTACAGTCAACGACAGGTGGTTTATTTCGTATTAGAAACAATGAAAGAAAATTGTCCCAAATGATGTGCACAAACAGGCAAACACATACGCGCGCGTAAAATTGGGTCTGGGAAGCGGTTTATTCCATATCATATAGTTATAAATTGCATATTTTGTTTATAATCTTTAGAGGTCATCTATGATATATGTAAGAATGTGATATTAATTTTACGTTTACTACTGAATCGGCATTCTTGTACGTCTTGTGTTGCTCATTGTGACATGCATGATGACAGTGAAGTTGGACTACACAAGGGTAGAAAAGATAGTCACAAATAACGAACATGACAAAGTATTATGAAAAGGACATGCCATCCATCTGGAGGAATCCGACCAATAATATAGATCGATTATGGTTCTAGGTTTGCAGGACATAACATTAGTAGAGTAAGGACCCAGCTCTTCCAACTGTGTCCGGTAAAAAGCAATATTGGAAAAGCCACATTCGATCACGTTGATTGGTCAATTGCTTCAACTGAACTCTTGATGGCGTGACAGTGTAGTAAGTGTTGAATTGCCATGAATTGTGGGATAGGCGTATAATTCGCTGCTCTTTCATTGTTGGTACACAGACCCGATTCAGGTTCTGGGTTAGACTAACATAACGTAGATCGTAGTTTTAGAGGAGCAGTAAGGTCATAGACAGAATCCTATCATCTCAAAATGTGGAAAAATGAATGACTCACACAGAGTCGAATTAATGAACAATCCTACTATATGATAAAAGTGCCCTCTTTTAAAAGTATCCTGTATTCAATTTACACCGATGTGCAAAAAAAGGTTCTACATTTGAGACAAAACACGCTGGGTAGAACCATTACTAAACATATGCTGAAAGAGTGTGTTTTTCAAGGACACAATTCTTAACAGTAGCGAAGCTTCGACCCATGAGGCCCCCTTCCCTAGTTTCGCCACAAGGTCACGCGTTATTCCCCGAATCTCTGCACAAAGGATAACGAAATATGCAGTGTACCTTATCCCTAACATCGACGTAATCTGTAGTCGATTTTCGAGTAACACATGGCGTGTATCCATGATTGCGAAGGACTTAATCAAAGGCCTGAACAGTCTGAGTGAAGGCTAATTTGTTCACAGTTTTGCCCACCTTGTCATCTTTTGTTAATTTCTGGTCGGACTTATATACGGATAAATTAATAAGCTCATACAAATCTGTAGACAGATAAGATATAATTCAAATAAGTTTTATATGGATATTTTCTCATTTTCTCATTTTTGTATGCAGTTGTTATTCTTTTTGTATTGTATGCTTTTTTGATATCATAAACCAACACATTTATAAATGACCTATCAAACAAAATATCGTATTTTTTGTTATGTTATTTGCAAAAAAATGTTTTTTCATATAATGTAACCTGTGGTAGATAGATAAAAAGAAAGAAACGAACATACAACATAGTATAACACGGGTTGTCTCCGTAAGACTTTTTAATTGACCTCTACATTATTTGTTTCTGACCAAATCGCGTGAAATCGAGCAAGCGGTATAAACAAATCTAATATGTTGTTTATGTTTTATATGTTGTATATGTTTCGTCGTTATAGATAATACTTTAAATGTGACAGGCATACTAGAAAATGTTTTTGATTTTATACCACAGGTATAAAAAAAATAAAATAAAACGCATTCATATAAAAGTACAAACGTCCAAAAAAAATGGCTGATTTTCACGAACGGCGAAAAACATTGGCCTTTGCGCGAGATCAAATTGATATTTTGAATAAACAAAGCAAATATACTACCTTTTAAAAGTTTACTAGCATTTCGTTTTATTATAAAAGATATTTCTGAACTGAATGTCAATCTGAAATCGTGGTTTAAGACCACAATTTCAATTGTTCCCTGCCTTTTACAAAAGGAAAGGCGGCCAAAATATATTTATCGTCGCTTGGGCCGCTGAAGGGAGAAGGGACTATATTCACCGTTGTAATAGTAATGCGGCGTAGAAGTCGTCTGCATTTTAGTGGACACTGTATGCTTTGACTACCACATATTTGAAGTGTTTTGATAGAACAAAAATCGCAATACACATTTAGATCTCTACGTCCTATGCTATGGCATTTTAAAACTTTTCTATCGGATGGAGGAAAGGAAATGGCCGTCAACTGTATAATATATAGAACAGAATATAAATCAAAGAACAAAATTGTACTTTGGGCCACACGCATGCATTCCAAAAAAAATAAGAATACCGATACAAATCCAATTATTCATTTACTGCTGACATTAATAACTTATATTCATAATTCATTAATATTCGATTGATTGATCTCAACATTTATTCAATTTAAACAGTACTAAAGGTTTTTTTATAAAAATAAAGAAAGATCCTGACAGAGTATATCTAACATACACGTCTGGATATAGACAAGTCTAAAACATACACAGTATTTCGTACACATGTTGCATGCGCAGATTAATGATGCAAATTTGTGTAAAAAGGTGTGAGTTATTTGATGTTTTGGACCATCTGCGACACTATTCATTATTCTTAATATTTCTCTGCTCCAAATTTGGAAGTAATATTACAGTTAGTACCACCTCAACAATCAATATGCACATAATTAACAAGAGAAATATGAAAACAGCTGTTTAGTTGGTTTTCACCATCGGCTTCAAATGTTGTGTGCCATACTATACGTTTGAGTTTTAATCATCCTGGTAACTAAGACGTCAGCATCACTTTAAACACTAAGTGGTATGTAAGGTATATTTTTATTAAATTAAACGCGGATATATGGGTGTACTATTTGTTTACAAATGATGCTTCACAGAAACATGATATTACGATTTCCTTGAGAAAATCTAACGAAATGCAAACAACATGGAAACATACGTTTGTCACTTCTCGGAAGGGAAGCGTTAAAAGTGACTACATTTAATGAAATTTATGAAATATCATTATAATTGCTAGCGACTAACTTTTATAGAATGCAGGATACATTTGAAAGACTCGCTAGTGACTGACTTTGATATGTTTCAGGATGGATTTAAAAGACTCGCTAGTGGCTAACTTTAATATAATTCAGGATGCATTTAAAACACTTGCCAGTGACTAAGTTTATTGGAATTCGGGATGTATTTAAAAGACTCGCTAGTGGTTAACATTAATAGAATTCAGAATGCATTTAAAATTTCGCTAGTGGCTAACATCACACATAGCCATGGCGAAGGATCGTATCCACGACTCTCCGATCGTAGGTCGGTGCTCTATCACTAGACTACGCTCTCCTCATGATTGCCATATATGCTACTGATTTGTAACAATGTCGAAGTGACAGTCATAAATTACTCTTCAATATTCCAATACTCCGCTTTACAGCAGTAACTGTTATAAATAACTATGACATATTTTGATAATCTTCTTAATATCAGTTTAACTTTACTATGAACTAGTAGATCACTCTGCTTTGTAAATAACTATGTAAAATTCCGGTAGTTTAATATGAACTAGTCTGACACTCTGCTTTGCAGCAGCAGTTATAAATTACTATGCAATACTCCGATATTCTACTTTGAATACATCATAAATAACTATGAAATATTTTGATACTTTCCAAACATCGGTTATAGTTTACTAGGAACTAATCTGTCACCCTGCTCTGCAGCAGTTATGAATTAATATGCAATACTCCGGTACTCTACTTTGCATACCTCATAAATAACTATGAAATATGTTTATACTTTCCTAACATCGGTTATAGTTTACTATGAACTAGTTTGTCACCCTGCTCTGCAGCAGTTATAAATTATTATGCAAAATTCCAGTACTCTACTTTGCAAACATCATAAATAACTATGAAATATTTTTATACTTTCCTAACATCGGTTATAGTTTACTATGAACTAGTCTGTCACCCTGCTCTGCAGCAGCTGTAAATTATTATGCAATACTCCGGTATTCTACTTTGCATCGGTCGGTAATAACTATTGAATATTTTGATACTTTCCTAACATCGGTTATAGTTTACTATGAATTAATATGTCACCCTGCACTGCAGCAGTTATCAATTATTATGCAATACTCCGGTATTCTACTTTGCATCCGTCATAAACAACTATTGAATATTTCGATACTTTCCAAACATCGGTTATAAATTACTATGAACTAGTCTGTCACTCTGCTCTACAGCAATTATAAATTTTTATGCAATATTCCGGTACTCTACTTTGCAAACGTCACCAATAATTATGAAATGTTTTTATACTTTCCTAACATCGGTTATAGTTTACTATGAACTAGTCTGTCACCCTTGCTCTGCAGCAGGTATAAATTAGTTTGCAATACTCCGGTATTCTACTTTGCATCCGTCATAAATAACTATGAAATATTTTGATAGTTTTTCTTACATCGGTTATAGTTTACTAGGAACTAATCTGTCACCCTGCTCTGCAACAGTTATTAATTATTATGCAATATTCCGGTATTCTACTTTGCATCCATCATAAATAACAATGATATATATATTTATACTTTCCTAACATCGGTTATATTTTACTATGAACTAGTCTGTCACCCTGCTCTGTAGCAGTTATAAATTATTATGCAATACTCCGGTATTCTACTTTGCATCCATCATAAATAACTATGAAATATTTTTATACTTTCCTAACATCGGTAATAGTTTACTATGAACTAGTCTGTCACCCTGCTCTGAAGCAGTTATGAATTATTATGCAATACTCCGGTATTCTACTTTTCATCCATCATAAATAACCATGAAATATTTTTATACTTTCCTAACATCGGTAATAGTTTACTATGAACTAGTCTGTCACCCTGCTATGCAGCAGTTATGAATTATTATGCAAAATTCTGGTATTCTACTTTGCATCCGTCATAAATAACTATGGAATATCTTGATACTTTCCTTACATCGGTTATAGTTTATTATGAACTAGTCTGTCACCCTGCTCTGCAGCAGTTATAAATTACTATGCAATACTCCCGTATTCTACTTTGCATCAATCATAAATAACTATGAAATATTTTTATACTTTCCTAACATCGGTTATAGTTTACTATGAACTAATCTGTCACCCTGCTATGCAACAGGTATAAATTATTATGCAATACTCCGGGATTTTACTTTGCATCCTTCATAAATAACTATGAAATATTTTGATACTTTCCTAACATCGGTTATTGTTTACTATGAATTAATATGTCACCCTGATCTGCAGCAGTTATAAATTATTATGTAATACTCCGGTATTCTACTTTGCATCCGTCGGTAATAACTATTGAATATTTTGATACTTTCCTAACATCGGTTATAGTTTACTATGAACTTATCTGTCACCCTGCTCTGCAGCAGTTATAAATTACTATGCAATATTCTGGTATTCTCCTTTGCATCCGTTATAAACAACTATTGAATATTTTGATACACTTTCTGACATTGGTTATAATTTACTATGAACTAATAATAAAAAATCTTCTAAACAGCAAACAGTTTGCAAACAGGTTGTTTGCAAGAAAAAGTTATCTTGCATGGGTTTTACGGTGCTGATGGAGAATTCCGTCCCTAGGGGTAACCGTTTGGGGTTTCGGGTTGGAATTTTCCATCCGTCACGAAAAACCATATAAGATACTTATAATCTCTTACTCTGCTTTACATCAGTTATAAATTATCATGAAAAACTACCATGCTTTACTTTGCATCGGTTGTGATATAATATATACTAATCTAGTTCTTTCTTCCATATCGATCATACATTGTTACGCAGCATTATGGTACTGCTTCACATCGTTCATAAAATACTACACTGACGTGCACCTATTTCTCCTTCGATAAAGCGCTGACGAAGTGAAAAGGTCATCACCTGACTGTGAACTGTAACAACTGTTAAATAGTTTCATCAATAATACGTTTCCGAATACCGTTTTAACAGTACGGCATTCGTATAATCCTGTTATTAAACATGCATTAATAAGTCGACTGTGAAAAAAGGTTGATCTGAACTTTGGACACAATATAGTATCAATATCGTATCACTATTATTTGTATGTTATCTGGTAGACAATAGTTATGCTGACAGCTGGTCGTTATCATTTCCCGCTTTTACGTACTGATTTAACCTTTATAAGGATTTATCAAATTGAGATGAATGCATCATTCATATGTTTTCGTAAGGAAATGTTGAGTATTCGAAAGGTTTATTTAATCAATAATTAAACACTTAATAATTTGTATTATTCAACGTTCACTTCGTTCCTAACAATTAAAAAATCTGTACGCTCAAGAACGTTTCTTAAAGCCTTGCTGCGATTTAAAAGCCGTAAAATTGCTCTGTGGCCGGTTTTATATAATTCTGTTGATTCAAATCAGAGAACCCTTTTTCAAAATTTCAAAGTTGAAATTGAAAATTGAAATTGACCACTGAATTATTATTTATATATAATTTTGCATACTATCCATTAAACTGGCAAAAAATATGTGTGTGGTATATGCAGTTTAAAAAAAAAGTTAAAACTGCCAAAATTTGAAAATATATGGAGGACTTTGTGGAGGCATGCATTCTTAATTATAAACACAATATGTATTTATACACATTTCAGCAGAGACATAATGGTTTATTTTTATAATACTATAGAACAATAGTCGCTGCTACATAACTCTTTGCTTTGGTAGAAAGGTTTAGGCCTTTAAACGCGGTATATCGTGGGAAAAGATTTATACAAATATCGATATATCAACTTCGCTGAAACATGACAAGAAACAGTTAATTAGAGTGGTGGCAAAAGTGAAACTAAACACCCATACCAACAAGTGTAGATCAAATGCAAATACTGCTTGATGACCTTCACCTTGTCATTCGGAATATTTCTAAAATGAAACCTATATGGGGAATCAAATTAATACCAAAGTGAAATCACGTGACTCATATGAAACGTCACAAAATGCGAAACAATTATCTTTTTCACTATATTATGTTTACATGTTTACATATATATACTTTCTCAGGCATCTCTGATAAAATATCTGCATTTTTACTACGTTTTTATTCTTATTGTTACATACCGAACATGGATTTCCTCCTATTTTACATGGTTACGGAGTTTTCATCCTACACACCCATGGATGTGCTAATATTATCCACTTATGACGTTGAAACCATTTGTGGCATGACGTATTAAAACAAATGACGTAGTATGTCTAATTTGTCGTCTTAAAAGCCATCATGGTATAAGTATATAGATCTAGTGATAAATTACAGTCAAATATTTATTCAATGTGTTTGGTATGTAAGAAAAATTATCTTACATGTTTTTTTCGGATTAGATAGAAAATTCCATCCTTTTTAGCAAGAAAGTGGCGAAAACAGTCATCCTTCGTTCAGATTTTTCAAACCGAACCTCAAACTCATGTAATATTCTAATATTCCTGCAAATCGCGGCGTGGTCTAGTGGTAGAGCGGCCGCCTCGCATGCGGAAGGTCGTGGGTTCGATCCCAGGCCGTGTCATACCAAAGACTTTAAAAATAGTACTAGAAGCTTCCTCGCTTGACGCTCAGCATTTTGAGGAGAGTTCTAGGTCTGGTCGGCCCGGTGCCAGTATAATGTGACTGGGTGGGGTATCATACCATGTGTCTGCAGCATGATACTCCAGTGTGACAGCGCTCAGAATACTGTCTCAAGTAGACACCGTCGCGATATGACTGAAAAATTGTTGAAAGCGACGCTAAACACCATACAACAACATAATATTCCTGCATAGCGGACAAGGATTTCCAAGTATTTTTACCGGGTACGGATTTTTTTATCCTTCACGCCTTCCCGGCACTCATTTTATGACTGACGTACGAAAATAATATATCTTTTTTTGGCGTCTAAAAAGCCATCGTGGTAAAAATACTAATGATATAATAAATTAAAATAAGTATTCAAGGTGTTTGGTATGCAAGAAAAAGAGTTTTGCAAGGCTTTTTTTTGTTTCAGATAGAAAAAGCCCTTCCCTTGTAATAACTGTTTTCGCGGAAACTCATCAGAGCCTCATGTCCGATAAACAGATATCCTTCGGGGCGGAAATTTCTATCCGACCCTTCAACCCATGTAAGATTGTTATAAACTCACCTCAGGACCGAGATAAATATATCACGCTGCGACGTAGGAACCATCAATCACGTCATACATGACGTAAATCATATACTGTAATGCCTTAAAAGTGATTAGTTTAAAAAATGCAATGATAAATTAAGTTAAAATACTTATTCAATGTTTATGCTGTGCAAGATAAAGAATCTTTCATTGCTATTTCGGTTTGGATAGAAATGTCCGTCTCTTGAGATTATAGTTTTCGCACAGCAACCCAACTCGTTAACAATTAAACAGCGCAATCGTTGATACATAATCGTAAATGTGTCTTTTATATTATTTTTTTGAATAGGGTTTAACGGCGCTGTCAACACATTTCAGGTTATATATGGGATATCCAGTTTTACTGGTTGAGGAAGGCCTTAGACTGAGTAGAACCACCGTCCTTCCGCAAGTAACTGGAAACTTTCTCACATAACGTTTATGGAGCGAGCGGGACTCGAACCTACGACCTTAGTGGTGAGAGGTAAATTATCTTTAGATGGTGCCTTAGACGACTGATAAATGTTTCAGTTAGATAACTATGCCGACATTAACGAGATAATGTAGTGGGTATTGATATGTTTATATATTGATTTATAGGTAACCATGGCAACAAGATTGAAGACCAAACTTGCCTTTTCTCTGGCGTTAACTGCATTAGTGCGAATGTTGTCAGAACACTTATTTTTCTCGGATAATGGTACGTAGCAAATGTTCCCTTTATTTGTTTGAAATGAAATAAATAGTCGGACTTACACAAAATTATAATATTCATACAATAATACATGTTTTATAGTTAATCTTGATGATTTATTTGATTGGTCTAAATTAGCATTAAGTAGGAAATAAACAAATGCGAATCATTACGATGTTGTACATGTAGATGTATAGAACATAGAACTATTAATGATTTAGTACGAATAAAGAAGCAATGGTAAATACGCTTGCTCCAATACCCAGACGTCCCCAGATCTATTCCCGTTGGGGTTTCGACCGGTTTTTTTATTTCAATCGCACCGACAGTGGCTTGGTCGATGGATGGATGGATGGATGGATGGACGGAAAGATTTTTTTCTATCAGATCTGAATAATCAGACACAAACTATTTATTTCAGATTTAAAACAAACCGGCATTAAATCAGCCATATTTTTCCGAAGTATACATGTACGTATTGCAAAAACGTAACATACTAGTAGCATGTGTTTTTGTTTCTGTGTCAGTACTTTGAGTGACACGTATTCTGTTTGACATACGTTTTCTGAATGTTAAATAAAAACGACTTTCTGGTTAAGTTATACAATATTAGATAAGTCCATGTATAAATTAATAATACCGTATCTAAAATATATAATCAGGCAATCGATTGCACAGCAGTCCGGTAAGCCAAAAATGAGTTCTTTGGCGAGTGCGCTTTATTCGAAAGAATACAGCCATGATTACATATGCATCATCTATCTCTGTCGAGTAAATAATGGGAATATTATTGAACTCTTATTAGTCAATGCTTTAGCATAACCGTATACTGGCCAACATATGATTTTATCGCCGGACGCGATTTGCTATTTCGTCAACAAAACTAAAGATTTTACACCACATATACAAAATTCAAATGAACAATAAAAGTTATTGAACAAAATATCCATAACATATGGGTTTTAGGGTGTGTGGGGGGAGACTGGGGGCTGCACAACCGGCCTTAAAGATCCGTGTAAGTAAAGTGGCTGAGAATTCAGTGAAAAGTAAAATCAAAACAAGATTAACCGAGATAAGATTATATAATTAATGATGTACGAAATAGTATTGTAAATACATACAATAAACGTGACAACCAAGATTACAATATTAGATCGGTGGAATCAGATACAGCATTGGACATTTAAGCGATTCCAGCTTCGCCATTTCCACGTCGTCACATAAGAAAACGAGTAAATACAAATATTATCGTTAGACAATTCCCTAACAAATGCAAAATGTAATGCTTTTATTAAATCATATTACAGAAGTAACTATGGCTGGTGTACACATCCGTTGTGTTTAACTTTCCTTACTTATTTCAGGACATGTGGACAACAACAAATACCCGTCGACATTTGTTATGAGAAACATGAAAGAAGAATGGAATTCCTCATTCAAAGATGGACATTATTGTTCATTCAGGTCAGACTGGCATACACTAAAAACCTCTGACTACCACAATTATTATTGGACTCAATCAAATTGTCCGTATGTAAACGTAGCACATTCTGGGAAGAATCAACAGAATAAACGGATTCAAATATTGTCTTTATCCTGCTCAGAGGGAATCAGTAGACTGGTACCTACGTGGACAAACACGTCACGTGGTATATCGTCGGTAAAGTTCGGAGATCCGTGTCTTAGAGAATACATACGCACCTGCTGTAGCGACGGAAAGCCCGTACCAAATGTCGTACATTATGTCTGGTATAAAGATAAAGAGCTAGATTTTGTTGATTTTGTAAGTTTTATCAGCGTGATCAAATTCGCGAGACCGTGTTTAATTCTGATTCACGGGAGATATGTCCCACGTGGTAAATACTGGGATTACGTCATCGAGCGTTCACCAAATATAATACACGTGAATAGATCAAAACCAGTTACAATATTCGGTCAGCAGATAAATTTTCATGAAAACTCGGGGGACATAATGAGAATAGAAGCACTTTTAAAATATGGCGGCATTTATCTTGACACTGACGCGATTCTGGTAAGACCGATTGATAGTTTACGCAAGTACGACTGCACTATGTCGAAGCAACATGAGGGTCTAACTTTAGGAAGTGCGATTATACTGGCGAAAGCGAATTCGACATTTATACAATACTGGTATAACGAATATCGTGAAAATTTTCACAATACACATTATTGGTATAATGCCATGGGAGTGCCGTACAAATTATCTTTGAATTATTCACATCACATTCACGTTGAAAATTATACTCTCGCGAGACCTCAAGGCTATTTCAAATTCGTTGCGTTTAGAGAAAACTATAATTGGACAAACCTGTACGGATTACACGTTTATAAGAGACTTTATAAAAAGGAGTATACAGATAAACATAACTTTCCACCACCACCATTGACTGAGACAATTATAAGATCACTAGACAGTTTGGTTGGATCCATGATTCGTTATGTGTTATACGGAATAAAAGAGGTTTGCACTCTCTGAGTATATATACAGAAGCAGTTAATCCGCTACCAGACATTGTATGTATTTCTCAAAAGGTTTCAAACCTGGAAATTTTGACTTGAATAAGAATGACCATTTAGGAAAACAATGAATAAGACTGAAATCAATTCAAAATTGTCTAATTGTTTGCTATACAATTTTTATTACGCTATTTCATGATTTGATGAATATATTTTGTTGTTCTTTTTTTAATTAAGTTAAACGCCCGTTTCAACACATTTTAAGTTTTATATGACATATCTAGTTATAATGGTGGAGTAGGAACTCAGAATGAATCCGAATAGAGTTGTTGTTTTCAGTCATATCGCGACGGTGTCTACTTGAGACAGTATTCTGAGCGCTGTCACACTGGAGTATCATGCCGCAGACACATGGTATGATACCCCACCCAGTCACATTATATTGACACCGGGCCGACCAGACCTAGAACTCTCCTCTAAATGCTGAGCGTCAAGCGAGAAAGCTTCTAGTACCATTTTTAAAGTCTTTGGTAAGATCCGACCGGGGATCGAACCCACGACCTTCCGCTTGCGAGGCGGACGCTCTACCACTAGACCACGCCGCGGTCAAATTGCAAATGTATTTGTCACCTAAACACCAAACACGTCAAGCGCAGGAATATGTTTTACGTCATATAGACTACCATTTAAGCAAAAAATATTTACTATACACTCTCGTGCAAGGTTCAGTGAAAATACCCGGATTATCTGCCTGACTATAATATGTGTTGTTGCCAAATGAATTTGTTACAATACATATTTTCTTTTAATTCCCAAATCATATAATGCGGTTGGCTGGCTTAGAGTGAGATATGTTTACAAAATTAGGAAAACGCCAAATGAGCCTACCGAAAATTAAACAAGTATTAATCTCTTATTTTAAACTTATAAGTTTTACATCTATTGCAACATATAAGTTCCTACAACTTAGACACTATCACGATCGAAGTATTACCGCAGCGTGGTCTAGTGGTAGTGTCCGCCTCGCTCGCGGATTGTCGTGGGTTCGGAAATAGTATTAGAAGCTTCTTTGTTTGACGATCTGCATTTAGGGGATGGTTCTTAGTCTGGTCGTCCCGTTATCAGTATAATGTAACTTGGTGCGACTTCGTATCATGTCTCTGTGGCATGTTACTCCAGTGTGGCAGCGTTTAGAATACTATTTAATGTAAACACGGCCAGGATATGACTTAAACATTGTTGAAAGCGGCACTAAACACCATACAACAACAACGCCACTCCGTTGTCCTCCTTGATAAATCATAATTATGAAGATAAATATATAAACCATATATAACAATACCATGTTATGTGTAAACAATGACGTGAAATTTGTATTTAAAAGGAAATTATTACAATTTAATTAATATAAAATATATTTATGTTTTCTTTCATTAATTCAGCCAAATATAAATTATTTAAAGTTTAGTAATCATAACTAATCCTATTTAGCTATAAATAATAGACACAATATGCGCAGACATAGTATTTATCGACAATAAAAAGAACGGGAATTAAAATTTTAATACCGAGATATACTGATACAGATCTTTTGATTTCATCGGTCTCCCTAATGTAGCCATCTTTGCAAAATATGTCTTTCATCTACCATGCTTTTTCAACAATCTATCGGAAACAGCATGATTTGCGACAAACGCTGTCCCACCCGACCTTAATGAATATAATCCAAATTTAGATTTATCTAAACCAATCAATTCTAGTTTCTCCTACTCCTACTTTGAACAAATCTGTCAGCTGTACAAATGTGAATACAATTTAATATAAAAGCATGTTAGTTAACTAATCAATAACTCAAGACACATGTTATTAATTTATAAATTACATGTACTTTTATAAGTTTTCTTTTTCACTTTTTAAACTCCGTCATCCATCCCAAAGTGGGATTTTCCCTGAAGCAGGGTTTATACAGGTAACTTTACATGCCAATCTTATGCAAAACGCAATAAATCAAAGTAAGCGGCAGGTATATACAGATAACTCTTAAAGCAAATGTTATAAAACATCAAACACTAGTTGTCTCCCTTTATAAGCCAAACTACGCAATTATCTCTATAATTGTATTGCCAAAACTCTACTTTTAAACTTTTCAGAACCAAATATACATTTTTTACTTTCCTGTGGTCTTGGGGCATTCACGACGGAAGTGGCCTTGTGTACACACCCAAGACAGACGTCGTCGTAGGTGACAGTTCGTGCGCCGCTCCGACTGGAATGATTTCTCCCCTCAAACCGACCTTGGGCTGTTCAATAGTCCAGAAATGGCTTTGTCCCCCGTAGAGTAGTAGCAGGCATGAAACAAGAAAAATTCTTGTCAACAACATCTTTAATTGAAGATACAGTTGAGGAAGTCTTAGTGTGTTGTGTTGTTTTTTTTCATAGCTCGAGCTTCAGCTTGTTTAAGCTTTTTATCATCTTCGCTATCACTACCTAAACTCGGCGCTTCATACTCGCGCACGGTACTCCAGCCACCGGGGGAACTGTCTGCTATTAATCAGTTAATTAAGTTTTTTTCAATTTTGCAATAAGTTCATTTGCCAAAACTTCATCTCCTTTTTCGTGCAAATTTTCTTTTAAACTCGCTATGCCTTCCTCAATTTCAGAATTAAATTCATACTGTATACGGTGAGATTCCGAACGGAATTTAATTTTCTTATTTAAATCTTTCCTCAAATCTTTCAGTTGAGCATCTAACCATTCACTAAATAAACCAAAAGCTTGTATTGCAGAACCCCCCGAAGTCCCGCATCAACCCCCACCACCCGATGACTTCAAACGAGTGACCAAAACGTCAATATAATTTACACACGTGTAACGTCTGTTCAAATTTCTCAGCTCCGAATCACGAGAATTAGTTATTCCGAACTACAACAAATATATGCATACTATTACCGGTTGTTTCCTTTATTTAAACCAAAAACAATAAATTTTAATTAACAAACATACTCACACGAAGTCTTTCTGGTTAATAATGAAAGCTGTTACTGCAATGACACGGGCATATATACACACTTAATAAAAACGTCATGGTGATTCAAGCAAGAAATATAATCAAGAAAAAACACTCGACTAATACTTACTTCAAGGATAACGTGGATTTGCATTTCATTCTTTTGTGTGTCTTTTTAACCTATTCTTTTTACATCGATTGTGAAAGAAGTTCTTACAACTTGGATAAATTACGCTTGAGAGTCTTCCTGGGTAGAACCGATACAGTAACTAATCATATACAGATAAAATATCTTGCTCACGGAAAAAAACATATCGGACCGACGACTCTCTGATTATTTTGTATATTTGATTTAAAAAGAAAAAATACCGCGTAGTTAATAAGCTTAACGTTAACCGTTTGTTGTTTTACGAGTATTTTTGTGATTTTTATATGATACTGTAAATATGACTCCGTTTTATATGACATTGTAAATATGACTCCGTTTTATATGACACTGTAAATATGACACTGTTTCATATGACACTGTAAATAGGACTCCGTTTATATGACACTGTTAAAATGCCACCGTTTTTTATTACACTGTAAATATGCCTACGTTTTAGATGACACTTTAAATATGTCACCGTTTTATATGATACTGTTAATATGACTATGTTTTATATGCCACTGTAAATATGACTCTGTTTTATATAATACTGTCAATATCACACCGTTTTATATGACACTGTAAATAGGACACTGTTTTATATGATACTGTTTATATGACTGTTTTATATGATACTGATAATATGACTCCATTTTTAATGACACTGTCAATTTGACTCCGTTTATATGACACTGTAAATATGACTCCGTTAAATATGACTCCGTTTTATATGACACTGTAAATATGACACCGTTTTATATGAAACTATCAATATGACTCCGTTTTATATGACACTGTAAATATGACTCCGTTTTATATGACACTGTAAATATGACACCGTTTTATATAATACTGTAAATATGACTCCTTTTTATATGGCACTGTAAATATGACTCCGTTTTATATGACACTGTAAATAGGACACCGTTTTATATAATACTGTAAATATGACTCCTTTTTATATGGCACTGTAAATATGACTCCGTTTTATATGACACTGTAAATATGACTCCGTTCTATATGATACTGTTAATATGACTATGTTTTATATGACACTGTAAATATGACACCGTTTTATATGATACTGTTAATAGGACTATGTTTTTATATGATACTGTAAATATGACTCCGTTTTATATGATACTATTAATATGACTATGTTTTATATGATACTGTAAATATGACTCCGTTTTATATGACACTGTAAATATGACACCGCTTTATATGATACTGTTAATAGGACTATGTTTTTGTATGATACTGTAAATATGACTCCGTTTTATATGACACTGTAAATATGTAACCGTTTTATATGATACTGTTAATAGGACTATGTTTTTATATGACACTGTCAATATGACTCCGTTTTATATGACACTGTAAATAGGACACCGTTTTATATAATACTGTAAATATGACTCCTTTTTATATGGCACTGTAAATATGACTCCGTTTTATATGACACTGTAAATATGACTCCGTTTTATATGATACTGTTAATATGACTATGTTTTATATGACACTGTAAATAGGACACCGTTTTATATGATGCTGTTAATAGGACTATGTTTTTATATGATACTGTAAATATGACTCCGTTTTATATGATACTGTTAATATGACTATGTTTTATATGACACTGTAAATACGACACCGTTTTATATGATACTGTTAATAGGACTATGTTTTATATGATACTGTTAATAGGACTATGTTTTTATATGATACTGTAAATATGACTCCGTTTTATATGATACTGTTAATATGACTATGTTTTATATGATACTGTAAATATGACTCCGTTTCATATGACACTGTAAATATGACACCGTTTTATATGATACTATTATTAGGACAATGTTTTTATATGATACTGTAAATATGACTCCGTTTTATATGACACTGTAAATATGACTCCGTTTTATATGACACTGTAAATATGACACCGATTTATATGACACTGTAAATATGACTCCGTTTTATATGATACTGTTAATAGGACTATGTTTTTATATGATACTGTAAATATGACTCCCTTTTATATGACACTGTAAATATGACTCCGTTTTATATGACACTGTAAATATGACACCGTTTTATATGATACTGTTAATATGACTATGTTTTATGTGACACTGTAAATATGACACCGTTTTATATGATACTGTTAATATGACTATGTTTTTATATGATACTGTAAATATGACTCCGTTTTATATGATACTATTAATATGACTATGTTTTATGTGATACTGTAAATATGACTCCGTTTTATATGACACTGTAAATATGACACCGTTTTATATGATACTGTTAATAGGACTATGTTTTTATATGATACTGTAAATATGACTCCGTTTTATATGACACTGTAAATATGTCACCGTTTTATATGATACTGTTAATAGGACTATGTTTTTATATGACACTGTAAATATGACTCCGTTTTATATGACACTGTAAATAGGACACCGTTTTATATAATACTGTAAATATGACTCCTTTTTATATGGCACTGTAAATATGACTCCGTTTTATATGACACTGTAAATATGACACCGTTTTATACGATACTGTTAATAGGACTATGTTTTATATGACACTGTAAATATGACACCGTTTTATATGATACTGTTAATAGGACTATGTTTTTATATGATACTGTAAATATGACACCGTTTTATATGATACTGTTAATATGACTATGTTTTATATGACACTGTAAATATGACTCCATTTTATATGATACTGTTAATATGACTATGTTTTATATGACACTGTAAATATGACACCGTTTTATATGATACTGTTAATAGGACTATGTTTTTATATGATACTGTAAATATGACTTCGTTTTATATGATACTGTTAATATGACTATGTTTTATATGATACTGTAAATATGACTCCGTTTCATATGACACTGTAAATATGACTCCGTTTTATATGACACTGTAAATATGACACCGTTTTATATGATACTGTTAATAGGACTATGTTTTTATATGATACTGTAAATATGACTCCCTTTTATATGACACTGTAAATATGACTCCGTTTTATATGACACTGTAAATATGACACCGTTTTATATGATACTGTTAATATGACTATGTTTTATGTGACACTGTAAATATGACACCGTTTTATATGATACTGTTAATAGGACTATGTTTTTATATGATACTGTAAATATGACTCCGTTTTATATGACACTGTAAATATGTCACCGTTTTATATGATACTGTTAATAGGACTATGTTTTTATATGACATTGTAAATATGACTCCGTTTTATATGACACTGTAAATAGGACACCGTTTTATATAATACTGTAAATATGACTCCTTTTTATATGGCACTGTAAATATGACTCCGTTTTATATGACACTGTAAATATGACACCGTTTTATATGATACTGTTAATAGGACTATGTTTTTATATGACACTGTAAATATGACTCCGTTTTATATGACACTGTAAATAGGACATCGTTTTATATAATACTGTAAATATGACTCCTTTTTATATGGCACTGTAAATATGACTCCGTTTTATATGACACTGTAAATATGACTCCTTTTTATATGACACTGTAAATATGACTATGTTTATATGACACTGTAAATATGTCACGGTTTTATACGATACTGTTAATAGGACTATGTTTTTATATGACACTGTAAATATGACTCCGTTTTATATGACACTGTAAATAGGACACCGTTTTATATAATACTGTAAATATGACTCCTTTTTATATGGCACTGTAAATATGACTCCGTTTTATATGACACTGTAAATATGACACCGTTTTATACGATACTGTTAAAAGGACTATGTTTTTATATGACACTGTAAATATGACTCCGTTTTATATGACACTGTAAATAGGACATCGTTTTATATAATACTGTAAATATGACTCCTTTTTATATGGCACTGTAAATATGACTCCGTTTTATATGACACTGTAAATATGACTCCTTTTTATATGACACTGTAAATATGACTACGTTTATATGACACTGTAAATATGTCACGGTTTTATACGATACTGTTAATAAGACTATGTTTTTATATGATACTGTAAATATGACTCCGTTTTATATGACATTGTAAATATGACTCCGTTTTATATGACACTGTAAATATGACACTGTTTTATATGATACTGTTAATAGGACTATGTTTTTATATGATACTGTAAACATGACTCCCTTTGATATGACACTGTAAATATGACTCCGTTTTATATGACACTGTAAATATGACACTGTTTTATATGATACTGTTAATAGGACTATGTTTTTATATGATACTGTAAACATGACTCCCTTTGATATGACATTGTAAATATGACTCCGTTTTATATGACACTGTAAATATGACACCGTTTTATATGATACTGTTAATAGGACTATGTTTTTATATGATACTGTAAATATGACTCCGTTTTATATGATACTATTAATATGACTATGTTTTATATGATACTATAAATATGACTCCGTTTTATATGACACTGTAAATATGACACCGTTTTATATGATACTGTTAATAGGACTATGTTTTTATATGACACTGTAAATATGACTCCGTTTTATATGACACTGTAAATAGGACACCGTTTTATATAATACTGCAAATATGACTCCTTTTTATATGGCACTGTAAATATGACTCCGTTTTATATGACACTGTAAATATGACACCGTTTTATATGATACTGTTAATAGGACTATGTTTTTATATGACACTGTAAATATGACTCCGTTTTATATGACACTGTAAATTGGACACCGTTTTATATAATACTGTAAATATGACTCCTTTTTATATGGCACTGTAAATATGACTCCGTTTTATATGACACTGTAAATATGACTCCTTTTTATATGACACTGTAAATATGACTCCGTTTATATGACACTGTAAATATGTCACCGTTTTATATGATACTGTTAAATATGACTATGTTTTATTTGATACTGTAAATATGACTCCGTTTTATATGACACTGTAAATATGACACCGTTTTATATGATACTGTAAATATTACTATGTTTTATATGATACTGAATTAGTTTCTAGTTTCTGTTCTAGCTGAGTAGCGTTCAACATCATACCACACTTGAGCGATATGTGGAACTCCAGCCATCCGTGTTCTAGCGGAGTAGAGTTCAACATCATGCCACACATGAGCGATATGTGGAACTCCAGCCATCCGTGTTCTAGCGGAGTAAGGTTCAACATCATACCACACATGAGCGATATGTGCAACTCCAGCCATCCGTGTTCTAGCGGAGTAGAGTTCAACATCATACCACACATGAGCGATATGTGGTGATCCAGTCATCCGTGTTCTAGCAGAGTAGAGTTCAACATCATACCACACATGAGCAATATGTGGAACTCCAGCCACCCGTGTTCTAGCGGAGTAGAGTTCAACATCAGACCACACATGAGCAATATGTGGAACTCTAGCCATCCGTGTTCTAACGGAGTAGAGTTCAACATCATACCAAACATGAGCGATATGTGGAACTCCAGCCATCCGTGTTCTAGCGGAGTAGAGTTCAACATCATACCACACATGAGCGATATGTGGAACTCCAGCCATCCGTGTTCTAGCCGAGTAGCGTTCAACATCATACCACACATGAGCGATATGTGGTGCTCCATCTGTTCTAGTCAACGAACTTATACTGTACATAAATTAGGTATAGGGCAACCAGTCGTTGCTAGTTGTAAATATAATTGTTAAATTGCTGATGTTTGCGGTAGGGATGGCCAGAAGAGCTCCCAATGGTTTGTAAAACTATTTTGCCATCCCCACTCAGAAGTTCAGGCGATGGAGCTAGTGACTGACTCCAGCAGCAACAAGCTGGTACACAACACGCTTTCCATGCTCAAGCAGAGATGCGATGTAGATGCGATACTTTTGAAAGACCCTCCTTTCCTTGTAGACATGCGAGTGGCATTCATACTGATACAGACACTTATCGCATAGGGAATCAACAAAAAGTTCCAATTGATGCATAGCATTCGGGAGGATTTAAAAAAACGGATCAACATCCGTTTATATATATGGCGGCCATTATGATAATTTCGGCCATTTTATTTATTTCCCCCGATTTCTTTTGATATTTAGGTTCAGGCACCATACGAGGGGTTATCTAGAAGTTCGTGGACAAATCTCATAATATGAACATGACACGTCTGATTTATTTTGAGTTTTACATGTATTATATTTAATCTAACGGCACACTGTTTGCAAAGTATGAAGAAAATATATATTCAAATAAAACAGTAACATGTATTTGAAATATATCATGTACGCTTATCTGCTGCAGGCCATATTTACGTTACGTCGTTGCGACAATTTATTTTACAAGTAATTTTCCTACTCTTACTCGTTGCTCCATTAATTTTATACTCGTTTAGCATCTGGCGAACCCAGCGAGCACTTAAATGCATGCTATTTTTTCTTAATTATCGTGTGCACTGTATTGTAACCTATACTTAGTTCGCAGCATAGTTCATGAATTATATTACGGCAATCCTTATTAAGGCAGTTTTTACCACGTTACGTGATAGTTACGCGATTTTAACACAGGGCGACCACATATGTTATCATCCATTATTGTTTCTCGTTCCTCACTGTAACGTTTGTATCATCTGTAGACTACAAATTGCACTACAAATAACTTTCTCGGAGCTTTACTATGCATATCTAGCGTTTGAATCAGCGTTTTGCTTATATTGACTTAAACTGTATTTCTGCTCGTTGTTTCACCTTTTCACCAGATGCACTATTTGCATATGAATGCATCTACATTTTCAACAGAAGTTGATTAAAACTCCTTACACCTGCGTGCAATTCTGGAATGACATTGTCATGCAGACATTGATGCCATGTCCTCAATAATATATGATTTACCGCGAGTTTTACGGGAAAATGATTTTTATTATTCACATATTTGTCTGTCGAATTGTTCAACATTTTGAGCTGCGACACTTATCATGTATGTATGTTGCTATGGATACCATAACAGTATTACTGAAATAAGAAATATACTAAAACACCGTACATCGATGACAAATACAACAATACTTAAGTTGTGAAAAATATAGCTATGCACTTGCATAAATATAGATTTTATTAAATTTGTCCACGAACAATAACCCCTCGTATGCTTAATCCTTGTCAAGTTTTATGTTTTTGCCTCTAATTGATGATTGTTTCACCAAATGATTTTTGGTATTTGTATATTTTATATGTATGGCGACCATTTTGAATGTTCGGCCATCTTGATTTTCCCCGTTTCCTTTTGATATCTAGTTTGGGGCACTCTATACTTACTTTTTTTCTAAGTTTTATGCTTTTTTTAAGATTGTTTCGCCATATTACTTTTTTTTCATGTGTGGTGTTTTTTTTCCAGCAATTTCTACTTTTTGCCTAGGTTTCCTTGTATAAATTACGTTTTTCGGGGCACTATATATTTACTTCCTGCCAATACAAAATGTACGATATTTCACCATATGACTACACTATTTCAACTGATATATAATTTATGTTCAATAAATTGTGTTCAAAACATCAAAAAAAGCCTTTGTACCCCCCTTACAGTAGCATCACGTTTCTTCCCCGAGCAACCTTATTCGTTGTGACGTGGAATCTCATTTCTTGACCATAAATACGACAAATGAATAGTTTATATTTTTATTAGCATTTTCTGTCAAGAGTAACGTAAGTTCCGGTGTTAGCAGGCCGAAACACTGTAACTTCGACGCGCATGGGGGCCGGAGACATATACAGTGTATTTAGTAGATATCGCGGGATTGGAGCCAGTTAACAATGGGCCGGACATATACAGTGTATGTAGTAGATATCGCAGGTTTGAAACCAGTTAACAGTCAATGATGAAAGCTCGTATGGACTAGTAGTGTATTGGAACGATGTTGTTGCTGTGTGTTTGAAGGAAGTCGGTTTACATTCAAACACAGAGGAGTTTCCGTATAAGGATATTTGCCTGGGTATTTTGCAACGACAAATGCAATTGGAATTAACGTAACATCTAAACACTGATTTCGTTATAAACTTAGCGTATGCACATGTCAATCAGGGATGAAAGGAAACACAAATAAACCTATCGCCAATGGGAAGTCTAATTTGTTGATATATCAATGATTTTTATTATTCTGAGATATATATTTATTTCATGGATAAATACCGTTTGTTATAAATCAAATCCGGATAAAATAATAATTATTTCAAATACTTCTCCAAACCATCTGTTGGCAAAGATTTTTTGCGTTGCTATTCTTTCAATAATTTCCAGTACTTAATAGCTTTTGAATATCTGATCTTTATCAAAATATTTTTTTCTAAGAACACTTTTATAATCATTTCACGCCTTAATCATCTTCTGTCCATATAAATCACACTTATCATTTCTAAAACAATATAAATATCTATAAAACTATTTCTGCTTTTGCTTACACTCATCACTTTGAAGTATAATTTTGTTGAAATCAAACCAAAATGGTATGCAATGGAAACGTATCATTCGAATGATACCGTTACGACAGCGACACAGACACTAACAGTGGAAAAGACAATACATCACAATACAAGAAAGTACGATATGTGTTAGTTATCATCAGGAAAAAGTCAGTGAAAACACTGCCACTGCAGAGCTTATGTTAGTTACAGTATCATCTGGAAATAGTCAGTGGACACACTGTCACTGCAGAGCTTATGTTAGTAACAGTATCATCAGGAAATAGTCAGTGGACACACTGCCACTGCACAGCTTATGTTAGTTACAGTATCATCTGGAAATAGTCAGTGGACACACTGTCACTGCTGAGCTTATGTTAGTTACAGTATCATCTGGAAATAGTCAGTGGACACACTGTCACTGCAGAGCTTATGTTAGTAACAGTATCATCAGGAAATAGTCAGTGGACACACTACCACTGCACAGCTTATGTTAGTTACAGTATCATCAGGAAATAGTCAGTGGACACAATGCCACTGCAGAGCTTATGTTTGTTATAGTATCATCTGGAAATAGTCAGTGGACACACCGCCACTGCAGAGCTTATGTTTGTTATAGTATCATATGGAAATAGTCAGTGGACACACCGCCACTGCAGAGCTTATGTTAGTTACAGTATCATCTGGAAATAGTCAGTGGACACACTGTCACTGCAGAGCTTATGTTAGTTACAGTATCATCTGGAAATAGTCAGTGGACACACTGTCACTGCAGAGCTTATGTTAGTTACAGTATCATCTGGAAATAGTCAGTGGATACACTGCCACTGCAGAGCTTATGTTAGTTACAGTATCATCTGGAAATAGCCAGTGGACACACAGCCACTGCTAAGCTTATGTTAGTTACAGTATCATCTGGAAATAGTCAGTGGACACACTGCCACTGCAGAGCTTATGTTAGTTACAGTATCATCTGGAAATAGTCAGTGGACACACTGCCACTGCAGAGCTTCTGTTATTTACAGTATCATCTGGAAATAGTCAATGGACACACTGCCACTGCAGAGCTTATGTTAGTTACAGTATCATCTGGAAATAGTCAGTGGACACACTGCTACTGCAGAGCTTATGTTAGTTACAGTATCATCTGGAAATAGTCAGTGGACACACTGTCACTGCAGAGCTTATGTTTGGTACAGTATCATATGGAAATAGTCAGTGGACACACTGTCACTGCAGAGCTTATGTTTGTTACAGTATCATCTGGAAATAGTCTGTGGACACACTGTCACTGCAGAGCTTATGTTTGTTACAGTATCATATGGAAACAGTCAGTGGACACACTGTCACTGCAGAGCTTATGTTAGTTACAGTATCATCTGGAAATAGTCAGTGGACACACTGTCACTGCAGAGCTTATGATAGTAACAGTATCATCTGGAAATAGTCAGTGGACACACTGCCACTGCAGAGCTTACGTTAGTTACAGTATCATCTGGAAATAGTCAGTGGACACACTGCCACTGCAGAGCTTACGTTTGTTACAGTATCATCTGGAAATAGTCAGTGGACACACTGTCACTGCAGAGCTTACGTTAGTTACAGTATCATCTGGAAATAGTCAGTGGATACACTGCCACTGCAGAGCTTACGTTAGTTACAGTATCATCTGGAAATAGTCAGTGGACACACTGCCACTGCAGAGCTTATGTTTGTTACAGTATCATCTGGAAATAGTCAGTGGACACACTGCCACTGCAGAGCTTATGTTTCTTACAGTATCATATGGAAATAGTCAGTGGACACACTGTCACTGCAGAGCTTATGTTAGTTACAGTATCATCTGGAAATAGTCAGTGGATGCACTGCCACTGCAGAGCTTATGTTAGTTACAGTATCATCTGGAAATAGTCAGTGGACACACTGCCACTGCAGAGCTTATGTTAGTTACAGTATCATCTGGAAATAGTCAGTGGACACACTGCCACTGCAGAGCTTATGTTAGTTACAGTATCATCTGGAAATAGTCAGTGGACACACTGCCACTGCAGAGCTTATGTTAGTTACAGTATCATCTGGAAATAGTCAGTGGACACACTGCCACTGCAGAGCTTATGTTAGTTACAGTATCATCTGGAAATAGTCAGTGGACACACTGCCACTGCAGAGCTTATGTTAGTTACAGTATCATCTGGAAATAGTCAGTGGACACACTGCCACTGCAGAGCTTATGTTAGTTACAGTATCATCTGGAAATAGTCAGTTGACACACTGTCACTGCAGAGCTTATGTTAGTTACAGTATCATCTGGAAATAGTCTGTGGACACACTGTCACTGCAGAGCTTATGTTAGTTACAGTATCATCTGGAAAGAGTCAGTGGACACACTGTCACTGCAGAGCTTCTGTTAGTAACAGTATCATCTGGAAATAGTCAGTGGACACACTGTCACTGCAGAGCTTATGTTAGTTACAGTATCATCTGGAAAAAGTCAGTGGACACACTGTCACTGCAGAGCTTATGTTAGTAACAGTATCATCTGGAAATAGTCAGTGGACACACTGTCACTGCAGAGCTTATGTTAGTAACAGTATCATCTGGAAATAGTCAGTGGACACACTGCCACTGCAGAGCTTATGTTAGTTACAGTATCATCTGGAAATAGTCAGTGGACACACTGTCACTGCAGAGCTGATGTTAGTTACAGTATCATCTGGAAATAGTCAGTGGACACGCTGCCACTGCAGAGCTTATGTTAGTTACAGTATCATCAGGATATAGTCAGTGGACACGCTGCCACTGCAGAGCTTATGTTAGTTACAGCATCATCAGGATATAGTTAGTGGACACGCTGCCACTGCAGAGCCTATGTTCGTTACAGTATCATCTGGAAATAGTCAGTGGACACACTGTCACTGCAGATCTAATGTTAGTTACAGTATCATCTGGAAATAGTCAGTGGACACACTGCCACTGCAGAGCTAACGTTAGTTACAGTATCATCTGGAAATAGTCAGTGGACACACTGTCACTGCAGAGCTTATGTTAGTTACAGTATCATCTGGAAAAAGTCAGTGGACACGCTGCCACTGCAGAGCTTATGTTCATTAACGTATCATAAGGATATAGTCAGTGGACACACTGCCACTGCAGAGCTTATGTTAGTAACAGTATCATCTGGAAATAGTCAGTGGACACACTGTCACTGCAGATCTTATGTTAGTTACAGTATCATCTGGAAATAGTCAGTGGACACACTGCCACTGCAGAGCTAACGTTAGTTACAGTATCATCTGGAAAAAGTCAGTGGACACACTGCCACTGCAGAGCTAATGTTAGTTACAGTATCATCTGGAAATAGTCAGTGGACACACTACCACTGCAGAGCTTATGTTAGTTACAGTATCATCTGGAAAAAGTCAGTGGACACACTGCCACTGCAGAGCTTATGTTAGTTACAGTATCATCTGGAAATAGTCAGTGGACACACTGCCACTGCAGAGCTCATGTTAGTTACAGTATCATCTGGAAATAGACAGTGGATACACTGTCACTGCAGAGCTTATCATGTTAGTTACAGTATCATCTGGAAATAGTCAGTGGACACACTGCCACTGCAGAGCTTATGTTAGTTACAGTATCATCTGGAAATAGACAGTGGATACACTGTCACTGCAGAGCTTATCATGTTAGATACAGTATCATCTGGAAATAGTCAGTGGACACATTGCCACTGCAGAGCTTATCATGTTAGTTACAGTATCATCTGGAAATAGTCAGTGGACACACTGTCACTGCAGAGCTGATGTTAGTTACAGTATCATCTGGAAATAGACAGTGGACACACTGTCACTGCAGAGCTTATCATGTTAGTTACAGTATCATCTGGAAATAGACAGTGGACACACTGTCACTGCAGAGCTTATCATGTTAGTTACAGTATCATCTGGAAATAGTCAGTGAACACACTGCCACTGCAGAGCTTCTGTTAGTTACAGTATCATCTGGAAATAGTCAGTGGACACACTGCCACTGCAGAGCTTATGTTAGTTACAGTATCATCTGGAAATAGACAGTGGACACACTGTCACTGCAGAGCTTATCATGTTAGTTACAGTATCATCTGGAAATAGTCTGTGGACACACTGCCACTGCTGAGCTTATGTTAGTTACAGTATCATCTGGAAATAGTCAGTGGACACACTGCCACTGCAGAGCTTATTTTAGTTACATTATCATCTGGAAATAGTCAGTGAACACACTGCCACTGCAGAGCTAATGTTAGTTACAGTATCATCTGGAAATAGTCAGTGGACACACTGCCACTGCAGAGCTTATGTTAGTTACAGTATCATCTGGAAATAGACAGTGGACACACTGTCACTGCAGAGCTTATCATGTTAGTTACAGTATCATCTGGAAATAGTCTGTGGACACACTGCCACTGCAGATCTTATGTTAGTTATAGTATCATCTGGAAATAGTCAGTGGACACACTGCCACTGCAGAGATAACGTTAGTTACAGTATCATCTGGAAAAAGTCAGTGGACACACTGCCACTGCAGAGCTAATGTTAGTTACAGTATCATCTGGAAATAGTCAGTGGACACACTACCACTGCAGAGCTTATGTTAGTTACAGTATCATCTGGAAAAAGTCAGTGGACACACTGCCACTGCAGAGCTTATGTTAGTTACAGTATCATCTGGAAATAGTCAGTGGACACACTGCCACTGCAGAGCTCATGTTAGTTACAGTATCATCTGGAAATAGACAGTGGATACACTGTCACTGCAGAGCTTATCATGTTAGTTACAGTATCATCTGGAAATAGTCAGTGGACACACTGCCACTGCAGAGCTTATGTTAGTTACAGTATCATCTGGAAATAGACAGTGGATATACTGTCACTGCAGAGCTTATCATGTTAGATACAGTATCATCTGGAAATAGTCAGTGGACACATTGCCACTGCAGAGCTTATCATGTTAGTTACAGTATCATCTGGAAATAGTCAGTGGACACACTGTCACTGCAGAGCTGATGTTAGTTACAGTATCATCTGGAAATAGACAGTGGACACACTGTCACTGCAGAGCTGATCATGTTAGTTACAGTATCATCTGGAAATAGACAGTGGACACACTGTCACTGCAGAGCTTATCATGTTAGTTACAGTATCATCTGGAAATAGTCAGTGAACACACTGCCACTGCAGAGCTTCTGTTAGTTACAGTATCATCTGGAAATAGTCAGTGGACACATTGCCACTGCAGAGCTTATGTTAGTTACAGTATCATCTGGAAATAGACAGTGGACACACTGTCACTGCAGAGCTTATCATGTTAGTTACAGTATCATCTGGAAATAGTCTGTGGACACACTGCCACTGCTGAGCTTATGTTAGTTACAGTATCATCTGGAAATAGTCAGTGGACACACTGCCACTGCAGAGCTTATTTTAGTTACATTATCATCTGGAAATATTCAGTGGACACACTGTCACTGCAGAGCTAATGTAGTCACAATATCATCTGGAAATAGTCAGTGGACACACTGCCACTGCAGAGCTTATGTTAGTTACAGTATCATCTGAAAATAGTCAGTGGACACGCTGTCACTGCAGAGCTTATGTTAGTAACAGTATCATCTGGAAATAGTCAGTGGACACACTGCCACTGTAGAGCTTATGTTAGTTACAGTATCATCTGGAAATAGTCAGTGGACACACACACTGCCACTGCACAGCTTATGTTCGTAATAGTATCATCTGGAAATAGTCAGTGGACACGCTGCCACTGCAGAGCTTATTTTAGTCACAGTATCATCTGGAAATAGTCAGTGGACACACTGCCACTGCAGAGCTTATGTTAGTAACAGTATCATCTGGAAATAGTCAGTGGACACACTGTCACTGCAGAGCTAATGTTAGTTACAGTATCATCTGGAAATAGTCAGTGGACAGAGTGCCACTGAAGAGCTAATGTAGTCACAATATCATCTGGAAATAGTCAGTGGACACACTGCCACTGCAGAGCTTATGTTAGTAACAGTATCATCTGGAAATAGTCAGAGGACACACTGTCACTGCAGAGCTAATGTGAGTTACAGTATCATCTGGAAATAGTCAGTGGACACACTGCCACTGCAGAGCTTATGTTCGTAACATTATCATCTGGAAATATTCAGTGGACACACTGTCACTGCAGAGCTAATGTAGTCACAATATCATCTGGAAATAGTCAGTGGACACACTGCCACTGCAGAGCTTATGTTAGTAACAGTATCATCTGGAAATAGTCAGTGGACACACTGTCACTGCAGAGCTAATGTTAGTAACAGTATCATCTGGAAATAGTCAGAGGACACACTGTCACTGCAGAGCTAATGTGAGTTACAGTATCATCTGGAAATAGTCAGTGGACACACTGCCACTGCAGAGCTTATGTTCGTAACATTATCATCTGGAAATATTCAGTGGACACACTGTCACTGCAGAGCTAATGTAGTCACAATATCATCTGGAAATAGTCAGTGGACACACTGCCACTGCAGAGCTTATGTTAGTAACAGTATCATCTGGAAATAGTCAGTGGAAACACTGTCACTGCAGAGCTAATGTTAGTTACAGTATCATCTGGAAATAGTCAGTGGACACACTGCCACTGCAGAGCTTATCATGTTAGTTACAGTATCATCTGGAAATAGTCAGTGGACACACTGCCACTGCAGTGCTTATGTTAGTTACAGTACCATCTGGAAATAGTCAGTGGACACACCGCCACTGCAGAGCTTATGTTAGTTACAGTATCATCTGGAAACAGTCAGTGGACACACTGCCACTGCAGAGCTTATGTTAGTTACAGTATCATCTGGAAATAGTCAGTGGACAAACCGCTACTGCAGAGCTAATGTTAGTTACAGTATCATCTGGAAATAGTCAGTCGACACACTACCACTGCAGAGCTTATGTTAGTTACAGTATTATCTGGATAAAGCCAGTGGACACACTGCCACTGCAGGGCTTATGTTAGTTACAGTATCATCTAGAAATAGACAGTGGACACACTGTCACTGCAGAGCTTATCATGTTAGTTTCAGTATCATCTGGAAAAAAGTCAGTGGACACACTGCCACTGCAGAGCTTATGTTAGTTACAGTATCATCTGGAAAAAGTCAGTGGACACACTGCCACTGCAGAGCTTATGTTAGTTACAGTATCATCTGGAAATAGTCAGTGGACACACTGTCACTGCAGAGCTTATCATGTTAGTTACAGTATCATCTGGAAATTATCAGTGGACACACTGCCACTGCAGAGCTTATGTTAGTTACAGTATCATCTGGAAATAGACAGTGGATACACTGTCACTGCAGAGCTTATCATGTTAGTTACAGTATCATCTGGAAATAGTCAGTGGACACATTGCCACTGCAGAGCTTATCATGTTAGTTACAGTATCATTTGGAAATAGTCAGTGGACACACTGTCACTGCAGAGCTGATGTTTGTTACAGTATCATCTGGAAATAGACAGTGGACACACTGTCACTGCAGAGCTTATCATGTTAGTTACAGTATCATCTGGAAATAGTCAGTGGACACACTGTCAATGCAGAGCTTATCATGTTAGTTACAGTATCATCTGGAAATAGTCAGTGAACACACTGCCACTGCAGAGCTTCTGTTAGTTACAGTATCATCTGGAAATAGTCAGTGGACACACTGCCACTGCAGAGCTTATGTTAGTTACAGTATCATCTGGAAATAGACAGTGGACACACTGTCACTGCAGAGCTTATCATGTTAGTTACAGTATCATCTGGAAATAGTCTGTGGACACACTGCCACTGCTGAGCTTATGTTAGTTACAGTATCATCTGGAAATAGTCAGTGGACACACTGCCACTGCAGAGCTTATGTTAGTTACAGTTTCATCTGGAAATAGTCGGCGGACACACTGCCACTGCAGAGCTTATGTTAGTTACAGTATCATCTGGAAATAGTCAGTGGACACACTGTCACTGCAGAGCTTATGTTAGTTACAGTATCATCTGGAAATAGTCAGTGGACACGCTGCCACTGCAGAGCTTATGTTAGTAACAGTATCATCTGGAAATAGTCAGTGGACACACTGCCACTGTAGAGCTTATGTTAGTTACAGTATCATCTGGAAATAGTCAGTGGACACACACACTGCCACTGCACAGCTTATGTTAGTAATAGTATCATCTGGAAATAGTCAGTGGACACGCTGCCACTGCAGAGCTTATTTTAGTCACAGTATCATCTGGAAATAGTCAGTGGACACACTGCCACTGCAGAGCTTATGTTAGTAACAGTATCATCTGGAAATAGTCAGTGGACACACTGTCACTGCAGAGCTAATGTTAGTTACAGTATCATCTAGAAATAGTCAGTGGACACAGTGCCACTGCAGAGCTTATGTTAGTAATAGTATCATCTGGAAATAGTCAGTGGACACACTGCCACTGCAGAGCTAATGTAGTCACAATATCATCTGGAAATAGTCAGTGGACACACTGCCACTGCAGAGCTTATGTTAGTAACAGTATCATCTGGAAATAGTCAGATGACACACTGTCACTGCAGAGCTAATGTTAGTTACAGTATCATCTGGAAATAGTCAGTGGACACAGTGCCACTGCAGAGCTTATGTTAGTAATAGTATCATCTGGAAATAGTCAGTGGACACACTGCCACTGCAGAGCTAATGTAGTCACAATATCATCTGGAAATAGTCAGTGGACACACTGCCACTGCAGAGCTTATGTTAGTAACAGTATCATCTGGAAATAGTCAGAGGACACACTGTCACTGCAGAGCTAATGTTAGTTACAGTATCATCTGGAAATAGTCAGTGGACACACTGCCACTGCATAGCTTATGTTCGTAACATTATCATCTGGAAATATTCAGTGGACACACTGTCACTGCAGAGCTAATGTAGTCACAATATCATCTGGAAATAGTCAGTGGACACACTGCCACTGCAGAGCTTATGTTAGTAACAGTATCATCTGGAAATAGTCAGTGGACACACTGTCACTGCAGAGCTAATGTTAGTTACAGTATCATCTGGAAATAGTCAGTGGACACACTGCCACTGCAGAGCTTATGTTAGTAACAGTATCATCTGGAAAGAGTCAGTGGACACACTGCCACTGCAGAGTTTATGTTAGTTACAGTATCATCTGGAAATAGTCAGTGGACACACTGTCACTGCAGAGCTTATGTTAGTTACAGTATCATTTGGAAATAGTCAGTGGACACACTGTCACTGCACAGCTTATGTTAGTAATAGTATCATCTGGAAAGAGTCAGTGGACACACTGCCACTGCAGATCTTATGTTAGTTACAGTATCATCTGGAAATAGTCAGTGGACACACTGCCACTGCAGAGCTTATGTTAGTTACAGTATCATCTGGAAATAGTCAGTGGACACACTGCCACTGCAGAGCTTATGTTAGTTACAGTATCATCTGGAAAGAGTCAGTGGACACACTGCCTCTGCAGAGTTTATGTTAGTTACAGTATCATCTGGAAATAGTCAGTGGACACACTGTCACTGCAGAGCTTATGTTAGTTACAGTATCATCTGGAAATAGTCAGTGGACACACTGCCACTGCAGAGCTTATGTTAGTTACAGTATCATCTGGAAAGAGTCAGTGGACACACTGCCACTGCAGAGCTTATGTTAGTTACAGTATCATCTGGAAATAGTCAGTGGACACACTGCCACTGCAGAGCTTATGTTAGTTACAGTATCATCTGGAAATAATCAGTGGACACACTGCCACTGCAGAGCTTATGTTAGTTACAGTATCATCTGGAAATAGTCAGTGGACACACTGCCACTGCAGAGCTTATGTTAGTTACAGTATCATCTGGAAATAGTCAGTGGACACTGCCACTGCAGAGCTTATGTTAGTTACAGTATCATCTGGAAATAGTCAGTGGACACACTGCCACTGCAGAGCTTATGTTAGTTACAGTATCATCTAGAAATAGTCAGCGGACACACTATCACTGTAGAGCTAATGTTAGTTACTGTTTTACCTGGTAATAGTCAGTGGACACACTATCACTGCAGAGCTTATGTTAGTTACTGTATCATCTGGAAATAGTCAGTGGACACACTATCACTGCAGAGCTTATGTTAGTTACTGTATCATCTGGAAATAGTCAGTGGAGACACTGCCACTGCTGAGCTTATGTTAGTTACAGTATCATCTGGAAAAAGTCAGTGGACGCACTGCCACTGCAGAGCTTATGTTAGTTACAGTTTCATCAGAAAATAGTCAGTGAACAAACTATCACTGCACAGCTAATGTTAGTTACTGTATCATCTGGAAATAGTCAGTGGACACACTATCACTGCAGAGCTTATGTTAGTTACAGTTTCATCAGAAAATAGTCAGTGAACAAACTATCACTGCAGAGCTAATGTTAGTTACTGCATCATCTGGAAATAGTCAGTGGACACACTGCCACTGCAGAGCTTATGTTAGTTACAGTATAATCTAGAAATAGTCAGTGGACACACTGTCACTGCAGAGCTTATGTTAGTTACTGTATCATCTGGAAATAGTCAGTGGACACACTGCCACTGCAGAGCTTATGTTAGTTACTGTATCATCTGGAAATAGTCAGTGGACACACCGCCACTGCAGAGCTTATGTTAGTTACTGTATCATCTAGAAATGGTCAGTGGACATACTGCCACTGCAGAGCTTATGTTAGTTACAGTATAATCTAGAAATAGTCAATGGACACACTATCACTGCAGAGCTTATGTTAGTTACAGTATCATTTAGAAATAGTCAGTGGACACACTGCCACTGCAGAGCTTATGTTAGTTACTGTATCATCTAGAAATAGTCAGTGGACATACTATCATTGCAGAGCTTATGTTAGTTACAGTATAATCTAGAAATAGTCAATGGACACACTATCACTGCAGAGCTTATGTTAGTTACAGTATCATCTAGAAATAGTCAGTGGACACACTGTCACTGCAGAGCTTATGTTAGTTACTGCATCATCTGGAAATAGTCAGTGGACACACTGCCACTGCAGAGCTTATGTTAGTTACTGTATCATCTAGAAATAGTCAGTGGACATACTATCATTGCAGAGCTTATGTTAGTTACAGTATAATCTAGAAATAGTCAATGGACACACTATCACTGCAGAGCTTATTTTAGTTACAGTATCATCTAGAAATAGTCAGTGGACACACTGTCACTGCAGAGCTTATGTTAGTTACTGCATCATCTGGAAATAGTCAGTGGACACACTGCCACTGCAGAGCTTATGTTAGATACAGTATCATCTGGAAATAGTCAGTGGACACACTGTCACTGCAGAGCTAATGTTAGTTACAGTTTCATCTGGAAATAGTCAGCGGACACACTGCCACTGCAGAGCTTATGTTAGTTACATTTTCATCTGGAAATAGTCAGTGGACACACTGTCACTGGAGAGCTTATGTTAGTTTTACCCTTTCTCCACAACACACAACAAGATGTTAATAAGATTAACACTGCCAGACTGTCCTCTAAAACATCCATAAGCTTCTATATGAAAGGGCATTGTGTACAGTACAGCGTTTTTAAGTTGATATATATTACTAAGAAACAAGTCGTGTTATACGGTTATTTTAAACAATGTTTGGCTCGCATCTTCTAACACTTAACAGGGAAATAAATTAAATTTAGATATCATCCAAGCAAAATTACTATATATCCGTCGGCGATTAATACATCTTGTAGACCATTATTGTATCAGATAACAATGATTCAAGCTTATCAAAGACACACAGATGTTTCAATGTCCCCCGGAACAAACATTGTTTTATGACACATACTACAAACGACGGCATACAGTACGATGGATCAAAGTGAAGAAGCTTAACTAGAAAGCTAAGCTAGTATTACCTAAATATAGCTTTTCGAGTATTTTTGTTATCTAAAACCCGTGCATCAAGCATTAGAAATATACATACATTACCAAGGCTGTCTGTGTCTGTGAGATGAATATGGGTAGTGGTTACTGATATATATATAAGTATGGCTAAAAACCATATCCGAATTTACTAAGTATAAAAGAGACCATAGTTCTGCCTAAAATCAACATGATGTTATCCTACTTACCCCCTCGAGTCGCCATTTATGGTAGTGAACCTACACATGGAGTTTCATCGATTTATGCATAGTTGTTGCTAGGAGATGAGCATGCCTTTAACAGTTAACTGAGTTTTTTAAATATAAAAGTATGTACGTCATATCATTCTTAAAAATAATGTTTGTTTGCTGACCCATTTTTATGAGAGTAGGTAGGTAGTTGAAAATAAACAGAAATCGTGATAAAAATGTCAACTCTGAAAGTCAATAAAAAATTTGCAAGCTGCAATTTTAAGTGAGTAGGAAGCAACACGGAAAACAAAGATTTTTTTTTCAAAAATATATTCTCATCACATTACTGATAGTTCTTAACTAGTCTAAAACACGCTTAATGTTAACCACTTTACTATTCTAAAACACGCTTAATGTTAACCGCTTAACTATTCTAAAACAAGCTTAATGTTAACCGCTTAACCATCTTAAACACGCTTAATGTTAACTGCTAAACTATTAGTATGTGATATGAAAATTCTCATAGCCGGTGAGTGAAGACTTGTAACTTATTAAAAACTAACCATTTAACACATGGTAGGAAAAATAAATCACTGCAATACAAAACCTGATAAAAGAAGAAAAAGGGACTAAAGTTTTATTTCTACCTCCTCCATCTGTCCGAGTCCGAAATACATAATGGTGATACAAGTGGTGTGAGTACTTGATGCACCTGACACAGGACACCAATCATATCAAACAATAACACATCATAAGATGATTGATTGATTGAATATTTAGCGTCATTTTTATGCCATCAAGGGCTAACAGACGATCAGTTAACCTAACCACTGTTTCCTGGGATTAACCAGTACTCAAGCACACCCTTCTCCGCAAGTAACTGATAACTTTCCCACTTGAATCAGTGGTGAGAGACGAATAATAATGAGACACCATGTCGTATATCAATCATCACGGAGACTGTTGCCAGGTGGGGGATTCGAACTCACGACCACTGGATTGATAGTCAGATGCGTAACCAACTGAGCTAATCGAGCCCGGCTCACATGAAACAGAAATGATAGTTTTAGATTCAAACTAAAGATAGTGTTTTCACTAGGAATATAATGAATATAATGAAAAACTGACAAGTGGGCTGTTAAGTTGACCTTGGATCAAACCTCAGTATGGGGTATCGGTGGTGCCCCACTAATCCAGAATGTAGACCCCATTATTTATATACAATTTTATATATATCCCATAGAAAGGTTTTCTTTATTCAAAAATATCAATGGAAAAATGGGGTCCTCAGTGAAAGTGGCCCAAGGCGCCGTCATCTAATGACCACTTAACTCTCACCACTGATGTTGCGGGTTTGAGCCCTGCACAGACAAAAAACATTGTGAGAAAGTTTTCCAGTTACTTGTGGAATTACAGGTAATTGAAAATTGCTCAATGGCGTTTTTATTGTGTTAACCATTTACTTCATATAGACGCCTTTCGACACCTTTAATATATATGCCTTTGGACACGTAATATAGGAGGCTTTTGAATTATTGGGTGAATTATGTTTATATTAACTGACAGAGTGGAAAACAGTACAGGAAGTGTTCAGATTGCTCGTTACGAGCAATCTGAACTCTTCCTGCACTGTTTTCAAAGGCCTTCTGTGAATGGTGCGGGAAGACACATATCTATTGAATAAAGGGTAACAAGGCAAAACTGCTAATTCAAGGGCAATAACTCTTGACTTAACTAGTCGGATCTGGCCCATTATCGAACTTGTCCAAGATTTTGTGGTCATATACAATTTGACCAAGTCCGATTAAGATTGCTCAAGGAATGAAGTATCTATCATGTTAACAAGGCAATTGTGAACGGATGAATGCTGGGTGATCAAAATAAATCACCTTGAGCCTGTAACTCTGGTGAGCTAAAAGTGCCGACTACGACGCCAATGCAGTGATGACAATAACTCGTCTTCTCAATTTTTCCCAAAAAGATTAGCTAATTGGTTACCAACAAAATTATGTCAAAGTTGTATGTGTACCAATAAAGACAACAAAGACTTGCAGTTACCCAACAACAATGTCTAAGAAGTAAGGTGCATTATTGACTGTACTAAGATTTTTTATAAAGTGACCATCTGCATTGAAGTCCAGGACTTAGACTTATTCCAACAGCAAGCGACACAACACCTTTATTGTTTTAAATGGAAACGTCCCAATAAAAACGACAATCACATTTCACTAGCTCGTAACATGCTAGCAACGAGCTTGTCGCGAGCAAGTAATTCGTACGTTTACCAGCTTGATTAAGCTAGTGGCGAGCTTGCGACAAACTAGTCATTAGCTTGATATAGCTCCTGGTGAGCCTGTGACAAGCTCGGAACGAGCTCGTCACAAGCACGGGACTGAGCTCGTCAATAGCTTGCAACGAGCTCGTCACTAGCTTGCAACAAGCTTGTCACTAGCTTGCAACAAGCTCATCACTAGCTTGCAACGAGCTCTTCACTAGCTTGCAACGAGCTTGTCACTAGCTTGCAACAAGCTCATCACTAGCTTGCAACGAGCTCTTCACTAGCTTGCAACGAGCTTGTCACTAGCTTGCAAAACAAGCTCGTTATCTATAGAAACAGAAATACATGCATAATTAATTAAACATGTAAAAAGGTTTTGTCATATTATATTGGGTGTTTTAAAAAATATTAAAATAAAGTAAAAGATAAAAATTGTTTAAAATCAAAAATTTAATAACAGGTTTGAATATTAAATGTACATTTCATAATATTCACTCTCAAGAACAAAGAAGTAAAAAGAAGAACAAAATGACTCAAATAACTTTAGAAATATGATTCAAATATCAATCATGCATTACATCATATCTGTTATTTACAGATTTGGCATTCCAACCTATCTACTTATAAATGCCTAAAACCAACAGCCTCCTCATAATTATAGTGACCTCTCTAGAACATATAAAACATGTAATATATAATATGATATGTACATTAAAATATACAATGACACAATGAAGCACACATTAATTGCTAATGAAACAAGTTACCTATCAGTAGTGATCCAATACAAATAGTTTTTATATTTTAAAATTTAATAACACTATACAGGTGTTTCTAAATGTAGTCATTTTTTAGAAATAAAAAAATGAGAATGCTTAGAAGTCAAAAGTGAAGTGACTTTCAGGAAAGTAACCTTTAAGATATTGTAGGTAATTTTTATTACTAGTATTATTGCTATTAAACAAATAAGTTGATTAAACTGAATATGCGAGTTTCTTTTTAATAAACGTAATGATGCTATACACATAGTTTGAAAATTTGAAAAGAAAAGTCTTTAAAGATACAAACTGATTTATATATAATATTAATTTCGGACTAAATTTCACTGTTTCATATATCTCCTTGCTGTACCACACTTGCTGTTTATAATGGAGTTGATATCTCTTATTGTCTTTGTTAGTTCATCCCCTTTCTCACAGTGTGTCTGTAAATAATCTGCAAAAAAAAATGAATTTAATGATGAATGTCTTTGTTGGAAAATTCACAAGATTGTTTCTATTGATGTCTTGAAGAGACCGAATTACTAGTATTGTATATATAAATATTGATCAACATCATAAACATTGAACCCTCTTTTATTTTTTCTTGAACAGCGGATTCATTTTGTTAAAACCAGTCTCAGTGCTTCAGATAAGCACTATTTTGGGGTATTAAAGCACTGATTTTTCAAGAAAGGGGTAAAATAAGCATTGTATACTAATGATTTCATTGTTGAAAGGTTAATTTTAAATAGCAATTTGTTTAAAATGTTAATTTTTACTCCTAAAATTTGGAAAAAAAGCAGTGCATATGAAATTCAAGGAGTAAAATATTCATTTCAAGACAAGCTTATCTGGAACACTGCAGTCTACAGAGTTGAATAAGAACTGCATTAGGAATACAAGCAAAATAAAAACAAGTAACATAATGACACTAAATATGAATAAATCTATCTTTTGGTTTTAATACCGAGATCATTGGAAACATTTTTTAAGTTCACTACATTTCATTCATTCATCATGTTTAAACAAAAAAGCCATGAATGATGTTCCAAACATTATGAAATACCTTACAATATTAGGCAATTGCTGTACATGATCGATAAAAATCAAAAGAATAATGCACACAATGAACCAGAAAGCCAAAAACCTACCTTGAATTTTACTCAGATACATGTAAGCTTTACAAGGTCAATAATTTGATATCTGACAAAAACAAAGAATATAGCAGTTACTGTTACAAAAACTTGTCTGAGCTCTGGTAACCACCAGTACCGGTAACGGCCATTTAGTAAACTTATCAATATATCAATTATGATAAGCCCTAGTGTCAGGCTGGTTAAAGATAGTGTAAATGTACCTATCATTGCACTTTTGACTTCTAGTGGAATAGGCACTGTCTGTCCCTGGTCACCCTTTTTATTCACAGCTGACCTTGAACCGCAGGCACTGGACATGACCTTGGTCCTCTGGTCAAACAGCACCTCCATTAGCCGCAATAACACTTTTCTTGAGTTGGAATATCCCTGCATTGTCAACTGAGCATGCTGGAACTTGGTTATGTAAACACCAGAGTCCCCAGCAAGCTCATATTTGGGATCACCGTATTTCTGTAAAAATAAATAAAATGAAATTATATTTTTTTACTAAAAATCAATAAATAGTATATTTTTGCAATGTACATGTATCAATTATGATATTTTTACATATAAATCAGATTTAAGTATTAAAGTAAATATACCCTTACTTTGGTATTTACATTAGATTTTTTTAACTGATTAATACTTAAAATTGCTTTTTTGTATTGCTAGCAGTGATCTGTACATAGACATGTCTAGCCTGTTAAAGAATTTAATTAATACAATTTCTTCCAAATATCATATATAAAGAATTGTGACTGTCAGTCAGTAAACAGCAATGCATTTTTTCTTGGTAAAATATCATTAACAGTTATTGGAGAGCTCCACACAGAATTCACAAAAGCATGAAGAGGCGACTGTGACACTGAGGGTCTTGATGGTGTAGTGATTTGCTGTGTCTGAGGGTGGTTAGATGGTGTAGTGATTTGCTGTGTCTGTGGGTAGTTAGATGGTGTAGTGATTTGCTGTGTCTGAGGGTGGTTTGATGGTGTAGTGATTTGCTGTGTCTGAGGGTGGTTAGATGGTATAGTTATCTGCTGTGTCTGAGGGTGGTTAGATGGTGTAGTGATTTGCTGTGTCTGTGGGTAGTTAGATGGTGTAGTGATTTGCTGTGTCTGAGGGTGGTTTGATGGTGTAGTGATTTGCTGTGTCTGAGGGTGGTTAGATGGTATAGTTATCTGCTGTGTCTGAGGGTGGTTAGATGGTGTAGTGATCTGCTGTGTCTGAGGGTGGTTAGATGGTGTAGTGATTTGCTGTGTCTGTGGGTGGTTAGATGGTGTAGTGATTTGCTGTGTCTGAGGGTGGTTTGATGGTGTAGTGATTTGCTGTGTCTGAGGGTGGTTAGATGGTGTAGTGATTTGCTGTGTCTGAGGGTGGTTAGATGGTGTAGTGATCTGCTGTGTCTGAGGGTGGTTAGATGGTGTAGTGATTTGCTGTGTCTGAGGGTGGTTAGATGGTATAGTGATCTGCTGTGTCTGAGGGTGGTTAGATGGTGTAGTGATCTGCTGTGTCTGAGGGTGGTTAGATGGTGTAGTGATTTGCTGTGTCTGAGGGTGGTTAGATGGTGTAGTGATTTGCTGTGTCTGAGGGTGGTTAGATGGTGTAGTGATTTGCTGTGTCTGAGGGTGGTTTGATGGTGTAGTGATCTGCTGTGTCTGAGGGTGGTTTGATGGTGTAGTGATCTGCTGTGTCTGAGGATGGTTTGATGGTGTAGTTATCTGCTGTGTGTGAGGGTGATTTGATGGTGTAGTTATCTGCTGTGTCTGAGGATGGCTTGATTGTGTAGTGATCTGCTGTGTCTGAGGGTGGTTTGATGATGCAGAGATCTGCTGTGTCTGAGGGTGGTTTGATGGTGTAGTGATTTGCTGTGTCTGAGGGTGGTTAGACGGTGTAGTGATTTGCTGTGTCTGAGGGTGGTTTGATGGTGTAGTGATCTGCTGTGTCTGAGGGTGGTTTGATGGTGTAGTGATTTGCTGTGTCTGAGGGTGGTTAGACGGTGTAGTGATCTGCTGTGTCTGAAGGTGGTTTGATGGTGTAGTGATCTGCTGTGTGTGAGGGTGGTTTGATGGTGTAGTGATCTGCTGTGTCTGAGGGTGGTTTGATTGTGTAGTGATCTTCTGTGTCTGAGGGTGATTTGATTGTGTAGTGATCTTCTGTGTCTGAGGGTGATTTGATGGTGTAGTGATCTGCTGTGTCTGAGGGTGGTTTGATTGTGTAGTGATCTTCTGTGTCTGAGGGTGATTTGATGGTGTAGTGATCTGCTGTGTGTGAGGGTGGTTTGATGGTGTAGTGATCTGCTGTGTCTGAGGGTGGTTTGATGGTGTAGTGATTTGCAGTGTCGGAGGGTGGTTTGATGGTGTAGTGATTTGCTGTGTCTGAGGGTGGTTTGATGGTGTAGTGATCTGCTGTGTCTGAGGTTGGTTTGATGGTGTAGTGATCTGCTGTGTGTGAGGGTGATTTGATGGTGTAGTGATCTGCTGTGTGTGAGGGTGGTTTGGTGGTGTAGTGATCTGCTGTGTCTGAGGGTGGTTTGATGGTGTAGTGATTTGCTGTGTCTGAGGGTGGTTTGATGGTGTAGTGATTTGCTGTGTCTGAGGTTGGTTTGATGGTGTAGTGATCTGCTGTGTCTGAGGGTGGTTTGATGGTGTAGTGATTTGCTGTGTGTGAGGGTGGTTTGATGGTGTAGTGATTTGCTGTGTCTGAGGGTGGTTTGGTGGTGTAGTGATCTGCTGTGTCTGAGGGTGATTTGGTGGTGTAGTGATCTGCTGTGTTTGAGGGTGGTTTGATGGTGTAGTGATCTGCTGTGTCTGAGGGTGGTTTGATGGTGTAGTGATCTGCTATGTCTGAGGATGATTTGGTGGTGTAGTGATCTGCTGTGTGTGAGGGTGATTTGATGGTGTAGTGATGTGCTGTGTCTGAGGGTGGTTTGGTGGTGTAGTGATCTGCTGTGTCTGAGGGTGATTTGATGGTGTAGTGATTTGCTGTGTCTGAGGGTGGTTTGATGGTGTAGTGATCTGCTGTGTCTGAGGGTGATTTGGTGGTGTAGTGATCTGCTGTGTCTGAGGGTGGTTTGATGGTGTAGTGATCTGCTGTGTCTGAGGGTGATTTGATGGTGTAGTGATTTGCTGTGTCTGAGGGTGGTTTGATGGTGTAGTGATCTGCTGTGTCTGAGGGTGGTTTGGTGGTGTAGTGATCTACTGTGTCTGAGGGTGATTTGATGGTGTAGTGATATGCTGTGTCTGGGGGTGGTTTGGTGGTGTAGTGATCTGCTGTGTCTGAGGGTGATTTGATGGTGTAGTGATATGCTGTGTCTGAGGGTGGTTTGGTGGTGTAGTGATCTGCTGTGTCTGAGGGTGGTTTGGTGGTGTAGTGATCTGCTGTGTCTGAGGATGGTTTGGTGGTGTAGTGATCTGCTGTGTCTGAGGGTGGTTTGGTGGTGTAGTGATCTGCTGTGTCTGAGGGTGATTTGGTGGTGTAGTGATCTGCTGTGTCTGAGGGTGGTTTGGTGGTGTAGTGATCTGCTGTGTCTGAGGGTGGTTTGATAGTGTAGTGATCTGCTGTGTCTGAGTGTGGTTTGATGGTGTAGTGATCTGCTGTGTCTGAGGGTGATTTGGTGGTGTAGTGATCTGCTGTGTCTGAGGGTGGTTTGGTAGTGTAGAGATCTGCTGTGTCTGAGGGTGGTTTGATGGTGTAGTGATCTGCTGTGTCTGAGGGTGATTTGATGGTGTAGTGATCTGCTGTGTCTGAGGGTGATTTGATGGTGTAGTTTTGATGGTGTAGTGATCTGCTGTGTGTGAGGGTGGTTTGATAGTGTAGTGATCTGCTGTGTCTGAGTGTGGTTTGATGGTGTAGTGATCTGCTGTGTCTGAGGGTGATTTGGTGGTGTAGTGATCTGCTGTGTCTGAGGGTGGTTTGGTGGTGTAGTGATCTGCTGTGTCTGAGGGTGATTTGATGGTGTAGTGATCTGCTGTGTCTGAGGGTGATTTGGTGGTGTAGTGATCAGCTGTGTGTGAGGGTGGTTTGATGTTGTAGTGATCTGCTGTGTCTGAGGGTGGTTTGATGTTGTAACGATCTGCTGTGTCTGAGGGTGGTTTGGTGGTGTAGTGATTTGCTGTGTCTGAGGGTGGTTTGGTGGTGTAGTGATCTGCTGTGTCTGAGGGTGGTTTGATGGTGTAGTGATCTGCTGTGTCTGAGGGTGATTTGGTGGTGTAGTGATCTGCTATGTGTGAGGGTGATTTGATGGTGTAGTGATCTGCTGTGTGTGAGGGTGGTTTGCTGGTTAAGTGATCTGCTGTGTGTGTAGTGATCTGCTGTGTCTGAGGGTGGTTTGATGGTGTAGTGATCTGCTGTGTCTGAAGGTGGTTTGATGGTGTAGTGATCTGCTGTGTCTGAGGGTGGTTTGATGGTGTAGTGATCTGCTGTGTCTGAGGGTGGTTTGATGGTGTAGTGATCTGCTGTGTGTGAGGGTGGTTTGATGGTGTAGTTATTTGCTGTGTCTGAGGGTGGTTTGATTGTGTAGTGATATGCTGTGTCTGAGGGTGGTTTGATGGTGTAGTGATCTGCTGTGTGTGAGGGTGGTTTGGTGGTGTAGTGATCTGCTGTTGGTTTGGTGGTGTAGTGATATGCTGTGTCTGAGGGTGGTTTGATGGTGTAGTGATCTGCTGTGTCTGAGGGTGATTTGATGGTGTAGTGATATGCTGTGTCTGAGGGTGGTTTGATGGTGTAGTGATCTGCTGTGTGTGAGGGTGGTTTGATAGTGTAGTGATCTGCTGTGTCTGAGGGTGATATGATGGTGTAGTGATCTGCTGTGTCTGAGGGTGATATGATGGTGTAGTGATCTGCTGTATATGAAGGTGGTTTAATTGTTGAATTGTCTGTTGTGTTTGAAAAGATGTACGGTGTTCGTTGGATGGTGTTTTGATCTGCTGTGTCTGAAGTAAGTAAAAAGTGTTGGTTTGCAGCGATGTGGCCATATACAAAGTATCGTCCTGTGTGGCTGGCACAAATGGTAATTTCCTTCTTGAAACAGGAAAATATGTTTCAGCAGGCTGTAACAAAAAAGATATCATTTCGTTGATAAACAAACTGAGTTCATGATTTGTTTGCATGTATTTAGATATAAATTTAACTATATGTAGCTGTCTAAATTGAATGATGCATCATATAAACAATGAGCCTTATTGTCATTTTCATTGAATACAAAAGAGTATACCTAATTAACAACAATGATTAAACACTATATGGATTAAATTTAATAAAGTTTCTACAAGTGTTGTTAATAAATAGGGATTCATCCCATTCGTTATAAGGTCAGTTTCATGTTAAGAAGAAGACAACAAACTCATGTTTTGTCTCATTAAATACAAGACTGAGTATTGAACTACCATTGAACCACATATAAACTGGAAATATGTCTAGCAAAAAATCATTGATTGTTCTATTGTTTGAACCTACAACCTTGCCACAGGGAAGCACAGATAGACCCAGACATTTTATGGTTAATATGAATGATGTGTTTATCTTGATTGGCAAGTTCCTGAGTTTTTTCCATATGAATGAATTACGCGATGATCCTTCTACTGTTTCCTTTAATGAAAATAAACATCATTAACACAACAGAGTTTTACTTACCCAAGAAGAACTATGTTCTTCAATGAAGGTCTTAGAACCACCAGAGTAATCAGTCTTAAAAGTAGCTACTTTCTTGGACGTTGCAACTGTAAAAAATCATATACTATCAAATAAGGATATTGAAGTAATTGTTTTTACTAATCATGAAACTACCAGCTAGGATCCTGTTATGTATGAAATAGTGAAACATAAAACATTCAGTACACTATACAGAGGCTGATTGACATACCCTCCTAACTTTCAACAAAGAGTGCTTCTATGTGTTTTTCAGTTTAGATAAGTATATGATGATCATGATGTTTGCTAAAGCCCTTGGTGAAGTGGAATGGGCATCAAAGTTTTGTAAAGATCAACTTTTAATTTGTGCCAACAAGTCAAAAATGGCTAAGATATGTGCCCTTAACCATTTTTCATATTCTGTTGTTAACTTGCAGTATACATTCTTCAACAAATTGCCATGTACAAGATACAGTAGACCTGTAGCTACAGTGAAAAGGAAGGCGAGAAAGAATGACGTTTGGTTTTCATTTGAAGACTGGTCTTGTTCCAGTTCGGCCTCCAATTCGCATACTCTGATCAGGGCTTGATCCGTTTCAGCAGTTACTGTTGCTAACTGCCTCTCCAACTGCTCAAAAGGAGACTGCACATCTGACTGCAAAAGCTGTAAACAACTACCAGTAGATGACTCAAGATCTTGCCAAGTATTACTGGCAGCAGCTGGAGTCCATGTATAGTTCGAACTATAATTCCATGGAAATGGATCCTGAGGGTCTGTTCAAATAAAATATTTTAGTTTATTGTAATAAAACACATGTGTTATTGAGCTTAATACCATTGTTTAAGAAAAGTGAGATAAAAGGTCAAATTTAGCATATTATATGTTAAAGATTAAGCTGTACATTATTGTTTAAAGTAAGTCATGTGATTGCAGTCAGTGATGCAGATTTGTTAAGGGTTCTTGATTGGTACTAAGAGTAAAATCTCATTTAAAGGAACACCATTTCTAATTTGGTCCAGAGAAACAGTTGCAGTTAGCAGAATACAATATGCACACTCACTCACTTTTTTCTAGTATAGTGTAGTTATATCATGGTTGTATGATGCCTTCTTCCTGCCCCCCAAACAAAATAAGGCCCTTTTTTTCAAATGGACAATTTAATTTAATACTATTTGTTAAATATCATATTTACCAGTATTGCAGTCTTGTGCAGCATTTGAGGCATATGGAAGTGGGTCTATGGTCTGAGAATCGTGGTTGTTCAAGATTTCACAACAAATCTTCTTTGCAGCTTCTGCCTTCAACTGAGTAGTATCTATGATTGCTTGTTCTTTGTTTGATCCGTTTTTTACTACCCCAGTGTCACATGCTTTCTTCATATCCTTTGCAGATTTTTTTGGTACATTATTAAATGAGAAATCTTTCCTTTTCTTAGTTTTATTGGTAGAAGACACCTAAAAGTAAATGTAAAAAATATGTCACATCAACAAATTGCTACAAATTTAGAGCGAAACCTTTATTTTAAATTAAGAGAATCAACATAAAAATCCCCACATAACCAGTCTCTGTATAAAATGATCAATTTACGACATTGTGCCTCACTGCCGTATCTTAACACTGGTTCAAGTGGGAAGATTATTAGTTACCAGCATTGACAGGTGTGCTTCAGTACTGGTTAACCTTCCAGGATCCAAGGAAAGAGTGGTAATATGTTACCTGATAGTTTGTTAGCCTTTAATGACATAAAATGTTTCTTTATATCCATTAAATTCTATTACTTATTATCACCTTTGTAACATCACTGGATTCTTTAACTGGCCCTTCTGGTTCATCATCACCCAGTTCTTGCTCCAGTAGGTTCTCACAAACTGATGACTGCATGTCTTCAAGCTCCTTTATGTTACTTACAAGAAAATAATCAACAGTATGTTATAGCCATCAACTTATTGCCAAAAGGAAAAACACATTAACCATATAGTTACAATCAAGTCAAAGCATTAGTGGAACAATGTTTATATTTCATTTATGAAAGGTCATAACACATCAAGGGCTTAGTGCAAAACAGCTGTAAGTGAAATAGGTATCTTTTTACCACAGTTAATCACTTTCTGTGATTTTTTTTTTCAAAATCTAGCCAGTGGTTTATGACTTTTTTAAGTTTTACTATAGCTATATAGAGTAAACTAGCCCCACCCCCTGGCGGCAATGTTTTTTGACGAATTATAACAGCTTGAACAAAATTGGTAGAGGGTCACTCAAGGAACATTTCTGTGAAATTATACCAAAATTGGGGCAGTGGTTTCAGAAGTGAAGTTGTTAGAAGTTAAAAGTAACGACATACACAGGGCGATCCCAAAAACTCACCTGTGAGCCTTTGGCTCAGGTGAGCTACTAATGTGTACTGCACCTCGGTGCTAAGATAACTGGTGTAGTATTGTGCTAGATCAGTATGCCTTTCTGCAGAATAAGGTTGTCTCAGTCGATTTTGGCTAAAAATACAGTGTTCTTAATATAAACCACTTGGAGTGATCAATATTTTAATTATAACCAAGAAATTTATCTTAACAAGCTGTGCACTGGTGTTTGTTTTACCTCGTAAATTACCTTCATTAACAAGTTATCATAGTCGGAAGTTTAACAGTTTGTCAGTTTCTATTAATTTTGCCAAAATTTTACATTTTTGAAGGAGTGGTACATTTAAAAATTAAATATAATATACAATATAACGACAAAAAAAGTCGGGCCCCGTAGCGCATTGGATAGCGCTCAGATCTGTAAATCAGTTGTAGTTGTTCCTGCATGGGTTCGAGCCCCAGTCCAGCTATATTTCTTTGTTACGATTTGACAGAAGACATTGTATCCTGCAGCATTCGTTTTTCACCGCTGTCTCATGCGAGAAAGTTGTCAGTTACTTGCAGAGACAATGTGTGGAGTACTTGTTAGAAATCCAGGAAACATGGTTAGGTTAACTGACAACCATATATGACTGAAACATTGTTAAAAATCAGCGTTACACTCAATACAAACAAAGGAAAATGAAATAAAATAATAAGATTTTTCAGATAAAATTAGTTTTATTTCAAACTTACAGTATTTTGTTACATTTCTCTGCATTTTTAAATTATAATCCAACTTAAAAAACTATTTTATTGACCAAAAACATTAATTCTGACTTGGATTTGATAACACACCCAGACTGCACATACAATATAATGACAAATTTTGATTTTCTCTATAAAAGGAAAAGGAAAAGCAGACAGAAAGAAGTGCTATCAGCATGAAAGCCCTCTATCAACCACTCATTACAAAGAAAGAATTTATAAAGTCTGAATTCTAATGAAAAAAATACGAAAATTTAAAAATTTAACAAAATGGCAAACATGTAACTATATTTTGGACTATGTAGTCACTTCCTATTAGGTGTAATGTAGTTTTGTGCTGAGCCAGCAAATAACATTGTCTGTAAAATGTCAATATAAAACATTTAGTATCATCATTTAGATTTCCCAAGTAAAGTGTTGCTAATTTTTGTTCGGATAACTGCTTCAGAACGGTTCCTTAAACCTGTATAGAGACATTTTGCTGCTCGTATTTCTTCCGCACTAGGATTTCTCTTCTCTCGAATTTGCAGCTTGAATGCTGTGTCCCTCTCTTCAGGGTCAGACCATCTTTTTCTTTTGATACCTGCAATGCCATCATTATTATGCAGTCAACATAGCACAAAAATTAACACTTTTGTTACAGGTTGCTTCCTCTTAAAAGTCCTATGTTTAATAGCAAACGCTCAATGTGACATAACACTGAGTCAATGTACCGGAAGACTTTTATAGCCTTATACAGCACAAAAGATTGTTGTGAAAGTCAATTAAATCTGCTTAATAGATCTTTTGAATGCATAGAAAGCAACCAAGAAATGAAAACAGCAGACCTGGTTTTATTGAGCCTGTTTATGTGTGTAATGTAAAATGCAACATGCCCCCTAGCACCACCCTAAACTGTATTCTACCTTATGGACCAGAATAAAGATTCACACTGTTGCTTTCTAATAACATTTCTAGTTACCTGGTTTCAAAAATATGAAAAATTACTTTTGGTATAACCTCCAATCTAGATTTAAACATTGCCAGAAACAAAATCCCGAATCTAGAGTATGTTCAAGGCTAATTTAGGCAAACACAATACCTCTAGATGGTACAGGTAGGGGTGCTCTTTCATTCATAATTTCAGATCTGTCTTCCAACAACTGACACTAAGGGCTCAACTTCTGAAGGCTCTTCAACATCATTTTTCATCTCATCCTCTTGACTACATGGGTCTGGCAATTCTGTGTATTTCAGAGAAAATAAAAAATATGGTTGAGGCAGTAATCTGAGAAAAGTCATCCACACAAACTGTTTCCTCGAACAGACAACGGAAGAAATGTAAAACCTAAGTAGTTGAAGAAGGTGAATATCAGTTACAACTCTTAGAAATAAGACTGGAAACAGTTTTGATTGAATGTTGTTGTATGGTGTTTAGCGTCACTTTCAACAATTTTTCAGTCATATCGCGACGGTGTCTACTTGAGACAGTATTCTGAGCGCTGTCACACTGGAGTATCATGCCGCAGACACATGGTATGATACCCCACCCAGTCACATTATACTGACACCGGGCCGACCAGACCTAGAACTCTCCTCTAAATGCTGAGCGTCAAGCGAGGAAGCTTCTAGTACCATTTTTTAAGTCTTTGGTATGACCCGGCTGGGGATCGAACCCACGATCTTCCGCATGCGAGGCGGACGCACTACCACTAGACCACGCCGCGGTCGCCGTTTTGATTGAATGAAATAATTTTATGGCTGCTACATAGCAATCAAGTGCCCTATATAACAAGTGAAGGAAGATATGCCAAGCAATAAATGTCCCCTACTAGTTTTGAGAACAGAGAAATATTTTAATAAAATGACAAACGGGTGTAATCTTGAGAAAAACAAGAAAGATATCAACATTGTATGACACATGCCCGAAAATGTATGAAAATGCTTGATAGAAATAATACTTAATATCAAATTAACTGCTTTCTGTAGTTCTTAGTTGCAATAAACATTTTCTTAACTTAAACTTATAACTGGAAGTTATGTAAATGTAATATATATATTTAGTTTCATATGATTTGAACTGGATGAAAACTGAGGAGTTGAGGTCGCAAGTATAGTACAGCTAAAGAGGGAAATAAGTCCAAAAAGGAGCATATACCCACCCAATTTTGATGATGTATACCAATAAAATCTGATAAATAGATCCTTTGGAAGCATAGAGCGCAACCAAGAAATGAAAATAGAAGACTTGTTATATTGCACATTACATGTAGGTAATGTAAAACTTAACACCCATCACACACCCAAGTTTCATTTGAATTGGATGAAAACTGTATTTGACTTGACCTAGTTTTTTATCTTGGGTAACCCAGTTTCAAATACATCCAAGATTTAGTAGTTATTAACATTGTGACCAAGTTTCAAGAAGATCCAATGAAAAATGAAGCGTGTGTTCACAATGTCTCATTGAATTAAACTAGTTTTTGATCAAGGAAGACCCAACTTCGAACTCCTCTGAGATTTCATACGGACAAATATGTTGACCAGATTTCATGAAGATCCGAAGCAAAATGAGGCTTCCATTTCCCTTCGACTTAACCAAGTGACCTAGTTTTTGACCTAGAATAACCCAGTTTTGAACTCATCCAAGATTTCATAGAGACAAACATTCTGACCAAGATCCATGAAGATCTGATGAAAAATGAGGCTTCCATTATCCTTTGACTTGACCTTGTTTTTGTTCTTGGGTGACCTAGTTTTAAATTCATTCAAGAATACATAGAGGTTAACAATGTGACAATGTTTCATGAAGATCCCATGTAAAATGTAGCCACTAGTGTATTCACAAGCCAATTGTTGACTGATGCCAGTGTGTCATTTGCCTGGATCTTGCACATCATCTTATAGTGATCATTTGTGCCAAGTTAATTCAAAATCCCTCTAAATTAAATGGAATTATAGACCAAACATGAAATAGGACCTGTATGCCTTCTGACCTCTTAAGTGTGACCTTGACCTTTGAGGTATGGACCTGGGTCTTGTGCGCGGCACATCTTCATCTCAAAAATCCCTCTATTCATAAGAGTCATCCTCGCGCTTTGAACCTAGTCATTTTGGCGAGCTGGACAAGATGATTATTAAATGATAAAAGATGATTATCGTAAATATACGTAGTTGATGAGGATAATTATGCATGATGATTATCTATTTTGAAGTTCTAAAGATTTATGCAGATATTATATATAAGAACAGATTTCAGTGTGCATGGCAACAGAGTGTCCCATGTGATCTGCTACAAGTTTTAACTCGTCTGACGACATATCCATAATCTGTAATGCAGTGAAAGGGTTTTTCTATTAGCTTTAGCTACCCCTAGCGGCAGTGGAGCGGGACCATTAACAAACCTAAGAAGGTCCATCAAAGAATGCTACAGACCAAGTCTGACGAAGATCCATCAAGCAGTTTATGAGAAGTAATAGTTTAAAGGTTTTTTCTATTTTTAGCTATGGCAGCCCCAAGGAAGGGGCAGATATTTCTATGATTTGACCTAGTGACCTTGTTTTAAACTCCAGATTACGGAGTTTTGGTCTACATTTCATAAAGACATACATCCTGACCAGGTTTCATCAATTTCAGGTAGAAAATGGAGCCTCTAGAGTGTCAATAAGGTTTTCTATGATTTGACTTTATTGTCTATTTTTTTACCACATAAGACCCAGTTTCAAACTTGATCTAGATTTCATAAAGACAAACATTCTGGCCAAATTTCATGAATTTCAGGTAGACAATTACATGTACCGGTAATCCTCTAGAGCGTTAGATTTTTCTATGATTTGACCTAGTAACCTAGATTTAAACCCAAGATGACTCAAAATTATTCAAAACAGAGTTATGATTTTCCCTCTCATTGATATCTATCTATATTTCAAGTTTCAATAAAATATCTTCAGTAATTTTGGAGTTATGCTTTGGACAAGGAAAAATTAAGTACAAAAAGGGAGAAAATTTGAATTAATGGTTCTTGTGCATTGCACTCCTTCTTACTGATATCTATCTATATTTCATGTTTTATTGAATCCTCTTCAATACTTTTGGAGTTATACTCCAGACAAGAGAAGGAAAAATTAAGTACAAAAAGGGAGATAACTTGAAATATTAAAGATAGAGTTATCATTCTTGTGCAAAACACTGCCTCTCATTGGTATCTATCTATGAAAGTATTTTTGGAGTTATGCTCCAGACAAGGAAAGTGTGATGGACAGACGGACAAAGCGACAACTATATGCTCACCCCTTGGGGAGCAGGAAAAATAATTTTCTTAGGGGGAGGGGGAGGATTGATGCTCCCCAACTTTGTCAACCCCAGAATAAATATGTCACGAACATCTACTCTCTTTTTTCACAAAGCAGCAGAAAAAAAAAACACAATTTCGTGCAGATTTCACAAATTATCAGGTTTTAGATTTTCTTGTTTATATTTCGGTACACTTGATTTTGGACAATTACAAATTTGTGAATAATGTGCATGTACCCGGGAAATTACCAAAGCGGAATGGAATTTATATGGGTAGTAATTATAAACAAGTAGGCTTGTGGTTGTTTCCAGTTTCAGATTGAGAAAAATGTTGAGAAACAGAAAATACTACACAAAAAGGCTTTCCACAGCTATTAAACAACAACAGAATTTATTTGACTTCGGTATAAAAATGAAAACAATTGACTAAAGTACAACACGTTCTCCTGAAATATCAGTTAATAAAATCGTTGAATCCAGATGATAGTAATAACTATATGTTAATAATTTTCTTAAGGGTGTTTCAGCATTACTATTTTTTCTTCATTGAATTAGAAGTTTAAGTACATGAGTTATCAATTAAAGCCTTTTCATCTGCTATTTTTCACAATTTTGAAAAATTGTGCATATTTTTTTCCACAATTTTCCCAAATACCGTGCTATTTTTCACAAAATGACCAGGCCCAGACCCCTTCACAATTTTGTAAAAAATGCCCTGGTGTGCGTGCCCTCCACCTTTGTCCACCCAAGAAAAAATATGTCACACACAACTACACTTCATGGTAATCAACTGTATGAAGTTTCATTGGAAACCCTTTAAAACTGTGGAAGTTGTTTGCTCTGCAAAATTTTTGCAACGGACCAACCAGCTGTAAGATGACTCCTAAACTTTGTTTTTGGTGGTATAAATATATATATACCTGAGTTGTTGTTGCCAGATATTTTCTAAGTTTTGTTGATCTGATCAGACTTTGATTTTCAAGGTCTGGGCAAGCTGTTCTCACTACTCGCATTGCCTCTTGAGGTGAATCTGTGGTTCTTGCGAACATGTACTTCTTTTCAGGATTGATGCCTGCATATGCATGAGTTGCTAGGAGGTGCTGGATGCCATCCACCATGTTTCTAGAGAGGAGCACATACACTTTTCTGAGACCCCTCATACTTTTCCCCTTGACTTCTATCAATTCCATTCTAAAAAAGAAATCAATGATTACACTAAGCAGCTCATTTGTGTTTACTTGGTCCTATTTAAAATGAGGACTTAAATCAAGATTCTTAAACTGCAAGAATTCAGTATTTTGTTTGCATAAAGCAACACACCCCTGTATATGAAAACCCTTAACTGAAAATTCTATATAGAGCACTACACATAATTTTGTGCGGCACAATGCAGACTAAGCATTTTACCAAAATTTTCACCACCACTAAGGTACATTTCTGTAAAATTATTCTGAAATCAGATCAGCAGTTTCTTACAGGAAGATTTTTAAATTTTCCACTATAACTATATAAGGAAAATCTGCCTCGTCCCTTGGCGGACATGTTAATTAACATGGTGAGCTAATAACATGAACACTCAATATCTTGGAAATGCCAAAATCAATCTAAACCAATTATTTCACAAAGAAAGTATCCAAGTAACACAACACAATAAGAACAATAATCATTGTAATCTGTTGAAAAGTGAACTTGAAAGTTAAAACCAACATCGTATATGTTTTTTTAAGTTAAATTTTATTTATTTTACAATTACCGTATATTCTCTAATTAACCCCGGGGGCATTACATTTTACAATGTGGGGGCGTTCATAAAAGATAAAAAAATCAAATTTAACAACGGTTAAAAATACAATAAAGCCATTGAAAAAACCTTAAATCCGGTTTAAATCCCCGAAAAAAGGGTTCAGAATTATTTGAGAGTGAATAAAATAATCGACATAGGATGAAAAAAAGCTGAAAATCTGATGAAAAAACTTGTCTGCGTACTGGAATATCCGAATTGATGGTCAGTGTACTCTTCACTTTAAATCGCTTGGACGCTTGCTCTTATCAACGTGGAACAATGAGCTTTCAGCATACACAGACTAACCGCATTGTCGACGTTTTGTAATGTTTTAATTGGCAGACAGTATTTTTACTAGTATTAAACAGCAAATATGGGAAAGTATTTGTTCAACCAAAAGTGGTTAAGTGGTCACCCAAGATATAAACAATGGGTTAAAGAGTTCAAAGGTAATAAACACTCTGTTAATTGTTGTCTGTGTAACAAAATAATCGATCATTGAAAGATGGGTGAATATGCAGTCAAATCGCATATACGTTTTATTTTTTGATTTTCCAGAAAAATAGGTGGGGGGGGGGGGGGGGGGGGGGTTTGGCGTTTATTAGAGTGGGGGCGTTTATAAGGGAATATACGGTATCACAAAACAACATTTTACAACTTATATTAATCAGTACAAAGTTACCTGAACATTATGGTTTTAATTACCATCATTCTGCAGTTTCTGCATTTCCATTTTCCTCTCCCGAGAATTAAGATCCATAGCTAGTATCTTCTGAACTCTTTTCTCACCACTATGTATGGACAAAAGATGTTTTGACATCTTCGATTTATATCTGTTCTTGCAATAGTAGCAGTAGTCAACCTTTGCATAGTTTTGATTGCTGTCTTTTTTTTGGTAAGTCTCGACATTGACTGAAGTGATTGTAATATATGTACAAATGATATAACGGCATAGCAATACTCAACTAGTTCTTCAAAAATGTCTTTTAATGGAAGTTTTCTTTCTTTTTAATGACAAACAAATGAATTTAACAATACAAGTTACAAGGCCTGTATAACTTCATACCTATAATAAACTGTCATCTAGTTACATAGTTTTTGATCCATGGACTTCTAAAACTAAACGTAATCTTTATATGATTATCAATTTTGCATGTGTAGATATGGGAATCCTCTTATACTACTGACATGAAGCTTTCAGAGCCATTGTAAAATATCTTTTTTAGAAAATCTAAAAGTAAACATGGGGTGAAATGAATTTTGCTTTCTCTTTCCATACTTATCGAACACACCTTTCCTTCACCTTGTAAATCTTTACTAAATATATTTTAGTCAGTCTAGCACCATCATCAAGCATGGTTAAGTATCTGGAGACTCAACAGACAACATTATAGTCACAAAGCTTGAACTTACTGTTTTGAAAACACCATTTTCTCCTTTCACCATTCGTGTTGTCTGCACCATCTGCCGATTGCACACTGAAAATAGTTAAATGAATTATGTGGATACAGAAACAAACTTTAGAAGCTTGTGTAAATCTGCTTCCATAACAGTTATTTTACATTTCTTATAGACTTTATCATATTGTTCCGAAATAATTTCAATTTGGCCAAATGTGCAAAAATTGATTAATGAAATAATGGTTTATTCAGAATATTTCAAAAAATAAAAAAGAGAGTATTGGTTAAAGAGAAGGAAAGAAAGAGACTCCACTGTTTTTATTTTCTTTATCGGTTCATTCCGATACAGGGGATAGGTATTTTGCAAGTTTATGTTTATCATTCCAATCAATTCATCAACCATTGTTTCTTAGTATCCAAGATCAAATAAAGGCGTGTTGTTATAATTAAGTAAGTAAAAAAACATGACAAATCATTATCTATTTAACTGTGTGAGATACTCAAAACGTTTGGTCTTTATAATATAATTTTGAACTGTCATGAAAATCGAGTTGTTGTCAGTTAGTGTAAGATTTTCATTACCATACAGAAGATCATTCAAGGAAGGATCATGTGGATAAGCTAATTTTATTTCGGTCATCATTCTTTGTCTATATGGGTGAAATAGTCTGCACCTAAATAAATAATGATATGTGTCCTCGATTTCACCACAAAGACAATTTGGACTTGCAACTATGTTTTTATTGAATAAATGTTGATTCAAGTTACTGCAATTTGTATGAAGTCGTGTATGATATATTTGGGCAGTTTGGTTTCCTGTATAATAATGATTTGGAACCTTTTGTTTATTGCAGAAATGAGCTCAATTATTTCATTTTATTGGAATCTTGAAACATTTACCAAACAAGAGCTGTTTGTAAAACACATATGCCCCCATGACGGCCTGTCAGAGGTAACTGGGTGTGTAATTTTCAATTTCAACTATGCTGTGACCTTGACATTTGGCCAGCGGTTTAGTACATATGGAGTGGACACAAATAAAGCTATTTGACCTCTGACCTGGATGATGCATGTATCTTGTCATATTATGATGATGATTATTAATGTGTAGCTATTTTAAAATCCATTACACGGTTTCAGAGGTATGCCTCTTGACCAGATGGATTTGACCTCAAAGTGCGACCTTGACCTTTGACCTAGTGACCTGGATGATGTGTGGATCTCGTAGTATTATGATGGTGAACATTTATATGTAGTTATTTAAAAATCCATTGAACTGTTCCAGAGATATGCCTCCAGACCAGACAGACATGACCTTAAAATCGGGACCTTGAACATAGTGACTTGGATTATGCATGGATCTCGTATCATGATAGTGAACATTTGTGTGTAGTTATTTGAAAATATCCATTAAACGGTTTCAGAGATATGCCTCCGAATAGGACAAATTTGACTTTGAACCTTGTGACCTGGATCATGTGTGGATCTTGTCATATCATGATGGTAAACATTTGTGTATACTGTGTAAATGTCCGAAAATCCAGTAAACCGTTTCAGAGATATGCCTCCGGACCGGCGGACATGTGCGACTCCAGTATAGCCGTCATAGACTTTGTACCTGGGGGTTAAATAATGATACAGAAAATGATTTGCAACAACATGGTATTAGCCTGGTGCACATCAGTTTAATATAGTAAAACATTACTTACAATTATAGTTACTGTGAATAACCTCGATATTAATTCAGGAGCTAACTACAAATGTGTCCACAGGATGCTCCCACAATATGTTGGTAAATTTATCAACAAGAGGACCATAAAAGTCCTGTATCGCTCGTCTGAATAAACCAGATGACCAATGGCGATACCAAAAAGACAAAATTCTGACTTGGTTGTCATGTAGATCAGGTAGAAAAATGTGGCTCTGGAGTGCTAACAAGGTATATATATGTTTTTATTTACCCTCGTGCTTTGAACCAGTCATTTTGGTGAGCAGGATAAGATGGTTATTAAAAACATAAAAGATGATTACGCATTTCTGTGATGACAAATGAGTGATGAATGAGGATGATTTCAAATACCAAGGCGTGTCGACATTCAAACTTGTAGGTTATTTTTAACTATGTTGCATTATCATACAACTATTTTTAATTATTTTTATAATTTTTTTTTTTTGGATTCTGTGCTTTCTATTTACTAACGTTGATTTACTTGATTATACTCATGATAAGATTAAATGTGTAGACTGATGATTGTATTAATGTGTAGATTAATTGGCAAAAATATTATTATTTCCTTCTGTATTTACCGATTACAGCCATATATTACAAAAACCTATATATTAACGGTTTATAATTAGTGCATGTAGTTGCTCATATTAAATGAGGTGAACCTATAGTTGTTTACCAATATTATAAGTCAAACAAACAATGCCGCTCATAGCACAAATTGCTTTGCTTGTATTGTCAGCGAGATTCAACCTAAATATGAACTTTCGATAAAATTTAATTCTATCTAAAGTGTTATCTGTACACACTAATTGTGTATGGTTACAATGGTAAAATATAATTGGTAGTTATCTTATGCGACGGTATATCCAGCGTACCTAGATTTTGTAAAAACAAATTTTCTGACAAATTTTCATAAAGATCAGATAGAAAATGTGACCTCTAGTGTTAACAATGTTTTTCTAGGAATTGACCTAGTCACCTAGTTTTTGACCCCAGGTGGTCCAGTATCGAACTCATCCGAACTTTTAATAAGGCAGACATTCTGACCAAGTTATATTAACATTGGGCCAAAATTATGATGGCTAGAGTGTCAACAGTAAAATTGTTGACGAAGACAGGCACAGAGCAATCACAATAGCTCACCTTAACTCATTAAATTTGATCAAAACTGAAAAATATCAAACTTGGCCTGTACTGTTTAATTTTACAGCTATACACCAAATATTAATTAAATAAATAATTAAATATCAATTAAATAAATGGAACTTTCAAAAGTTATTCACCAGAAACTAATTTGACGAGCCCACGGACAGGTGTAACACTTTAAGTGGTGGCGGCATAAAAATATGTTTATATATTAAAAAGAAATACAAAACTCAGTGTTTTTTGGCATTTCCTAGCAAGTGTGGTTACCTGTCAGTGGTATCAAGAATTATAGTAAATGCACATATACCATGTATAAATTCAGGAGCTAACTAGAAATGTGTCTGCAGGATGCCTCTACAATGTGTTAGTAAATTTATTAAAAATTAAGTCTAAAATGAACCTTTAACTCCTCAACAGACATTGAAAAATATTGAACTTGACCTGTATTGTATAATTTTATAGTTATACATCAAATGTTAATTAAATACATGGACCCTTTCAAAAGTTATTCGTCAGAAAACCAATTTGACTTAAATGCCCCAAAACCATTCTTTAAATGGTGACGGCATAAAAATATGTATATTTTTAAAAGAAATGCAAAACTCAGTGTTTTTTGGCATTTCCTAGCAAGTGTGGCTACCTGTCAGTGGTATCAAGCTTTGATATGCTTTGTAAATTTGTTAGCTCCAAAGTATCTTCTTGGTTCCCCAACATACAGGGCCTATGTTGTAGCTGTGGTTTTATGATTTCTTCATCAGATTCGTGATCGGAACTATCAAAGCTACCTGCAAGTTTTGTTTGTAAATATTAAAACATAAGATGACAGAAAACACATGTAGATAAAACTGATGAAGATATTTACTTATTTTCATTTTCTGGGGCATTTGTGTTGACCGTCATCATTGAATGGAAACATCACTACTATTTACCGACTTCAAGGACAAGCCATTTTATTGAACTTTCACAAATTTGTTACCATGACAACCACATTTACGAGGATCATCCACATAGAAGAGAAGGAGCACAACTAGACCAACATATCAAGGGTTAAGTGCAAAACTGTTCTATCCCTTTACTCCACAGATACGCGTTTTCCCGCACCAATCACAGAAGGGCTTTGAAAACAGTGCAGGAAGAGTTCAGATTGCTCGTTACTTCCTGCACTGTTTTCCACTCTGTCAGTTAATATAAACATGATTCACCCATTGCTGATACGTAGTTAATTAATGCTTTCAATATTAGAGGTGTCCAAATGCATCTTTATGAAGTAAAGGGTATATCCTTCTTTATTCATATACACAGTTTAGCTATATGTCTTCGATATGAACTTTCCAGCCGATGTTAAAGTTTGTAGTGCCAGCTGTATTTCAGTTATCGTGCAGACAAGAAATATTTTGTCCAATGATATGTGGTGATGTGCAAATGAAATGCACTGAAATAATTAGTCTGTATCCAAATAACGAAATACTAGCTGAGTAATTGTTAACTGGTGAATTTCGAGCACTTAATATAGTGTTGCACTTCTTGATGATAAATTAATTAAATGTTATTTGTCTCAAATCATTAACAACTCACAAGACAGGAGAAAATAGGGTTTTGAGAACCTGGCTGAAATTTATTACAAGAGGGCCATCATGCCTCTGAATAGCTCACCATATTATTTATTGACTGTAACTTGCATTCACTATAGGTGCATTTTTACAACTTTTGATAATTTAAGGGAACATAAGTCAAGCATAACTCAACTAACCTAGACCATTTCGAACTTTACAGGAATCTTATGGAGGGTATTATCCGCCATAATTCAGATTGCTTAATTACATATTTCAACTTACTTATCGGCAATTTACATTCCCCAAGTGGCAACTTCTAACTTCTATGTGCATAAATTACATGTAACAGGTGGAACATTACAAATTACATTCACTTAAATGTTAACTGCTTGCTTTTACACATGTCAGTTTGTGTTATTTGCATATCGCAAATTATAATATTATTGTTTTTCCAAAGAAAATGTATAGTATATAACACTATCTTTTTAGTTTGTTCCTGATGGTTATTTTTGGAATTGTATTTATCATAACCTGTAGAGCCACATTTGTCTAAGTTCAACCTTATGACGTCAATAAAACAAACTACTGCTCCCTTTAAAAGTAGCATACATTATCGGCTGTCATTCGGCATTATGTGAAACTGACCTTCAATGAAAATAAAGTTTTTAATGTAAGCATTACAGAAACACATGAACCTTTTGTATTGAATTAAAATAAATGTTGCTGATAGGTAGGGCTCTCTCCATAAAACCACAGGTCACAATATAGAACAACTAAAAAGCGGCTCAATAGCAGATTCAGGACGAACAGAACATCCGGCGCATGCCCGGATATATAACAAGTATAGTTAATTGATTGAAAACTGGTGCTAGTACATAGCACGCCCCTTTCAATTGAATATTCTCTCCCCAAAATCACGACTTATCGATCGTCCACCAAAAAATTTCAGCATGTGGCTTCTCGTATATCAAAACGCTCCAACCCCCCTCCTAGTAATGATATTGACAGCTCTAAGAGACGAATGTAGGAAATAAAATTACTAAAATTGGTTTCAATACCATCCTAACCCCAAGACAAAACAATTTTGCCCCTATGGAAATAGACCCATTTCAAAGAAATGATTATGGTGGGTTTTACATAATATCAATATGAAAAATAACATAGCACACACACACACACACACACACACACACACACACACACACACACACACACACACAGAGGTTAGAACCAGTTAAATAAGCTGTGCGGATAAAGTGTTTTGCTTAAGGACATACCACATAGCCGTGGTGGAGAATCGCGAACCCACAAACCCCAATCTTGGATGTTATGCTCTACCACCGGACGACACACTCCACTTTAGTTCTCAATACTCTTGAAACAGCTACAAACTTACTTTCCAAATAGTTCTTTAACTAATCAAAATGACTGCTACACAAACAAAAGTTATCATCAGAGATTATCAGCATGTGTATCAACCCAGATATTTGCATATTGAATGAGCATACTCTTATTGTGTACAAGTAGAAGAAATATTTTATAACTGTCCTTTGAAAAAAAGAAATTAATAACTGTTTACTGCTACTTAAAGCTATTTTGACCATTGTGTTACCAATAGGTGACGTCATCTGGGGAAACACATTGGATTTTGACAATATCAATCGGCTAACTCACATGTCTTCCTTTTACCTTACCGTAGAGAGCAGTTGTTTTTCAAAGTATCGGTGTTTTAGCCACCTAGCAACTTCATTCAGAAGTGTCAATATTAATACTAACTTGTAAATTCTAAGTTTTAAATGATGATGAAATGAGTAACTTGCATATTCTATCTACACTTTCGAACAAAGGTGACATTTTTATGAAAGCAATTTGTAAATTAAAAGTTGCAATATAAAAATTGGCATTTGAGTAAATGTAGTTCTTAGTTATCCAGTTGCAACATACAATTTGCATACATATGAATGTAATTTGTAATAACCAAGTTAAAAAACACTATGAAGCAATCTGAATTATGGCAGATAATACCCTCCATAGAATCTTGTGGTCAAATACAATTCAACAATGTTTCATAAAAACTGGACAAAAAGTAAAGCTTTTATTGCATGAAAAATGTTAAATATTCCTTGTTTTACTTATTCAAGGGCTATATCTTTGGTGTTCCTTGTCCAATATGGCCCACTGTAAAATTTGTTAAAGGTTTTGTGTCAATATACATTGTGACTATTAGTTGGGATAAGAAATACAATATTTATTGTGTTAAAAAGGCAAAATATGGATTTTTTTGGCTAATACAAGGGCCACAACTATGTGGCTATTGGTCCAATCTGGCCAATTATGGTCAACTAAAATCTGATCATGTTTGGTTAAGATTGCTCCAGAAATGAAACCTGTATTGTGTGCAAATAATTTTACTTATTCAAGGGCCATAACTCTGGTGTTACTGGTCTGATCAGACCTTTTATCAAACTTGTCTGAGATTTTGTTGTCATTTATAATGTGACCAAGTTTGGTGAAGATTGCTGAGGACCTATTGTGTTAACAAGGCAAAATATGGCTTTCTTGCTCATTCAAGGGCAATAACTCTTGATTTTATTAGTCAGATCTGACCCATAATCAAACTTGTCTGAGGTTTTGTGGTCTTATACAATCTGAGCAAGTTTGTTTAAGATTACTCAAAGAATGAAGTCTCTATCGTGCTAATGTACATGGACAGACCCTAGACGAAGGGTCTACGGCTCTGGTGAGCATTTCAGAATTTTAATAACTAATTTATTAGGCCTTATTAGCTTAACAGTCTGGAGTTACACTTGTTTAAGTGATTTTTAAAATCACTTGTATATAAGTTATATTTCAAACATTTCATTAATAAAATAACTTGCCCTAACTGTAAATATTATCTCCCTTGCTCATTGAGCTGAACAAAAAACTAGGCAGTTTTTGAAAATCACTTAATCATGATACCACTCAAAAATTCTTTTTTTTTCATCAATTTTTCCATTAGCAGCAGAGTACCTCTGATCTTACCGTTAGTCAAGAGAAAGGCAAGTATGTTCTTTCTTTCTAGCTGACAATGATGACTTTTCAAAGAAACAAATGGATTTATTGCCATAATTCTGTTGCAGGTAATTCCTATATTGGCCTATTTTAAAGGTTCAGCATACAGAGATTTTGTTGTGATGTACCAGATTTTATTACATAGTCTTGAAGTTCAATGATCAAATAATGGGGGGAAATTGTATACACTTCACAGAATATTTGTTTCCTTATAGAAAAATGTAAAACAAAAATAAAAAAGCATGTAGAAGTTATAATCATGGCAATAAATCCATTGAAAAGTAACTTGTACTAGTGCAACCCTTGACTGCTTAATGACATTGGAGCTGAAAGGCTAATAACTGATAAACAAGAACTTCAACAAAAGACCCATGTTGACAGCAAGTTGCTCACCTGATTACACTTGTCAATTCTTTTTAAGCTTTGAATAGGCTAAGCCTATAAAGAAGTCTGGAGTGTCTGAGAAAATGATATTTTAATTTCCTATTGAATATATAAAGATTGGAGGTCACCCATATGGGACCCCAAATGAATCCTAGCCCCTTTATTTGAAAACATTTGAAACCCCTACAAAAAAGAATAATTTAGGTCAAATATGAACAAATTTGGATGACCAGTCTGAAAAGAAGAATTTTGAAAAATCACATTTGAAACCTTTTATGGGCCCTTCTGGCCTTTTACGAATACTAAAGTTCTTGAAAAGAACCAAATATCAACTGCTACAGTTATCAAGGTTTCAGGTCTCAAATTGAACTAGAGTTATCACTGAAGGTGATAAATACCCCAAGATGCTGCTTTCATACAGGGATGGGGGTTTGACTGAGTGACCTTGGTCTTGCATTCTGCATGTCTTATTGATGAGGTAAACAACTGATGCTAGAGTTATGAAAATCCTTCCAGTGGCTTAGGCCTTAAAAAAAAAGAGTTGTTTCTGTTCTGAAACTTCCCTATATTAAACTGGCAAGTCCCAAGGATCTGGCCAATTTTTACCATAGGACTATGGCTTGACCAAACCTGAGAGTTGTGGTTTTAGAGAAGAAGCTGTTTGAAGCAAATGCAAAAAGTTAAAGAATGATGGACGACAACCAACGAACACAGGGTGATCGCAAAAGCTCATCAGAGTATTTTGCTCAGGTGAGCTAACAAAAGACAGTAAATAATCAACTAAAAGCTGTAAATCAGGGGTGTAAAGTTTTCTGTAGCACCACTTGCACTGTAGGGTGATTACTTGTAAAATGTATACTCAGTCAAGAAATGCATTCAATTTGCACCAGATGTATTTAGTGGTAAGAGAGAGATAAACAGACACTGAAACATTAAAGGGCTTGCATTTTCTGTGTCTTTTTTTCTCTCTGTCAAGTGCTGGGCAACTACTGTGACTAGAATAAAGCAAAAATCAGGCAGGGCAAGAGCAGATTAAGTTATTTTCACCAGATGTCCACCAGTACTTGTATTCCATTTACACCTGTGACTTAACCATTAAATCAACTCAATCTGTCAACAATGAATAAACTGGGCACAATATTCTGAAACAAAATGATTTCTAGCCCATAATTTTAACACTTGGAACATTATTCATACCAGTTTGTTTCTGTCCTTTGCTGTTAATCTGTTTGAGTATGAAGAAATATGTTATTTGGGAGTCAATAAATAAATGAATATCCCTATGCTAAGTCCATGAAAATCTCTGGAGAGCTCATCATATCAGTATTAAGATAAGCAAGAGCCATAATACCCCCGCCGAAGTAAATTTTTTGTGTGAAAGGTGGCCAAAGAGTAATGATACTTGGACAATGAACTTCCTCTCAATGTCCTCTATCATTGTGTGAAATATGAACCAAATCCCTATTATTATTTTTTCTTTTTCAAGGGCCATAATTCTGGAGTAAATTGACGGATATGGCCGATTATAGTGTTCAATTATATTACCCTTACTAGTATAGAAGTAAACACTCCCATATAAGTTATACTCCATAGTAATACCACAAACCAGTTTAGGAAAGAGATTGACAACTCAAGTCTAAGCTAGTTTGTCGATTTAAAATTTTGAGATAGGGACCTTGGGGTTTACACGTTACATTTCTGCCAAATAAAAAAAAGATAGCTCCATACATATCAAAGATAAGGCCCGGACAAGATCTAAAATGCTCTAAAATTACCTTTGAACCCCAAGTGTGACCTTGACCTTTGAGATATGGACCTGGAATTTGCGCACAACACTCTGCCTTGTTGAGGAAAACATTTTTGCAAATTAAAAAAAAATAATGCTCCATGCATATGAAAGTTATGGCCTGGACAAGATCTTAATTGCTCTAAAATTACCTTTGACCCCTAATTGTGACCTTGACCTAGAGATATGAACTTGAAGTTTTCACACAACACTCCATCTCATTTAGGCAAACATTTCTGTCAAATACTACAGCCATTTTGACGACTATGTCGAGCTCAAAGCAAGCGCTTGACAAAAAGTACCATAGACTGATGCCTTATACCGCTGCAGCATGGTGGAATTTTTCTAATACACCAAAATTGAGTAATGCTGACCTTGAACTTGGCAGCACATGCCATTCCAACCTTTTTTTTCTATAAGCTACTTATAAGTCAAATTTCATTTCAAATTTTCAATCCAAACTAAAGTTATGAAGCGTACACTGTTTTTCCTATTTCTAGTAATTTTTAATGGCAACATTGGCCTTGGGCAAGCGCATTTGGAACATGGGTTCTGCAGTGTCTTGCTAAGATGATCTTTCAATTTAAGTTCCATAAATATTCTTCAAGGGGTTTAGAAGATATGAAGAGTACACAAAGTCAAAGGCTCAAACACTTGACCTTCAATTGTGACCTTGACCTTCGGCGGCCACACAACTTAAACATGGGTTCTGCCATTGTCTTGATGAGATGATCACTCCATCCAAGTTTCATAAATATCCTTCAGACAGTGGCATGGTCTAGTGGTAGAGCATCCGCCTCACATATGGAAGGTCTTGGGTTATATCCCAAGCCAGATCATACCAAAGACTTTAAAAATGGTACTAGAAACTTCCTCGCTTGACGCTCAGCATTTAGATGAGTTCTAGGTCTGGTCAGCCTGGTGTCAGTATAATGTGACTTGGTGGGGTATCATACCATGTGTCTGCGGCATGATACTCCAGTGTGACAGCGCTCAGATTACTGTCTCAAGTAGACACTGTTGCGATATGACTGAAAAATTGTTAAAAGCGACGCTAAACACCATACAACAACAACAACATAAATATCCTTCAAAGGGTTTAGAAAAAACGGAGCCAACACAAAATTCAAGGCTCAAAGTTAACACTACACCTTCAAATGTGACCTTGACCTTGGGAGGACACAATTGGAACATGGGTTCTGCACATCGTCTTGATGAGATGAACATTCCACCCAAATTTCATTAATATCCTTCAAAGGGTTAAGAAAATATGGAGTGGACAGGAAATCAGACAAGACGGACGTGAAAAAAAAACATAACCCCTCAGTCTTTGACACGGATAACAAAATAATTTTTGTGTTCTTCCTTTTTCATGTAGGTAGGCCACTTATAAATATGCTACCTGATATATAAGTATATACCCCATAATAATTTTAAGTATATATATCCCATAATAATTTTAAGTATATATCCCATAATAATTTTAAGTATATACCCCATAATAATTTAAAAGTACAAACCCCATAATAGTATGTACCCAACAATATTATACAAGTATATTACCTACGCTAATGTATTAGTATATTCCCCATTAGGACTGTAACACTTCACTGAATTTGTATTGAATTGCCAGGGCTTTTTCAGCTACTGCCCCAGGGTCCGTATCTCAACCCCATTCCAAATACCATCTAGCTTCCATTTTTCCAAATTAAAAAAAATCCCAGTTTAATTTTATATTTCAGCCTAGACTCTTAGTACAAAATTATGTAAACCTAAACATTTGAAACACAAAGGGCAATGAGCTCAATTTAGTAATAACTGAACCATTTTCATAATTTTCACTCCATTAGGTAGTTTTATTACCGACTAATATTCCCATTTTCCCACTCCCCCACCCCACCACCATTTTGGCAAGGGTCCTTTTCCCAAAGTAGTCGGAAAAGGCCCTGGTTGTGATACATTTTAAAAGCTGTATCGAATTGTGGAATGAATGTTCAAACTTGGCATAGATTTAATAAAGATAAACATTCTGACCATGTTTCATGAAAATCAGATAAAAATATGGCCTATATTGTTATTAAACAAGGTTTTTCTATAATTTGAACTAGTGAGTTAGTTTTTGACCCAGTTTCAAACTTGACCTAGATTTCATAAAGACATGTTTGACCGTGAAAGTCAGGTGAGCAATCTAGAGCAGGGCTTTTTTCCTGCTTTAAAAGGGGCCCCTCATAATAGAAAATCACACTTAATTTTCACAATGTGGAGAAAATAAATTCACAATTTTAAAAAAAAAAAATAATGAAATTCTTTCTAGTACAAATAGTCCTATTGTCAGTGTTAAAGAGGCCTGCACTTCTCTGACCCAATCTGACAATTCATCTAAGCCAAAAGTATCCTAATAAATGTCTATTTCCATTTCTCCTTGAATTTCCCAATTTGGTGAAATTCAATTTGGTAAATAAGATATTTTTTTGACCAGGCCCAGGCCCCTTTACAAATCTGGCAAAATTTGCCCTGTAGTGCCATTTGGCCCTCATTGCTTTATGTAGTAGCCGCTGCTTAATGACTTCTTCCCATCACCGATTTTACCCCTTTCTGAAAGTTTTCCCCTTTAAAGTGATAAAAAAAATAATTAATCCAAAAACACACGAAACAGCAGAATTCTACATTCGTTATCAAATTCTTAACTCCTGAAATTGGAACATGGCGACCTTATTTTTTCAACAAATAAGTTTGGTGTTAACAATTTTGGTAGAGGGTCATGCAATGAACGATTATGAGAAATTATTCTAAAATCATATTATTGGTATCAGACAAGATGATTTTCAAAGTGTCCTCAAATTTTCAGCTTAAGGCAACCCTTTTAAAATTTGTTTGCATTTGGTGGGTAGGAAATTGCAAACAAACAAATTTTTATTTTTCTATATTAATGTATAACATGTGGAATTTACCTTTTTTCCAGTTCTCCAATAAGAATCCTTATTATTATAATCATATCGAATTTCCATCCCCACAGCAATAGGCCTTATGCACTTCACAAAGAGATGAGGGGTACCATTTGCAACCTCTTTGACAACCCGTGAATTTGGTTTTCGCAACTCGTCGTTAGCATATCTGGCAATCCCAGCAGTCGACTGGTCATAAGCATCAATACTGCAATATTATTGATTTTTTTTCACCTTAATTATATTAAATCAGAATTTTGTCATCCACATTCAAACGAAACAAATTACTTTATGATCAAAGTATTCTAAAGTGTTAAGCTGGATCAGTGTTTTTTCTTTTATTTGACATGGTGACCAAGTTTTTTGCCAATCTTGACCAGTTTTCAAAAGAAATTTTAATTTATTTGCAAACAATACGATCACGTTTGGTAAACAATGCTTAAACAGAGCTTGTTTTTGTCACAAAAACAAACTATCAACCCACCCAAATTTTCCACAAGTACAGGGTCATAACTTTGTCAAAAGTCATCTGATCATAATGATCACACAAAATGCACACTGAAGTAGACTTGGTAGTTCCAGTAGTTTCATAGAAAATTTGACCAGACATTAAATGAGATCAAGCAAAAAGAAACTTTATGAAAACCAAACATCAATCTGGACGCACAGACTAGTCATGTAATCATGAGGCACACATATCCCTACTATGGGTTTGTCAAAACAGGGTTCTAAACAACTTTTCTTTGCATATGCAAAACCTATAGTAACAGGTGTGTGGTCATGCTCCCTCAGAAATGTTTTCAGTCCTATGCATGAATTTCTGCATCCTGAAAAGTTCATTTTTTTATTGAATAAAATATCATAAAATGTTATTTCCTTTAATTTCAGGGATGAGGCCTTCCAAATTGTGGAAAAATTGTAACGTTAAGCTCAAGTCTATAAAATTGCAAAATTGGTCAAAAACTGTGTTTGTGATTTTTCTTTCAACGTTGTCAAATTGATTAAAAGAAAACCATTCTTCATATAAAAAGGTTATGGTTATTTTATTTACTTCATTTATATGACATGCTTACAGAGAGCAGTCTAGGATGCATATTACACAATATGGAAACCAACATCAGCCATTAAGTTTCTGAACGAGACTTTTTTCAGTAAATGTCTTCAATTCTACCCGACTATATGTAAGAATCATTTTTTTCACGACAGAAGGTATGATATTTCATTCAACCAAGTCACTGAATGATTGTAAAACTAATGGCATTGAAAATCCTGCAGACTTTGGTCCGTAATTAATTATTTTTTTTAACAAGATGGCACTAGATTGCTCAAATGAACACCTTCAATTAAGAGGGCTTGAAAAGGCAGTTGAGATATTATTGGTATGTTTTTCCTTCATGCAAAAGTTTGAATGTTTAATCAGATTTTGATCATGTTATAGATTTTTTTGAAACTTTTGCAACTGATTAGTTATGTACACTTATGAATACTCACTGAGCAATTGTGTTATTATTCAAATCTGACTCAACTTTGAAACATAAAAAATGCTCAACAGAGGTATATTTCGAAGAAGTTTTGTTCAATTCAATTCAATTAAATTCAATTCAAATTTATTCAGGTACATAAGATCATTATACAACATATATATCATGATGATAAAATAACAGTAATAAATCAAGAAAAATAAATAAGTAAAACAATTATAGTAATCATCTAAAAATTAAAGATCTTATAACCTGGGATAACCCATTAAAGCAACAAACGCGCTTATTTCCAATGGGGTCCCTTCCTTTAAAATTGTGATTTTTTAAAAAATATGATATATATGAAATCTTAAGAATGTAGACATTTGATATAAACTTGTTAAAATGTAACAATACAAAAAAACATTGAATTATCTTATACCCTAAATAACTGAATAATACATATAAGTGGTTCACAGTACAAGAAATATTTCAACATATACTGACACAAAATAAAGCTATTAGACCATTGACCTCAAAGTGTGACCATGACCTTGAACCTAGTGACCTGGATCGTGTGTGCACTTTGTCATATTATGATAGTGAACATTTATGTGTAGTAATTTGAAAATCCATTTAACGGTTTGAGATATGCCTCTGGACACGACAGGTTTAACCTTTGACTTTGAAGTGTGACCTTGACCTAGGAGCTAGTGACCTGGATGATGCGTGAATCTCGTCATATTATGATGGTGAACATTTATGTGTAATAATTTGAAAATCCATTAAACAGTTTCAGAGATATGCTTCCAGAAAGGATGATTTGATTGATTGATTGATTGAATATTTAGCGTCATTTTTATGCCAGCGAGGGCTAACAGACGATCAGTTAACCTAACTACTGTTTCCTGGGATTAACCAGTACTCAAGCACATCCCGTCTCCGCAAGTAACTGATAACTTTCCCACTTGGATCAGTGGTGAGAGATGAATGATAATGAGACACAATGTCATAAATCAATCATCACGGAGAATGTCCAGAAAGGATGAATTTGATCTTTGACCTTGAAGTCAACCATGACCTTGGACCTAAATCATGTGTGGATCTCACCATATTATGATGGTGAACATTTGTGTGAAGTTATTAGAAAATCCATCAAACATATTCAGAGATATGACTTCGGACCTACGGACCCGAGTGACCCCAATATAGCCCCCATACACTTTGTATCTGGGGCTATAATGATTTAAAATACTGAACAAAAATGTCAAATTCTGTCTGGCTACTGATTCCTAGCCAGTATATGGTAAATAAAGTTTCTAGGTGAAATTTTTTTTATAAAATATGGCATTTCTGATGGAATCTTACGAAACTGATCCAGATTAATTTCATTCTAAGATAAGACTTGACAGTCATCATGTAACATCTCAGCAAGTTTAAGAAGGATTGCATGGCAAATAATCTTCTGAAGGCAAGGAAGTGAAAAACATGGCTTTTCTGTGTAGCTGATACAATACAGCTTTGTCAAACTTATCTGAAATATTGTGGTCATAAAACACCTGTCAAAGTTTGGTGAAATTTGTTAAAGAAACAAACTTTGTATTCTGAGAAAAAGGTAACTGTTGACCGACAACAGATGGTAGATGGACAAAAGGGAATTTCAATAGCTAGTGCTAAGCACTTTGTGGGAGCTAAAAAGCTCTGGTGCATCAACAGTACTGTTCTTAAAGTTGAAGCAGGAAATAACAATGCAGCCCGCACGTGAGTATCTCTCCATGATGCTTAAAAGCAAACTGGTAGCCATTGTGATCTCTGCTATTTACTTCTTGTTGATTAATCACTTCTCCCTTATACACACAAATATACTCCCCAATGAGGAAACTAGCATCTGTAAATAGTCCCACTTATGAAAAAAATGAAATATCATTGAACATCCTGTTGTCATAACTTTTGCCTTGCATGCTCAAATTTCATCAAAACTGAAGGTGTTTGAGTAAAACAAGAGATCTTATGTGATCAGTATCAGACTGAAAGTAAACCTCATGTTCATAAGAAAATAAAACAAGAGCTCTCAAAAGCCTTGTCACAAAAAAAGGTAAATGAATGAATACAATGATGTAAACATGTACAAAACTTAACCCAAAATAGCAAAGTCGCAAAAGGGGCATAACTTTGTGAAAAGCAATAAGAGACTACTATTGAAAGCGCATGGCCCCCTCCCCCACCCCCATACTGCTTCATTTCTATGGATTTGTGACTGATATGTATTATCTGGCTAAATTTTTGGTCAAATTATTTTATAATGTATTATGTTACATAAAACTTACTCAATAATGGTAAATTTTATTTATATTGCAATTTGCTTGTGAAAAACCTTAAACCCATAATAACAAGAATTCCGCGGAATGATATGTCTCGCTGTGTCCGCTTTGACCATTAATACACACATGGGAGAGAAAAATATTATATTCAAGCAAGAGTTATCTAACTTGGTTAATGTAGTAGGTTTAATGACTAAGAAATATTGTAGGAAGTATTGTGTGAAGTTTCGATCAAATACATTAAGTGATTTTGGAGATATGAACTTCATGGTAGTTGCACACAAAACTTTAACCAGTATTTCTAAGTAAAACATATATAAAAAAACAAAAAAACTTTAACCAGTATTTCTAAGTAAAACATATTTAAAAAAATAAAAATATATATATATTTCTAAGTAAAACATATTTAAATAAAGAATAACAAAAAAAAAATTAAAAAAATTAAAAATAAAAAAAAAGAATTTTTTTTTTTTATAAATTAAAAAAAAAGTACCTAGCATCTGCATTATATTATGTAATGCACGGTGCTAGTTGTAAATATGATCCAAGTATGAGTGTTCTAGCACTAGTACTTACTGATAAATAGTGTAAAAATGAAAACTTAACGTTGGAGGTAAATGCAAAATTCAGCATCAAACAATGTCAAGGGACCATGAAATGTAGGTCACACTCAGCATCTGCAATATATAATGTGATGCTGGGTGTTAGTTGTAACTATGATCCAAGTATGAGTGTCCTAGCACTTGTACTTGTTGAGAAATAGTGTAAAAATGAAAACTTAACGTTGGAGGTAAATGCAAAATTCAGCATCAAACAATGTCAAGGGACCATGAAATGTAGGTCACACTCTGCATCTGCAGTATATAATGTGATGCAGGGTGTTAGTTGTAACTATGATCCAAGTATGAGTGTCCTAGCACTTGTACTTGTTGAGAAATAGTGTAAAAATGAAAACTTAATGTTAACGGTAAATGCAAAATTCAGCATCAAATAAAATCAATGGACCATGCAATGTAGGTCATACTCAGCATCTGCAGTATATAATGTGATGCAGGGTGTTAGTTGTAATTATGATCCAAGTATGAGTGTCCTAGCACTTGTATTTGTTGAGAAATAGTGTAAAAACAAAATCTTAACATTGAAGCTAAATATAATTGTTTGATGCCGCCGTCGACAGGGAAAGCAACACCTTTATCTCGTCTCTCCTTTGTCAAGCGAGACTAAAACTACACACATCAGTGCATATTTACAATATCTCAATTGCATCTAATGTTTTATATATATAGTGTCACATGCTCTCAAGAGGTCTGTGGAAACAACATATTTTTTGTGTTGGATATGAAATGTCTGTTAAATGAAATGAAACCATATATCTGAGATCCTTATAATTAATGAAAAATTAATTGTAAATCCTCTCAAAGTATGATAGAGTAAAGGACAGGATAAAACTCTACTGTGTCTACAGTATGTTTAGAGTTATGCCCTGTATATAACAAGAAACTATCTGTGGAACCGATGGATGCTCCCCAAGTGTGTGTTTGCCTCTGTACGGCCTACTTGGTTGAAGAATACCAAACTGTATAGCAGGAAAAATATGTGGCTCTGCACTTCACAGAACTAATTCGCAAATCATTTAACTGGAACAAAATGACAATATGCGCAGATCCTAACTAGTTTTACAGAATTAAAACCAGAGGTTGTAGGGAAAAAACGTCATGACGACAATATGCACATCTCCAATTGGTAATGATGCATCCTAGCAAGTTTCATAAAATTCCAACCACAAGTTGTAGAGAAATAGAGCGGAAAAGAATTTGGTCAGACTGAATCAAAGGGCCATAACTCCGTGAAAAAATCATCGAACCGAAACACAAACATAGCAAGTTTCATAAAATTCCAATGTGAGGTTGTAGAGAAAAAGCGCGGACAATAATTTGGTCACAGACTCAATGAAAGGGCAATAACTCCATGAAAAATCATCAAACCGAAACACAGAAAATATGGGCATTTGCACTTGGTAATGATGCATCCAAGCAAGTTTCATAAAATTCCAACATGGGGTTGTAGAGAAATAGCGCAGACAATAATTTGGTCACAGACAGAATCAAAGGGCCATAACTCCATGAAAAATCATCAAACCGGAACAAAAAGACAATATGCGCATCTGCACTTGGTAATGATGCATCCTAGAAAGTTTCACAAAATTCCAACATGGGGTTGTAGAGAAATAGTGCGGACAATAATTAGGTCACAGACTCAATCAAAGGGCCATAACTCTGTGAAAAAACATCGAACGGAAAACATAGACAATATGTGCATCTGCACTTGGTTATGATGCTACCCTGGCATGTTTCACAAAATTCCAACATGAGGTTGTAGAGAAATAGTGCGGACAATTTGGTCACAGACTCAATCAAAGGGCCATAACTCCTTGAAAAAATCACCAAACCAGAACACATAGACAATATGTGCATCTGCATTTGGTCATGATGCATCCTAACAAGTTTCATAAAATTCCAACATGGGATTGTAGAGAAATAGCACGGACAAGAATTTTGTCACAAATAGAATCAAAGGGCCATAACTCCGTGAAAAATCATCGAACCAGAACAGAAAGACAGTATGGGCATCTGCACTTGACAATGATGCATCCTAGCAAGTTTCATAAAATTCCAACCAAAGGTTGTAGAGAAATAGCCTGGACAAGAATTTGATCACAAACAGAATCAAAGGGCCATATCTCCGTGAAAAATCATCAAACCGGAACACAAAGACAGCATGCACATCTGCACTTGATAATGATGCATCCTAGCAAGTTTCATAAAATTCCAACATGGGGTTGTAGAGAAATAGCGAGGACAATAATTTGGTCACAAACAGAATCAAAGGGCCATAACACCGTGAAAAATCATCAAACTGGAATACAAAGACAATATGCGCATCTGCACTTGGTAATGATGCATCCTAGCAAGTTTCATAATTCCAACCAGAGGTTTTAGAGAAATACTCCAGATGGACGGATGGATGGATGGACGGACGGACGTTCTCACGAATGGGTATTTAAGTGGCTTCTTTGTGTCAATCTTATTACTTGTGTGGCTAAATTTTAGATAATTTTAGCCACATAAGAGAAAAAAAGCCACATAAATGCTGTTTTTAAGTGGCTAGAAACAGCCATGTTATTATTTTTCAACTGCTTTTCAACTGTCCATAAAAATTACTAACCCTAAACCCTAGACACTTAACTACCCATTTGTGTGCCCGGTAGGACGGAAGGACGGACAGACGCTGCGATTACTATATGCCACCCAAAAAATTTTTTGGGGGGCATAAAAATTAAAGAACCTTATATTGCTTTGTGTGTACAGTACAGTATAAACAGTATTTTGTCATTCAACGGATTGCTAAAGAATCCAAAAATTTATCATATTGATAAACCTTAATATTTACAATAAAATGTTGTATTTTTTACTTACATCAGTTATATGCAACAGTACTTCAATGAAACAATTTATTTTGTATATGAAGGTTAAAATAGTTCAAATGAAAAATGAGCATTAGATCAAGTTTGAAATTTCATACACTTGAGTTACTTGTTTTATTTTCATACATGTACATAATATATGTTATAAAATAGATTATAAATATCAGCCAATTTAGTTTACCCCGTTTACTTAAAAAACACAAAGGTAAAATAAAACAATTTTAAAGTTTATCTGAGACATTAAATGTGATATGCAAAAGCAAAGTTTATTATTTCTCTATTTGTATACTTTGTGTGAAGAATAATGTCAATCAGTCCGGTCAAGTTAGTAATCTGAAGCAAATAGGTAAAGAAATATGCCTCATTTAGACCTCAAGATTTATAATATATGTATGCAGAAAAGTCCCAAATTTATTAACTAGACTACCGGTATATGGGGAATAGTAGAGCTTTTCTACTGGCACAGGCGCTATGCATGCACTAACTGGGTGCCAGCACCAACATTATAACCCATTGAAAACACTATATGCAATTGGAAATGAAACTCAATCAAGTCTTTTTTATCAATACGACTACTAAAACTAGATAAGTTAGCTGAATTAAATGAAAATTGTACCCAGTTTTTATTTTAATTACCATAAAATCTGTTTTAAACACCCCAGGGGGCATAACATTTTTGCAAAAGGAAGCTTTAAATAAAGTGCATTTTCATTGATGTTAGAAGGATTGCACTTTGTAAATATGTGTGACCTTGACCTTTGGGATATTGGTCTCGATCTTACATGTGTCATGTTGCCATGTTATGTTGATCATTTGTGCCAAGTTTTTTTTAAAATCCGTCCATGTATGACAAAGTTACAAATCTGACACGAAATCTCAAACAGTCTTAGTGTGGTCAAACAAACTAATATTGTGACCTTGACCTTTAAGGTGAGGGTCCGGGTTTATGCTTGACATGTCGACATGTCATGTTGATCATTTCTGCCACGCTTTTTTAAAAGATATCCATGTATGACAAAGTTATAGTTACATACTGGACACGAAATCTCAAACAGCCTTAAAGTGTTGACAAACAGTCTCAAAGTGTGACCTCGACCTTTGAACTTCAGTCCTGGGTCTTATGTGTGACACATACCCATGTCACATGCACCCAATTTTATGTCAAATCCATCCATGTATGACAAAGTTACAGACAGGATACAAAATCTCAAACATACTCAGTGTTGTCAAACAAACTCATAGTGTGACCTTGGACTTTGAGGTGCAGGTCTGGGTATTATATGCATGACACGTCATGTCATGTTGATCATTTGTGCCAAGTTTTTTTAAAATCCATCCATGTATGACAAAGTTACAGACCGGAAAGTAGAGTGGGGGTAAATTTTCAGGGTGAGAGGGTTAATTTCCTGTGGGGGGGGGGGAATATTTTCAGGGGGAGAATCTTTACTATTACAGGTATTCATGTTTGAATAAATGATATCACTTGTTTGAGTAAGTGATATAACCTATCATCATAAAAGATATCACTTATTCGAATAGGTGATATCACTTATTTGAATATGTGAAACCGTTTTTCTGAAATGAACAAGTGATATTGCTTATTTGAATAAAATTTAAATAATATCACTTATTCAAATAGTTGAAACCACTTATCACTTATTAATAGTAAAATTGCAACTTATAGCTTGATGGTTGTCCATCCATTTAACCATTGAACATATTTACTGTAAAACATCTTCACATGAAGATCTCTACAATTTGTTTTAAGTTATGCCTCCCTCCCATATTTTTAAAACTGTTAGAATATTTATCTTCTCTGGATATGAATTTCAATAGATAATTGTTCTAAATGAAATATGATAGTGGGAACGTTGTCTTAACTTGATTTGACAAACATGTTAAAGAATCTTTAATATTAAATTTTGTTTGATGCTTCAACAACCGCCTACTGTATTTGTGTTGAATTTATAGGCACAATATGCTAAAAAGGAAGCAGCAAAAAATAAAAGACAAAAAGAAAAAGTCATGGCAGAAGCCTCTTCTGTACTGTCTTTGGACATTCTGCCTGATAACAGCATGATGGCAAAGGCAAGTCCAGTTTCTGTGTTTGAAATTATGTATTTTAAAGGCTTACATCATTTTCCTTAAACTATCCATATTTTCATAGATGTAAGCATCGCTGTAGAGCGATTTTAAAATTCAAAGTAAACAACTTTACTTTCAAAATAAATAGTAAAACATCATTTATAGTACCCAGAAGATATCCTTTCTTACTAGTCATAGCGGCATAAGTTCAAGCAAAACACATTTTGAATATATATCATTTTCATTTTTTCAGATGGATCAATTAGCTATGAATTTAGCTTGTGTTCAGGGAGATTTGAAAATGCTCAGTACAAATCAAAAGAAGTTGATTGGACTCATTGGACCATTGCTGGATTCATTTCAGTGTAATCAATGCCTAAAGTCCATGTATAAGGTAATTATTATAAGTTGAATCATAATTTTGCACAATGCTATATAATTAGCACACTTTATAGTGTTTATATAATCAAATATGTCTATCCCAGTCACATATATCTACAAATTTAGATCCGTTATACCCCAATGAAAAAGCATGGGAATTCCTTGCCTGTCTCAGTTTGTTGATAGAGATAACAGGAAATAATATTTTATTGAAATTGAAAAAAATTATGGAAAATATGGGAACTCTGGTTAAAATTGCATCTTCTCTTGATAACCCTCCAAGTGCCTCAATGCATGCATAATTTTGAACTGTCCATACATTTATACTGTACTCTTAATCTGCTGAAGGGAATTTCAATGCCAATTTTATAGAATATTCGGGACAGTGAAACAATGTTTTAAATAATATCATTATGGTTCATTTTTTTCAAAAGGTTTTATAAGGTTAATTTATTGATCAACTCAACTTTTCTATAAATAGCGGAGTTTTGTAATCGCATCGTCACCTGTCACACCTGCGTTTTAGGTGCAAGTTGTTCATACGTGTGCATTGGTTGCAGTTATATGCATGCAACTTGGCTTAAGTGTGCATGCTTATACTTGTAGACAGTGTGTAACATATAGCGCTTCTAAATTCAAAATAAAGGTCATATTGTAGGATGGAATTTAGGTCTTAGTTTATCTTAACACGTTACTCCATAGATACACGTTTTCCCACACCAATCACAGAAGGCCTTTGAAAACAGTGCAGGAAGAGTTCAGATTGCTCTTAACAAGCAATCTGAACACTTCCTGCACTGTTTTCCACTCTGTCAGTTAATATAAACATAATTCACCCAATAATTCAAAAGCCTTTTATATAAGAGGTGTCTAAAGGCGTCTATACAAGGTGTCCAAAGGCGTCTGTATGAAGTAAAGGGTTAAACTTTGCGTTAAAGTTTGGTGCAAGTTATTCATAAGTGTAAATATGCATGGAAATTTGCATACGTGTAAGACCCAGAACCTTACCTTAAAGGTCAAGGTCACACCCACAGTTTGTTACATGACATATGTGGTTAGCATGACTGTCATGATAATGTTTCACCTGCATTTAACTGTTGAAATACCCAGACCATTACATGAGATGTCAAGGTCAAGGTTACACAAAGGTCAAGGTAATGCATTAATGGAACAAGAGGGCCAAGATGGCCCTTTATCGCTCACCTGTCTGACCTTAATCACCGAACTTAGAATATAATAAAATACATGTACACTTAAAATTCCAGAAAAACGAGATGGGCAAAAATTTTGATTTGTTTTGAAGATGTAACAGATGCTTATAAGAGTTTAAACTTGGTAGAGGTTCACCCATGGTAAATGTCAGTGAAATTACATTGAAATCAGGTCAGAAGATTCTGACAAGAAGGCTTTTGGACTTTTTACTATAGCTGCCTTTATAATAAACTAGCACATCACTGTGGTGGTCATGTTTTTTAACATATCACAAAAGCTCAAACAAACTTGGTAAAGGGTCACCCAAGGAACATTTCTGCGAAATGGTTTTAAAATTGATCCGGTGGTTTCTGACAAGAAGATTTTTTAGGTTTTTACCATAGCTTATATAGTAAACTAACCCAAACCCCTGACCGCCATATTTTTTTACGAATCACTATGGTTTGAACAAACTTGGTAGAGGTTCCTCCAAGGAGCATTTCTGTGAAATTATTCTAAAATCAAGCCCGTAGTTTCTAACAAGAAGATTTTTTAAGTTTTTACTTATTAAACTTTCCCAGCCCCCTGGCGGACATGTTTTTTAACAAATTAAGATGGCTTGAACAAACTTGGGAGAGGGTCACTCAAGGAACATTTCTATGAAATTATTTTAAAATCAAGCCAGTAGTTTCTGACAAGAAGATTTTCTAAGTTTTTACTATAGCTCATATAGTAAACTAACCCCACCCCCTGGCAGACATGTTTTTTGACGAATCAAGATGACTTGAAAAAACTTGGGAGAGGGTCACCCAAGGACCATTTCTGTGAAATTATTTTAAAATCGAGCCAATAGTTTCTGACAAGAAGATTTTTTAAGTTTTTACTATAGCTCATATAGTAAACTAACCCCATCCCCTGGCAGCCATGTTTTTTGACAAATCAAGATGGCTAAAACAAACTTGGGAGAGGGTCACCCAAGGAACATTTCTGTGAAATTATTTTAAAATCAAGCCAATAGTTTCTGACAAGAAGATTTTTTAAGTTTTTACTATAGCTTATATAGTTAACTAACCCCACCCCCTGGCCGCCATGTTTTTTTGATGATTCAAGATGGGTTGAACAAACTTGGTAGAGGGTCACCCAAGGATCATTTCTGTGAAATGATTTTAAAATTGAGCCAGTAGTTTCTGACAAGAAGATTTTTTAAGTTTATATTATAGTTTATATAGTAAACTAACCCCACCCTCTGGCCGCCATGTTTTTTGATGAATTAATATGGCTTGAACAAACTTGGTAGAGGGTCACCCAAGGAACATTTCTGTGAAATTATTTTAAAATTGGCCAGTAGTTTCTGACAAGGAGATTTTTAAATTTTTACTAATTAAACTTGCCCGCCCCCTGGCAGCCATGTTTTTTGAAGAATCAATATGGCTTGAACAAACTTGGTAGAGGGTCACCCAAGGAACATTTCTGTGAAATCAAAATTGGCCCAGTGGTTTCAGGGGAGAAGTTGTTAGAAGCTAAAAGTTAACGACAGACGACAGACGACGGATGACAGTCGACGGACACCACTTAGCAATCACAAAAAAAAAATAACAACATGAAATTGCATGTCTAGTATGAAATATCAATCCATTACTCTTGATATTCATGGATACTCATCAGTACAGTCTACATCACAATCAATGCCACAGTCACACTCATCAGCACAGTCTCCATCACAGTTTTATCACAGTCACACTCATCAGTACAGTCTACATCACAGTCTTCATCACATTCAATGCCACAGTCACACTCATCAGCACAGTCTCCATCATAGTTTTTATCACAGTCACACTCATCAGTACAGTCTACATCACAGTCTTCATCACAATCAATGCCACAGTCAGACTCATCAGCACAGTCTCCATCACAGTTTTTATCACAGTCACACTCATCAGTACAGTCTACATCACAGTCTTCATCACAATCAATGCCACAGTCACACTCATCAGCACAGTCTCCATCATAGTTTTTATCACAGTCACACTCATCAGTACAGTCTACATCACAATCAATGCCACAGTCACACTCATCAGCACAGTCTCAATCACAGTTTTTATCACAGTCACACTCATCAGTACAGTCTACATCACAATCAATGTCACAGTCACACTCATCAGCACAGTCTCCATCACAGTTTTTATCACAGTCATGCCCATCAGCACAGTTTACATCACAATCAATGCCACAGTCACACTCATCAGCACAGTCTCCATCACAGCTTTTATCACAGTCACACTCATCAGTACAGTCTACATCACAATCAATGTCACAGTCACACTCATCAGCACAGTCTCCATCACAGTTTTTATCACAGTCACGCTCATCAGCACAGTTTACATCACAATTAATGCCACAGTCACGCTCATCAGTACAGTCTACATCACAATCAATGCCACAGTCACACTCATCAGCACAGTCTCCATCACAGTTTTTATCACAGTCACGCTCATCAGAAGTCTACATCACAATCAATGCCACAGTCACACTCATCAGTACAGTCTCCATCACAGTTTTTATCACAGTCTACTCATCATTACAGTCTCCATCACAGTCGCGCTCATCAGCACAGTCTCCATCAGTCATGCACATCAGCAGTCTCCACCTCAATTAATGCCACAGTCTTCATCACAGTCACGCACATCATCACAGTCTCCTTTGCAATCTACATCACAGTTATGCTCATCATCACAGTCTCCTTTACAATCAACATCACAGTCACAATTACAGTCAAATTTGGAAGTGTTTGACATGAGTGTAATGGAGGAAAATGAGGTTAGAGGTAAATATTCCAAATGATGAAATTATATTACATCGAAAAATGAATATACAGTCAAACCTGTCTTAAGCAGACAGTTAAGGGAAGGAGTAAAATTGGCCTTTTAAGACAGGTTGTTGCTTAACACAGGTTAATTGGCTCTGAAAGCACAGAAATAGGAAATAGAAAATATGGTTGTATAAGACAGGTGGCTGTTTAATAGAGGTGGCCACTTACACAGGTTTTTGCTGAAAGTAACATGCCTACAATTTATTAAATGCTGCATACTTATACATATTTCAGAGAAATGCAGAGCATAAATCACATGATAACCAATTAAGTAATTCCTATGGGTTTTGCTTAATATCTTTTAGAAAGAGGACTTCAAATTAATTATGTTACATTTATTGGGTAAGAAAAAAATGTAAAGAAATCTTCTAAATATTGTACATGTAGAGTAATCTTAGATGCCACTTCAAAGTTTGTTTAAGATGAATCAATCATGGGTTTGAAATATATTTATGAAAAAAGCATTGTGATCCATGTAATTATCATAATAATAAGCCAGTACCAAACCAAGTATACACTGCTTTTCTAAGAAACATTATGTCTCATTATCATTCCTCTCTCACCTTTGATTTAAGTGGGATAGTAATCAGTTACTTGCAGAGATGGGGTGTGCTTGATTACTGGTTAACCTTCCAGGATCCCAGGAAACAGTGGTTAAGTTAACTTATCATCATTATGTTAGCCCTCGGTGAAATACAAATGACGCTATTTAAATATTTAAATATTTAATCAATCAATCAATCAATCAAGGGTTGTAGTTATGCTGACATATTTGTACACCAGTTCTCTTCTTCTTTATATTTTTAGCACAAGAAAAAGGAAACGGTACGACTCCTGTCAACAGTCTTGATGGTATGTTATTTCCATAAGCATTTTCTTGGACTCTTCCAAATTGAAAGCATTAATTCACTACATATCAGCAATGGGTGAATTATGTTTATATTAACTGACAGAGTAAAAAACAGTGCAGGAAGTGTTCAGATCACTCGTTACAAGCAATCTGAAGTCTTTCTGCACTGTTTTCAAAGGCCTTCTGTGAGTGGTGCGGGAAAACGCGATACGCAAAAGGTTAAATTGCTCTGAATACATAAAATTTCCACAGCATGGTCTAGTGGTTGAGCATCAACCCCACATGATGAATTTAGGTTGTGGGTTAGATCCCTGGTTAGGTCATATCAAAGACTTGAAAAATGGTAGCAGAAGCTTCCTTGGTGCTCAGCATTTAAAGGATAGTTCTAGGTCTGGCCCTATGTTGGTATCATATAACTAAGGGATATCATACAACTTGTCTGGCATAATACTCTAGTCTGTCAGTGCTGAGTATATTGTCTGGCATAATACTCCAGTGTGACAGTGCTCAGTATATTGTCTGGCATAATACTCCAGTGTGACAGTGCTGAGTATATTGTCTGGCATAATACTCCAGTGTGACAGTGCTCAGTATATTGTCTGGCATAATACTCCAGTGTGTCAGTGCTCAGTATATTGTCTGGCATAATACTCCAGTGTGACAGTGCTCAGTATATTGTCTGGCATAATACTCCAGTGTGTCAGTGCTCAGTATATTGTCTCAAGTAGACACCGTTATGATATGACTGAAATAATTTTAAAGGTGATGCTGTACACCATATAATATAACCACAACATAATTATATCAAATTAAAATTCTCTGTTGAATATTACAACAAACTTAACAAGGTGAATCAATTGAGTACAAAATCTTCAACATATGAACATCAAAATATGTAGATCTTTGTATCATATGTGATTTTTATAAATTCATATTCATTGTAATGTATTAAGAGAATATATTGTCCATTCTATTATTAATTTTATTTAGCACATAGTAAGCAATTATTACATAGATAGTTCTATTTCAATATATCTAGATTTGGTATTCCTGGGAGAGGCCAGATATGGCATCCAACTAAGAAAACAGGACTTGGATCACTGAGTCAAGCAGAGTGCCACACCAGAAAAGTTGGCATTAAACATCATAGAGTTTCTGGTGTCAGCGGAATATTGCACAGACATGACAGTCTATGGCCACGGAAAAAAAAAGAGGGCAATGCCCTGTAACATGCGCAGAGCAATAAGAAGTAAGAATCATGAAATCCCTTGTTTATTTATTTAGATATGTCTACAAAATATATATTATGATATCTTTCAAAGGAAAGTTACTTTAAAGTTAGTTAAAATTCAATTGTTAAATAAAAGACTGGTATACCCGGTAAGAACAAGCTGGGAATTACCAGGATCCCGATCCGAATCCCAGTAATTCCTGGCTGGGAATCCCGTTTTTATCCCACCAGATCCCAGCTGGGATCCAACACATATTTTCTCTTGGGATGAGGTAGAAGAAAGCTGAGGAAAAGAAAAAGTATAGAAATAGAAGAAAAAGAAAACCTTTAGAGACCTTACATGTAAATACAAACAGAAATGTAAAAGCCAATTGTAACCCCTTCCCATTCCAGACCGTGAAATAGCCAGGACCTTGACTGATTCTGCAGAAACTAGGAAAGTCCCTTTCCTGTAAGGACACTTTGCTAAAAGTATTTTGCAACTGGTGACCTCTTATGGTTATATAAATACTGTGCAAGTTATGTTAAGATTCTTTGAAAAATGAAAGTATTATACCACAGTGCATAAGATCAAATAAACCAAAAAAACAATTCAAGGGCAGGTAACTCAGACAGTAATTATATGATCAGACCAATTCAGAAAAGGAACAGCCATAATCACGGCTATTTTGGCACAAAGTAAAACTCCAGTACTTCCACAGTAATGCAGAGACGTTCATGTGGTAATTTTATTAGCTCAGCTGCTGCCGGCTACGTCTCAGCCTTTGGGGAGCCGGGTTTAGAAATGAATGATGCATAAGACAGAAAATATACTTAAACTGCATTTGGAAGTGAAAAGAAGCCGTGAAAATAACACAAACATGGCAAATGCATATATAAAGAAACAAAAAACTTTCTCAGCAAAATATTTCACACAATGACAATACCACTGAAGAATCTGACAGGAAAAACATGTCAACAAATTTTTATTAGAGCATCAATATACAGACACCTACAAAAAGTAAACTGTCTCAGTTCTTCCAATTTAGCACTTCTCGGAAAAAAGCTGAAATTATTGAGATACTTATCAATTCGCCATCCACATCTAACATTATATCAGAAAATACAACTCACTTAGTTACATCAGACTGCGAAAAGAAACATGAAATGGCTCATGCATTTGTGAAATCTGTGTTAAAGTAACTCTAAAGTTAAAGAAGTTGTGAGAAAGATGAAAAAAAATGGTGACACTTACAAAATAACAACTATGTAGGCAAATCATCAACAACTATAGAAAATGCACTATGAAGGAGCACCTGAAATTGCCTTAGAAATCTGATAGGTTCAAGAAAGTCTGGTTGAGAAAGCAAATAACAGACTTGTATTAGAAGTGACATTTTATGATTTTAAGACTTAGAGTGTTGAAATTAGTAGCCACAGTGAAATTGTCCTTTTTGAGTGCCGCAAGCAGCCATGAAATACCAAGAAAACATGAGGTAATTAGAATCAAGAGACAGTATAGAGAGAAGGAAAAAGTATGTCATGGCAACGCCATTCGAGGAGACTCATAATCATCAGACAAGACAGCCTAAAAAAATTGGGTTAACAATTCATTCACAAAGCTGAAGCCTGAAAATGTGAAGAAAGTGTAAGAAACAAGCAGATAATCAGCCTTTGTCAGTCATGTATAAACATGTATCAAGGAGGATTGGATTTTACTGAAGTTCTGAATTAACTGTTAATGGTAGTGTCCGTAACCCATTGCAGTAACAATTCTTAATTGATCTGTTTGTTACAAATGCATTTTTTTGGGGGTAATGTCTATATTAGGTTTAAAGAACTTTGCCCAGTCAAGCTTTTACATGCCTTTAATTTTGATCTAGCTGTCAGTATTTTAGAGAAACTAGAAATGATGTCCAAGTTTTTACTGTGAACAAAGATTGATGGAAAAATGTTCCGTACAATCTGTACCTGGCATATATGAGTAAACTTTTCTTTTTCTGTTGACATGTCCTAGTTCTGTAAAATAATGAAAGTAAATTTGATTTTTGTACTAATTTTTACTTTGTTATATGCACATGGTAGTGTCAGTAACTTTCCCAAACACTGTGTGAAATGGTAAGTGTCACATGCCCCGCTAATGATCTGTGAAAATAACGATATATTTTATAATAGATACGGATTTAAATGTATCCATGAATATCAAGATTAATGGACTGACGTTTCAGACTAGACACGCAATTTCATGTTTTTAACATTAAAGTGTGACCTTGACCTTTGTGTAACCTTGACCTCTGATGTAAAGGTCTAGTTATTTCTACAGGTTAATGCTGACGGTACATCACCATAATATGTTGCTCACTTGTGTCAAGTTATTTTAAAATCCCTCAATGTAAGACAAAGTTACAGACCAGACAAATTGAAAGTGTGACCTTGACCTTTGAGGTAAGGTTCTGGGTCTTACACACAACATGTCGTCATGTCATTGTAATCAATTGATAAATTGAGACAAGTGTTTTTGAAATCCATCAATGTATGACAAAGTTACAGAGTGAACTTGAAATCTTAAACAGACTCAAACTGTTGTCAAACAAACTCAAAGTGCGACCTTGACCTTTGAGGTGTAGGTCTGGGTCTTACGTGCAACACGTCATTATGTCATCATGATCAAATGAGCCAAGTTAAATCCCTCCATATAAGACAAAGTTACAGACCAGACATGAAATATCAAATGGAAATTTTGACCTTGACCTTTTTTGAAAGGTTCTGGGTCTTACGCGTGACACTTCTTCATGTCATGTTGATCAATTTAGCCATGTGGTTTTGAAATTCATCCATGTATGATAAAGGTAGAGACAGGATACGAAATCTTATACAGACTTAATGAGTTGTCAATCAAACTTAAAAGTGTGACCATGACCTTTGGGGTACAGGTGTGGGTCTTAGACATGACACCTTGTCATGTCATGTTGATGAATTGAGTCAAGTGTTTTTGAAATTTATCCATAGGTGACAAAGTTACAGACCAGACAAGACAAGAAAGCTCAAATAGACTGAAAGTGTCATCAAACAAAGTTAAATTGTGACCTTGTCCTTTGAAGTGGGAGTCTGGGTGTTACACATGACACGTCACCATGTTGTGTTGATCATTTGTAGGCTATTTGAGAAAATCTGCATTTGACACAAGTTTGCTCATTGATATTTGAATATCCATCTTTCACTACATAAGTAACCAATACACTCCGTATGTCGCCTTCAATAGTTTCAATAAATATACTTTCACTGAATCATGAATACTGTTCTTTGACTTTTCTATAAAACATCAACTACTGACATTTTAGGCTGTCCTTAAAAATATTTGTTTGCCGTGCTCCTACTTACTCACTCAAAGTTGTAGCTACCCAAATTTTTTTATTGTCTTTCAAAGCATTTTTTTTCATGGTTTCTGTCCATTTTTATTAAAAAAGTAAAATCTGGCAAAAAAAAACAAAACTACCTTATTACTTACCCACATGAAAAATACTGGGTCAGAGCACAGCAAACAAACATTTTTATAAAGTATGGCCTTAGCCAAAATATACATCTAGAAGATAGATATATTGATGTCTTTTATCAGTGACTTAAAGGGATTATATCGGCATATTACCTTCAATTCCCTGTACTAAATACACACGCCCAACATGAAGATACACTTATAACTTAAAGATATACGCATCTTAAGTGTCTAATTGCATAACCTCTTTATTACAAACATCGAGTTTCTGAAGCTACGTTTTTGTTTTTGTTTATATTCGCCGTTTTCAACGAACTGCTTTCGGGTTTCCGATCAATCATCGGATAACATCGTGTAGACTCGTTCCCGATCTCGTTTTCGGGGCTTTGTTCGGGAAGTTTACGTAGTTCAATGTTAACATTGCGCAATACTTTATTGCGGGACGTATTAAATGTTTTGGCCAATATTCAGTTACTGTTAATTTGATAACTTTCAAGTAAATAAAGGTTATACAACAATACATATGTATTATTTTGTGCGCACTGCATACAGGAAAAGTCTGGATTAAGAGCGTGTTTGTGTTACTTGCCAATATGATCCCTTTAATTACATGTTTATATGTCTCTGCTTTTATTTCAACATGATTCTTTGGTAACGTATGTAATATGTAGAATGTTGTGTAATGTTCTTTGTTGTGGGCGTTTAATGATATTTTTTAATCACAAAGTTATATATTTATTATATGTTTACACATGAAGCTTTACAAACAAACTACCAGCCTACAGCACATGCTGTGGGCAGATCATCCTGATACAAGGCACAGCTTTAGTATATTTGGAATATGGTTTATGCTTCAGTTACCATGACACGTAAAATACTAGATGAACGGCAGAAGATCATGAAAGATTAAGTTCAGTGGCATATGGTTTATGCTTCAGTTACCATGACACGTAAAATACTAGATGAATGGCAGAAGATCATGAAAGATCAAGTTCAGTGGCATATGGTTTATGCTTCAGTTACCATGACACGTAAAATACTAGATGAACAGCAGAAGATCATGAAAGATTAAGTTCAGTGGCAAATGGTTTATGCTTCAGTTACCATGTCATTATGACATGTAAAATACTAGATGAAAGGCATAAGATCATGAAGATTAAGTTCAGTGGCATATGGTTTATGCTTCAGTTACCATGTCATGATGACATGTAAAATATTAAATGAACGGCAGAAGTTCATGAAAGATAAAGTTCAGTGGCAAATGGTTTATGCTTCAGTTACCATGACACGTAAAATACTAGATGAACAGCAGAAGATCATGAAAGATAAAGTTCACTGGCAAATGGTTTATGCTTCAGTTACCATGTCATTATGATATGTAAAATACTAGATGAAAGGCAGAAGACCATGAAAGATTAAGTTCAGTGGCATATGGTTTATGCTTCAGTAACTATGACATGCAAAATACTAGATGAACAGCAGAAGATCATGAAAGATTATATTCAGTGGCATATGGATTATGCTTCAGTTACCATGACATATAAAATACTAGATGAACAGCAGAAGATCATGAAAGATTAAGTTCAGTGGCATATGGTTTATGCTTCAGTTACCATGTCATGATGACATGTAAAGTACTAAACGAAGGACAGAAGATCATGAAAGATTATATTCAGTGGCATATGGTTTATGCTTCAGTTACCATGACACATATATACTAGATGAACAGCAGAAGACCATGAAAGATTATATTCAGTGGCATATGGTTTATGCTTCAGTTACCATGACATATAAAATACTAGATGAACAGCAGAAGATCATGAAAGATTATATTCAGTGGCATACGGTTTATGCTTCAGTTACCATGACACATAAAACACTAGATGAACAGCAGAAGATCATGAAAGATTATGTTCAGTGGCATATGGTTTATGCTTCAGTTACCATGTCATGATGACATATAAAGTACTAGAAGAACGACAGAAGATCATGAAAGATTATATTCAGTGGCATATGGTTTATGCTTCAGTTACAATGACACGTAAAACACTAGATGAACAGCAGAAGATCATGAAAGATTATGTTCAGTGGCATATGGTTTATGCTTCAGTTACCATGTCATGATGACATATAAAGTACTAGAAGAACGACAGAAGATCATGAAAGATTATATTCAGTGGCATATGGTTTATGCTTCAGTTACCATGACATGTAAAATACTAGATGAACGGCAGAAGATCATGAAAGATTAAGTTCAGTGACATATGGTTTATGCTTCAGTTACCATGACACATAAAATACTAGATGAACGGCAGAAGATCATGAAAGATTAAGTTCAGTGGCATATGGTTTATGCTTCAGTTACCATGACATGTAAAATACTAGATGAATGGCAGAAGATCATGAAAGATTAAGTTCAGTGGCATATGGTTTATGCTTCAGTCACCATGACACGTAAAATACTAGATGAATGGCAGAAGATCATGAAAGATTAAGTTCAGTGGCATATGGTTTATGCTTCAGTTACCATGACACGTAAAATACTAGATGAACGGCAGAAGATCATGAAAGATTAAGTTCAGTGGCATATGGTTTATGCTTCAGTTACCATGACACGTAAAATACTAGATGAACGGCAGAAGATCATGAAAGATTAACTATCAATGTTTGTCTGTGAAGTGTGGCTGAACTTTCCTGATCTCAACAAACATATTTTGCGAAAAAATGAAAAATAGTGTTTAGTTTAGAATTACTTCATGTACGTATCAGGAGTGAACAATGATTTTTATTCTGTTTATGAGGTATGGGGGTAATAAAGAAATATAGAAACAAATTACAAAATATATATCAGAAGACAGAAGATTTTTTTTTCTTTTCTTATATCTCTTTAACATTTCTCACTTTAATTTTTTTTTAATTTATTCTTCGGCAGTGACAAAACATTTTGAAATAAACATAGATTTCAAACTAAAAAAAAAACATGACGAAATGTCAAAAGATAGAAGGAAACTGTCTTTTTCTTCTATAACCCATATTGCTCACACCATACTCCGATTTCGCATGTACATGTTTCCACCCAGTAACTCGGATCTAGCTTGCATCTAACTCTAGGCCATCCTTAAAAAAATGTTTATCTGCTGGGTTCCGACCCAGTAGTTTTCAAGTGGGTTATGAGGTAGGTATTTTTTTTTTTTGCCAGATTTTGATTTTGCATAGTCAGTTTAAAAAAAAATGGACAGAAATCATGAAAAAACAAGAGGCCCAAGAGGACTTGAATGCTCTACTGGCAATAGATGCTTTATAGGACCTCCATGCAATGCTACACGTAAAATATCTTAGGTCTAGGCCTTGAACTTTCAGTGAAAATGTTTTTCAAAATTTTGCTTAAAATGTGCTTAAAAGCCCTGTGGTGGGGGCATTTGTGGTCAAACGATGCTTGTTCAAGAACTCGTCCGAGATCTTGTGCTTATATAACTGCTGTGCAAGTTTGGTGAAGATTCAATAAACAATGAAGGTACTGTTGCGTCTTCAACATTTTCCCTATATAACTACATGTATGTAAAACAGTGACCCATGTGGCGGCCCCTAATTTGACCCCAGGGACCTGTCTTCAAGAAATCTTTTAGGGGACCTCCATGCAATGCTACATGATTGTAAAATATCTAAGGTCTAGACCTTGAACTTTCAGAAAAAATGTTTTTCAAAATTTCGCTTAAAATGTGCTTATAAGCCCTGTGGCGGAGGCATTTGTGGTCAATGGATATGGTTCAAGAACTTGTACAAGATCTTGTCGTTATATAACTGCTGTGCAATCTTGGTTAAGCTGCAATGAAAAATGAAGGTACTATCTCATCAACAACATTTTTCCTATTCAACTCTATGTAAAATGGTGACCCATGTGGCGGCCCCAAATTTGACCCCAGGGACCTGACTTTGACCAATCTGTAAGGGGACCCATGCCAATGGTGCTGGTTCAAGAAATCATCTGAGATCTTATGGTTATATATAACTACTGTGCAAGTTTGGTTAAGATTCAATGAAAACCAGTAGAGCTAAAAAGATACTGTAAATGCTTTGAAAGGCAATAAAAAGGTTTGAGTAGCATGGAAAACAAGTTTTTTTAGGGCGACCCTACTATGACGCCTGTGGTTGAAAATGGCTGCTGAGTGGCAGCAGGCAAGGTAAATTTGAATGTTTTTTTGCATGGTTTGCATGAATTATTAATTATTTTATCAGTTTCAATCAACATTTTAAAGAATTAACAATTTTTACTCTATATTTGCCTTTGGAAAAGACATATGTATGTCGGTTAATTTTCCATTTGGTTTTGTTTGGGAAAGAAATGAGACTTAAAGGGGCTTGTCTCTTCCCTATTACAGCATTTAAATAAGACTATTCGACCTCCATCTCTGAGAGATAACTCACCAGTGGCTGGGATCCATTGATTCTGCACCAACGTTTTGTTCTGGTGGAACGGTATTAATGGACTGTTCCTAAAAAGATAAAAAGAGGTCCTCTTTCAGTTTCATTAAAACTTTTATTACACAATTTACGATTTAATATAACGAGTCATGGGATGTTACAAATAGTTATTAAATGAATTACGTATAGAATAGAATAGAAAAGTGTAGCAGGAATGATTTTCGGTAAATATAAAAACAGAGTTCTGCAATCTTTATAAATCTAAATTGAAGATACTGAATACTGATAATTAATATGCAGTTTTACTAGTATTATACACTTTGATGCATTTCACTACCTTAAGATTATTCTTTACCTCAAATACTTTTTATTGATATATATACTTTTATTGTTGTGCTAGCATAAACTGTCCACTTGACATCTTGGACAATCAAAGAAATTACTATATAACTAATTCCTTAGAGTTCTTATTATATACTGATTTCAATGTTCTCTTTCTATTCCATAATACATATGTATAGGTGTATAATATTATTTATTATTACTTATAAAACTGCGCTTCTTAAAAAGTACAATATAGATGTTAAATGGCTACAATGGATTAGTTTAACTATACTTTCACTTGTAAATTTTATGTTGCATGCTTTTTCTGTGATACTTTGTCTATGTTGGCTATATATAACTCTCAGTCCCAACAATTAATTTTGTACTGTTCTACATATAGAGAAATACACTTCTGGAACACTAGATACGTTACCAATGGTTATAAAAGTGCCTTGTTCCCATAGATTGTCCTCTGTTTGCCGAATTATGCAGAAAAAAAAATTGGATTGACCAGATTGCTTTTTGAACAATTTCGATGCTTTGATGGCACCCCTTGACTTTTGACAATTCTGCCCATTTGTTTGCATCTTTAAACTGTTATAACTTCATCAAACAGTTCCTAATGTCATTCAAACTTGCCAGAAATTGTGAAAATGTTCCAATGTTCCCATATGCATTTATAAAGAAATGTGACATTTAATGCATTTTCAACAAACAAACAAAAAACAACCACTTTACACAGCTCTAATTTCTTGGGCATAAGAATCTTGCTACCATCATTTAAGGTAAGTAATTCTAAGTGAGACCTTGAAGAGTAGAAATTGTCATGACATGTGACTAAAAATCTTTGTTGAACAAACTTCTACCATTTCTAAAATATACAAATACGCCTTTTGAATTCATCATGCAGCTGTTTTTGAATTCATGCACCAAAACAAGATGGCGGTTGCACATGCATAAATCAGATTTGGATGAATCGAAAATACGAAGAGCTGCCAAAAAAAATTTGTCATTGTACCTTAAGTTAAGTTGAAATTAAAATGATGTTAAATTGGATAAAAGTGTTGTAGTAATAACTGAACATTCCCTGAAGTGATTACGTAAATATACAGCCAGTCACACTACACTGTAAACACAGTTCTAAACAGGTAAATGTCAGGATTACTTATACAAACATTATTGGGTTCTGTCAAGTTCTTCTTATATTTTATATGTATCTCTTGTGTACATCACTTCAGCTTTCACATGATCCTTAGACAAATTGTGTCTTTCTATGGTACACCTCTGCACATTTGGGGTGCCGATATCTGACCACACATTAGGCATGTTGTATTTTTTACAAAAATACAGTTAAGTCGCGATACCAGATCATTTTCTGAAATCTTCAACCACAGGAACAACAATTTCCTTGTTTCTATTGTTTTTTTACTCTTTTTGGCCATCATGCAATATTTTACATGACTTTACACATTCCTTTATGAATTCTTCTAATATTCCTTTCACTATTTTCTCAGAATTATTATTTTTCTTATCACTTACCGGTTTAAAAAAGCTAAGAATTGTTTCTTTTCGCAACATTTTTCTAGGAATCAATAAATGCTTGCTCCTATTTAGAAAGTCAACAGCATTTATTTTCCAAGCGCTTATTGTACTGCGAGGGCAAATGTAGACTGGTTTCCTGCCATATTTTTATCATCAAGTATGCATTTTCTGTCGTATTTTATCAGCAATTAAACGATTATACTGTCAAGCAGATTGATAATAAATGTTTAAAAATACAAATGTGCAAAGTAGGAATCGGTATTGGCAGGTAAACGCAAAAACGCAAGGAAATCTAGAAAGGTGCATGAAAAGGAAAAGGTCTGCGTTTTTATACACACATATAAAATAACTTGTGCGTATTTGTCAATTTTCTTTGCTTAAAAAACGCAGATACGAAGCTTATCGGGAGCATTGATTAACAAAACCAGTCCAACAGAATAAATTTACTGTAGACTTTAAGTTCAAACTTCGATTACAACTTAGACGAATCTTGCTCGAAGTCTTCCTTGGTAGAACCAGTTCTAAGTATATGCGGAAAGTGTCTTGCTAAAGGACACCATACAATACATAGCCCACCGATCATCGGCCAGTGCTCTGCCACTGGACCACGCGACCGGTTTTTTTTTGTAAAAAACACACTCCAAATTAAACTGAAATTTAACACAAAAGCTAAATCAATTCAATTGATATTAATCTAAACTAATCGTATCTTACCATAGAATCAATTTCTCACCAATAGAATAAGTTTAAATACAAACACTTGTGTCAATTTATAAATTCCGTGTAACTTTAATTTACGAGAGTACGTAATTTGGAACCTGGATAATCCGGCACCACTTCAAAAGGGCGATGTAGAATCCGGCCCCAAGATTATCGGCCCCTATAGGCCCCATTTAGCATGTCGATCCGGTCCCACTTTTTACTTTTATTTTTATTGCAATATCATGGTTATTTATCATAAATTTATACTACATAGATAATATATATGCTTGCACGCAGTTATTAATTCATGAGATAAACATAAATACGGAAAACTTGATAACTCGTGTTGCACCTTGTACAAACAAATAAACGTTTTTATACATCATTGATTGATTGATTGATTGATTGATTGATTGATTGATTGATTATTGATTGATTGATTGATTGATTGATTGATTGAATATCTGTCGTCTTTTTTGTATGCCATCGAGGGCTAACAGACGTTCAGTAAACCCATCCACTGTTTCCTAGGATCCTGAAAGGTTAACCAGTACTCGAGCACACCCCGCCATCTCCGCAAGTAACCGATAACTGTCCCACTTGAATCAGCGGTAAGAGACGAATGATAATGAGACACAATATCGTATATCAATCGTCAAGGTGACTTTTGCAGGGTAGGGATTCGAACACACGACCCCTGGATTGATAGTCATTTTAGATGTTTCAGATGGACTATTCATATCCTTGCTGATACAATACTACTGAATATGTCAGCGATCGTGTCAGACCCGGTCGAGTACGTGCAACCACGTTACGTTATCGTCGCGCAAAATACGTTGTTTTTTTTCACCTACGTAATCGTTTCTTACCTGCAACCCACAGTATTCCTTGGCGTTATGGTGTTCATGAACAGACGATAATAATCTGTTTGTTTCCATTTGTGCTGGTACGAGTTTATGTTTAAATGGATATTTTCAACTTTCAGTAAATGTTCTTATTTCAATAGTTGATTCAAATAGCAAACATATCTGTAGAAATGAGAAAGAGACAAACACTGACATGTACGAAAATAACATCAACGACAGTGTTCTTTTAGCTGGTATATATTAACGTGTTTTCCAGATAATAATATATCATACTAGAGATGAATTCCCTGCATTTTCTTATTTAACAAATGTTCGGCTAAACATTTGCAAACGTTAGCTAACATATTTTCCTGGACACTGGCTCAATCTCATCTTTCGGTGTATAAACTCAGAAAAGGGATGCGAGAATAATACTTAATAAATCATTGCAAACACATTCTCAAGAAATGCTTAGTAAATTACAATGGCTTCCTATTCCAAAAGGTGTTTAAATATTTTATTTTTCAGATTATATTTTAAAGATAGAATGTTCATAAACTTGTTTATTGCATTGCTTTGTTAGAGTGAAAGAAGCCTAGTATGTAGACGATATACAGATTCCAGTTTGTATTAAGTATAAGTAACAAAACATAATCCGGAAACATATATATTACTTCTAGAACCCTTTTTTAATAAAAATAAGACCAAAGCATTCAATAAAATGCATATATTTGCAGAAAAACGCTCATTCTGCCCCCCCCCCCCTCCCCCCCTCCCCGCCCCTGATTTTGGCGGCCATTTTGTCCCTTATTTCGAACTTTAGTACTTGAACCAACCATATTTCTATTTGGTTTTACCCCCAAAACATGTCATACAACAAACATTAAATTCTAACATTTTACAGTGTTTGTTGATCATATTAATATATAATATAACATGAATTTCAATACATGGCGGCCAGTTTGGTGTCCATCTTGGAGCTGTGACCAAACGCCCTAACAGTCATTAGTAAGAAATGGATTTTCGGACCCAGCATACATTTAACCTCTCTAGAAACAAGTCTCAAATCTATTGGACATCAAAAAAAAACACCTCCCTAGCTCTGGACTATTTCTGGAGGAGGCGGTGGACGTTGGATGACGGTGGAATAGCGCCGAATAGTTGCGGAATCCGTGACCAGCGGTAAGAAAACTTGTTTGTTGATAATTTTTGGGAAATCTGAGTCGAGCAAGATTATGTAATATTTCTGATCACTCGGCAACTTCCGAACTTTTACAGACAGTAGACATTTTCTTGATAACAAGGAATTTTCGGTGATTACATTGTCCATAATTTTTGTTTTGCTTTATTTTCTTCTTCTTTTTATCTTTATTAATTAATTCATTTCCTTTGAGTGGGGCGGGGCATTTTTAGTGGGTGTCTTCAACGTACCTTCTTATATACTGTGGAGGTCATAGAAATAGGCGGAACGATTTCACTGTGAACTGAGGAAAATAACGGAGAGAGAAACAAAAAGAAAGAAAAACAACAGAAAATAAGATACCCTTCTTTATCCTGTCAGGATCACAGGAAAGAGTGGTTAGACTAACTAGGCGTCTCTTAGCCCTCGATGACATAAAATGACGCTAAATATAAGCAAAAAAATATAGTGCAAATTTTCTTTTCTTTTGTTGCTGTTTTATGTTTTTGCGTTTTTGTGTTGGCGGTGTGCGCGTGGGTGGGGGTGGGGGGGGGGGGGCTGGGGGAGTGGGGGTAAGAGAAAAAGGCGGAACTATTTCACTGTGAACTGAGGGAAATAACGGAGAAAGAAACAAAAAGAAAGAAAAACAACAGAAAATAAGATACCCTTCTTTATCCTGTCAGGATCACAGGAAAGAGTGGTTAGACTAACTAGGCGTCTCTTAGCCCTCGTTGAAATATAATGACGCTAAATATAAGCAAAAAAATACAGTGCAAATTTTCTTTTTTTTTGTTGCTGTTTTATGTTGTTGCGTTTTTGTGATGGCGGTGTGTGCGTGGGTGGGGGGGGGGCTGGGGGCTGGGGGAGTGGGGGTAAGAGAAATAGGCGGAACTATTTCACTGTGAACTGAGGAAAATAACGGAGAGAGAAACAAAAAGAAAGAAAAACAACAGAAAATAAGATACCCTTCTTTATCCTGTCAGGATCACAGGAAAGAGTGGTTAGACTAACTAGGCGTCTCTTAGCCCTCGATGACATAAAATGACGCTAAATATAAGCAAAAAATATAGTGCAAATTTTCTTTTTTTTTGTTGCTGTTTTATGTTTTTGCGTTTTTATGATAGCGTTGGGTGCGTGGGGGGGGGGGGGGGGGGGGGGGGGGGGGCTGGGGGAGTGGGGGTAAGAGAAATAGGCGGAACTATTTCACTGTGAACTGAGGAAAATAACGGAGAGAGAAACAAAAAGAAAGAAAAACAACAGAAAATAAGATACCCTTCTTTATCCTGTCAGGATCACAGGAAAGAGTGGTTAGACTAACTAGGCGTCTCTTAGCCATCGATGACATAAAATGACGCTAAATATAAGCAAAAAAATATAGTGTAAATTTTCTTTTTTTTGTTGCTGTTTTATGTTGTTGCGTTTTTATGATGGCGGTGTGTGCGTGGGTGGGGGGGGGGGGGGGGCTGGGGGCTGGGGGAGTGGGGGTAAGAGAAATAGGCGGAACTATTATTTTCACTGTGAACTGAGGAAAATAACGGAGAGAGAAACAAAAAGAAAGAAAAACAACAGAAAATAAGATACCCTTCTTTATCCTGTCAGGATCACAGGAAAGAGTGGTTAGACTAACTAGGCGTCTCTTAGCCATCGATGACATAAAATGACGCTAAATATAAGCAAAAAAATACAGTGCAAATTTTCTTTTTTTTGTTGCTGTTTTATGTTTTTGCGTTTTTTGTGATGGCGGTGTGCGCGTGGGTGGGGGTGGGGGGCTGGGGGCTGGGGGAGTGGGGGTATGAGAAATAGGCGGAACTATTTCACTGTGAACTGAGGAAAATAACGGAGAGAGAAACAAAAAGAAAGAAAAACAACAGAAAATAAGATACCCTTCTTTATCCTGTCAGGATCACAGGAAAGAGTGGTTAGACTAACTAGGCGTCTCTTAGCCATCGATGACATAAAATGACGCTAAATATAAGCAAAAAAATATAGTGCAAATTTTTCTTTTTTTTGTTGCTGTTTTATGTTGTTGCGTTTTTGTGATGGCGGTGTGTGCGTGGGTGGGGGTGGGGCTGGGGGCTTGGGGAGTGGGGGTATGAGAAATAGGCGGAACTATTTCACTGTGAACTGAGGAAAATAACGGAGAAAGAAACAAAAAGAAAGAAAAACAACAGAAAATAAGATACTCTTCTTTATCCTGTACAACGTCCCAAGCCTAAATCCGCACCTGGTAAAAGATTATTTTCTTTTGTAATATTTAAAGCATGGTGTGTTTTAAACTGGTGTCATATATCTCATTTTCATGGGTTGACTGAAAAAACAACACTGTATGTCTCTGAAAAAGACATGTGTAACAACAATCAACACGTGTTAGATAGGCGACCTCGGAGGGTACGGCGATTGCACTTGGACCATTGGTGTAGGAGCGTTTCAATATTGGGGGCCAACCTGAGGAAAAGACGTTTGAGGATGTACTTCCAGGCTCCAAAGTATATGCTGAAACTGAATATTGTTGGGGAGGGGTGCAGTGGACTGTGTGGACTGAGTTACAATATGTACAAGGTGGTTTATTTAAATAACATAAAATGACCTCTTCTAATAAACGATCGATATGTAAACGCTCCATTCTTAATCCTTTAAACGGCCCATTAAGTAATCAACATTGCATTGTAGCTTGGCTACTTTTTTAGACGTGTCAAAAAATCAATTCACTCACTCGCCAAAGAGCTACTTGCATCACGTGATACATTTTGCGCGAAATCTTTCGACCAACCCAGAGCCTTCGTTATTTTCCGGATGCATCATGATTGGTTAAAGGTCACATGACAGTACACCCGAACATTGACGAGAAAAATACCCCGCTCATTTCGCACTGTTACTTCAAGCAGTAAGGACGTATTGTGTTATTGGATTTGGGATGGTAGCGTGAGTTAAAATGTGTTTTTGTCTGTTTTTTTTGTGATATTTTATTGCAATTTGTATCGCTTTCATTTGTTTAATAATGTTTTGTGAAATTTCCTTACGTATATGTAGTCATCAACGGAAATCTACACTTCGAACTTAGTCTGTTGCGGCAGCCATTGTTCCAACACAATCGCATACATGCATTATCAATATTCATGAACACATTCAAAAAGCATTGATTTACTAGCTGAATTACATAGCTTGCTATCTACAATTATATAATTAGTTAACCTTGGGAGGAAATCCGTTTTTATCTGATTGAAACTTTTTTAAACTGGCAATCTCGATAGCCATGGCGGGCACATCAGCCCAAATCTATTGAATATTATTTAATGAAATAAGAAGCTGACTAAAAACAACATCACAGTCGAATAGTACACATACAAATAAACCAGAAAAGCAAAACTCAGTGGAGAAATCAACTCTCTCAATGTCAATATGAATGTGTTGTTAGTTATCTTTTATATAAATACAAATCATTTACAGGTCACCATCTACGGGTATATCCTCGGTTATGTCGTCTGCAGGGCAGGTTTTGTGTGATTGTCCAAGCAGACGCTCGAAGTTGTAGCATCAGCGGAAACTTAAAAATTTACATGCAAGTCTGATTTTTTATGTTATACTTTCATCCGTATGCATGACACAAATTGGTTCTAATTGGAAAGTATGTCGACCATCTAAAATTGATTATTTGGTTGTTGACAGTTCAAAACAAAAAAGATTTCAAGTGATAAAATATTAAATTGATGTACCGGGATTGTATATATCTATATGTACTGAGATGGGACAATACAACAAATAAAAACCTGCATGTGTACTTACAAGTTTCTAGTTTAAGCAATGTCCATTATATATTTATCTTTTCTTATAGCTATATGACTATTTTCCTATCTTTTGTATAATGGTTACCTTTACGCAAATATATTGTAAATAACCAATGAAATGCAGGTTACTCATATTTTGTGAAAGCTGGATCCCTACTCTAAAATGGTTTTTGAAATGTACTGAGCTATACTATATTTGTCAAATTAAAATATTTAAATAAACCTTTTATTTTTAGAAGTTGCAAGGAAATGGCCCTGCGCTTTGTTGTATTGTTTGGTTAGCAGTAAAACATAAATGGTTACAGTACCGAACTTCAGATGGTGAGTGTTACAGTATCCTGTTCTCTACTCAGTCGTTTTGGCATGTTTATAACCAGCTGTCCGTTATCATTATTTTTTTCATAATAAGTAATTCACTTCGTATGTTTTACTGACGGTATGAAAATGAAACGTTTGTTTAAATATTTAGCGTCATTTAATGCCATCGAGGTTAACAGACAATCAGTTTACATAACAACTTTTTTCTGGGATGGTAGAATGTTCATTAATTATTGCTCGAGCTCAACAATCCCAGTGAGTAACTGATTACTTTCCCACTTGAATCAGTGGTGAGAGACGAATGACAGGGTAACTCAATGTCGTATATTCTTTACTACAGTCAGATTGGGATTCGAACTCAAAACCCATGGGTTATATCTTAGTCTTATACTTGTGTTATCAATTAATGATATATTGTTAACGTTTTTTTTTAAATTGTTATGCCATAATGACTTAAAATGGACAGAGTTCATGTTTAATAACTCATGCGTTTCTCGTGCTGCCATAGTTGTCTCACTCAATGTCATTTTTTTGGACATTTTCAATGTCCCTCTTCTCATTTACTAATTGTTCATGAATCAATTCTTTTTTAGCACTGTCCACGCTGTTTATATAAAAAACTCTTAATGAAAATTTGATTTTTGAGCAGATCGGTTCCAAATGTGGTGATGTGAGATTGGTTCCCAGCAGTAATGTAATATTGACAGATCGGTATCCTGCAGGCTGGTGTCATAGAAGATGAACAGACTAGAAGATTAAAGTTAAGTACACTGTTCTCGTGTAAAATGTAATGTTCATACACAATGCTATCCTTTTATCTATTGTATGGTCATCTTTAAACAATAGATACCAATATATATCAGTAACACTGGAGCACTGGTTATAGTATAAGTAATTCTTACTTGGTCAAACTGATTAGACTTGTATACAAGTATTTAGAACAAATGTAAACTGCCATGTATAGTATGTCTGTCACATTTACGCCCCCCCCCCCCCCCCCCTCCCCAGCACCAGCTCTGTTCTTCTGTAGCTTGTGCTGAGAATAAGTTTTTCAGTTATTGATTCTAGCCTATGTCAGGGATATATCCATCACAACGGAGACTAGCTAGACGGGGACTCGAACTCGTGATATCTTGTTATTTGTTCTAGCCCATATCAGGGATATATCCCATCACAACGGAGACTAGCCAGACGGGGACTCGAACTCGCGATGTCTAGATATAATACTGGTGTTATCAATTAATGGTATCTTGTTAACATATTTTTTTTTAAAATTGCTATTCCATAATGACTTAAAATACACAGAGTGCAGGTTAAATAACTCTGCTTTCCATATGCAGTCATCGTTGTCTCCCTCAATGAAATTTGCTACAATTTGGATATTTTAAATGTCCCTCTTCTCATGACTAATTTTTCATGAATTATTTCTTAGCACTGTCCATGCTGTTTATATAAAAAAAACTCTTAATGACAATATTTTTAATAGATCAGTGCACAGTGTGGTGATGTGAGATTGGTTCCCAGCAGAAATTTAATATTGACAGATTGGTGTCCTGCAGGCTGGTTAACATAGAAGATGAACAGAATAGAAGATTAAAGTTAAGTACATTGTTCTCGTGTAAAATGTAATATTCATTCACAATGCTATCTCTTTATCTATTGTATGGTCATCTTTAAACAATAGATACCAATATATATACTTTTGTTGCTTCTGTTACACTGGAGCACTGGTTATAGTATAAGTAAATCTGACTTTGTCAAACTGAATAGACTTGTATACAAGTATTTAGAACAAATGTAAACTGCCATGTATAGTATGTCTTTCACATTTGCGCCCCAACACCTGCTCTGTTCTACTGTAGCTTGTGCTGAGAATAAGTTCTTCAGTAATTCATTCTAGCCTATGTCAGAGGGATATCCATCACAACGGAGACTAGCTAGACGGGGACTCGAACTCGTGATATCTTGTTATTGGTTCTAGCCCATGTCAGGGATATATCCCATCACAACGGAGACTAGCCAGACGGGGACTCGAACTCGCGATGTCTAGATATAATACTGGTGTTATCAATTAATGATATCTTGTTAACATAATTGTTTTTAAAATTGCTATTCAATAATGACTTAAAATACACAGAGTGCAGGTTAAATAACTCTGCTTTCCATATGCTGTCATCGTTATCTCCCTCAATGAAATTTGCTACAATTTGGACATTTTAAATGTCCCTCTTCTCATGACTAATTTTTCATGAATTATTTCCTAGCACTGTCCACGCTGTTTATATAAAAAAAAACTCTTAATGACAATATTTTTAATAGATCAGTGCACAGTGTGGTGATGTGAGATTGGTTCCCAGCAGTAATTTAATATTGACAGATTGGTAACCTGCAGGCTGGTTAACATAGAAGATGAACAGAATAGAAGATTAAAGTTAAGTACATTGTTCTCGTGTAAAATGTAATATTCATTCACAATGCTATCTCTTTATCTATTGTATGGTCATCTTTAAACAATAGATACCAATATATATACTCTTGTTGCTTCGGTTACACTGGAGCACTGGTTATAGTTTAAGTAAATCTGACTTTGTCAAACTGAATAGACTTGTATACAAGTATTTAGAACAAATGTAAACTGCCATGTATTGTATATCTTTCACATTTGCGCCCCAACGCTCTGTTTTATTGTAGCTTGTGCTGAGAATAAGTTCTTCAGTTATTGATTTTAGCCCATGTCAGGGATATATCCATCACAACGGAGTCTAGCCAGACGGGGACTCGAACTCACGTTATCTTGTTATTGATACTAGCCCATGTCAGGGATATATCCATCACAACGGAGACTAGCCAGACGGGGATTCGAACTCGCGATATCTTGCTATTGGTTCTAACCCATGTCAGCGGGTGCTACCAGTGAATAAATATATGTATGCTTAAATTGCTATTATGTTTTATCTCACCAGAACCAAAGGTTCAAAGTGAGTTTTGTTTATATTTTAGCTCACCTGAGAGACAGACACAATCTTATTTTTCATACACATCTTGACCCGAATTTAGACATTAATTGTAGCAATCATTAAAGCTTGGTTCCTTTTATTAACCAGTTTGTTAATTATAAATTATTAATTTAGATTCAACATTAAAAAAATAAAATGACTATTTCCACTCCCAGCACATTGTTAGACATTCGACTATAATATGTGCTGGGAATAGGACTAGTGCTACCCGTTTCAGGGGGCTGTGCTATTGTTTTTTTATTATTAATCAGTTAATTATCATTAAATAATAACAACTATTTTAATCCCAGCACATGTTTTATATTCTACTGTAGTATATCATTAAATAATAACAACTATTTTAATCCCAGCACATGTTTTATATTCTACTGTAGTATGTGCATCTTTAAGACTGGTGCTACCCGTTTCAGGGGGCTGTGCTAGTTGGTTTTGAACCTTTTTTATAAAAGAACAATTCAAATGAGTAAAATTGTCAATATGAATCTTGTTTCTTTCCTGTGAAGTTATGTCCCTTGGATTATTTAAATATATATAAATTAATTAAATATATTTTAAGCTGGAAATCAATCATTTACATTTTTGAGCAATGTTAAGAGTTCGTACTTTTTTTTTGTAATCAAAGATTTCTAAAATGTGTAAGAATATTCATTAAGTGGATAATGACACAGATAATTAAGATAAATAACAAATAAAATAATTTAAGACAATAAAATTACTAAATTTTGAACAAATAAAACATTCAGTATAAGATAAAATATCAGACACATTAAAATAATTATGGCAATATAGTTAGTAATTTGGATAATTAAAACATATACAATATGGGCAATTAACATGTAAACATAACTAGGGCAATTAAAATATACTCACTGATAGGGTTAATTAAACAGATACAATCATAATAGACAATTAAACAATAAACATTCAGTTAAGGCAAATAAAACAATATACATTCAGATAAGGGAATTAAAGAAAACACATTCAGTTAGGTATATAAAATAAATTACATTGAGTTAAGGCAATAAAACAATAAATATTCAGATGAGGCAATTAAATATTATCATTCAGCTAGCTTTAGTAAAACAATAAACACCCAGTTAAGGCAATTAAAAGACAATACAATCAGTTAGGGTAAATGAAACAATATACATCCAAATAAGATACATAAAACAATATACATTCAGTCAGGGCAATTAAAACAATAAACATCTAAATAAGGTAAATAAATGAACATACAATCATTTAGGGTAAATCAAACAATATACATTCAGTTAAGGTAAATAAATGAACATACATTCAGTTAGGGTAAATAAAACCATATTCATTCAGTTAGGGTTAATAAAACACTATACATTCAGTTAAAGTAAATATAACATATACATTCAGTTAGGGTTAATAAAACAATATACATTCAGATAAGGTAAATAAATGAACATACATTCAGTTAGGGTAAATAAAACGATATACCTTCAGTTAGGGTTAATAAAACAATATACATTCAGTAAGGGTAAAATAAAACGATATTCATTCAGTTAGTGTTAATAAAACATATATTCAGTAAGGGTAAATAAAACAATATACATTCAGTTAAGGTAAATAAATGAACATACATTCAGTTAAGGTAAAATAAAACCATATACAATCAGTTAGGGTTAATAAAACACTATACATTCAGTTAGGGTAGATAAAACAATATATATTCAGTTAAGGTAAATAAAACAATATACATTCAGTTAGGGTTAATAAAACAATATACATTCAGATAAGGTAAATAAATGAACATACATTCGGTTAGGATAAATAAAACGATATACATACAGTCAGGGTTAATAAAACGATATACATTCAGTAAGGGTAAAATAAATCGATATACATTCGATTAGGGTTAATAAAACAATTTACATTCAGTAAGGGTGAATAAACAATATACATTCAGTTAAGGTAAATTAATGAACATACATTCAGTTAGGGTAAATAAAACAATATATATTCAGTTAAGGTAAATAAAACAATATGTAAATAAAACAATATACATTCAGTTAGGGTAAATAAAACAATATACATTCAGTTAAGGTAAATAAATGAACATACATTCAGTTAGGGTAAATAAAACGATATACATTCAGTTAGGGTTAATAAAACAATATGCATTCAGATAAGGTAAATAAATGAACATACATTCAGTTAGGGTAAATAAAACGATATACATTCAGTTAGGGTTAATAAAACAATATATATTCAGTTAGGGTAAATTAAACAATATACATTCAGTTAAGGAAAATACTCGAACATATATTCAGTTAGGGTAACTAAAACGATATACATTCAGTTAGGGTTAATAAAACAATATACATTCAGATAAGGTAAATAAAACCATATACATTCAGTTAAGGCAAATAAACCGACATACATTCAGTTAGGGTAAATAAAACAATATACATTCAGTTAAAATAAATAAATGAACATATATTCAGTTAGAGTAAATAAAACAATATACATTCAGTTAAGGTTAATAAAACAATATACATTCAGATAAGGTAAATAAAACCATATACATTCAGTTAAGGCAAATAAATCGACATGCATTCAGTTAGGGTAAATAAAAATACATACAGTCAGTTAAGGTTAATAAAAACATAGAAAATCAGTTAAGTAGTGCTAAATGACACATATAGAAAATTAATGGTTTAACAATTTATACTAGAATATAGAGTTGTTATTATGAATATAAATCCAATTATTATTATTTTATTATTGATTTTAGTGGACATTTATTATAAGAAGTAATGCAAGTAGTACAAGAATTATAAACTGTTAGTATTATAAATAGTTGCATAGTATATAATAGTTTTTGAGCAGTTGTATTTGTATTGAATAGACGGGATATATCTAATATTTCAATGCATGGGGTTTGTTTAATTGATAAACCTAGGCCAGTTATTAATCACAGAAAGGCTTCTTGAATTGACCTGCTGCTTACGCATACTAACGCGCATTTAACAATTAACACTGACTGACATAATATTTTCACTGTTGTTATTAACTAACATGCGATTCAGTTTTAAGAAGCATCTTCCGTGAATAAATAGAAAAAAATGTAAAAGGGGATTTGTTTATTCATGCAAGTAAATATTTAAGTATTTGTAGCTTTTTTAATTTAAACTAGTTTATTTATTTACTATAAACTTCTATACTATCCTTATTTTTAATTGTATAATCATATATTCATATAATGTACATGTATAATACAAAAATAATTCATATCTAAATATAAAATGTACTTATTGCACATATAAAACATACTAATGCAATTAAATAAAATATTCATATAATCATAAAAAAGATACTCATATAATTATATAAATCATATACTCACATAATTATATGAAATAGACTCTCTGATAATCATATAAAATAGATACTCATATAGTCATATAAAAAGGATACTCACAAAATTACATAAAATAGCTATTCATATAATTATATTAAACAGATACTCACATAATTATATTAAACAGATACTCATATAGTCATATAAAATAGATACTCACATAATTATATAAAATAGATACTCATATAATTATATTAAACATATACTCTGATAATTATATAAAACAGATACTCATATGATTATATAAAACAGATACTCATCTAGTCATATAAAATAAATACTCAGAAACTTATATAAAATAGATACTCATATAATTATATAAACAGATACTCTGATAATCATATAAAACAGATACTCACATAATTATATAAAAAAGATACTCGCAAAATTATATAAAGTAGATACTCACATAATTATATAAAATAGATACTCATATAATCCTATAATATAGATACTCACAAAATAATATAAAATAGATACTCATATAATTATATATAACAGATACTCATACAGTCATATAAAATAGATACTCACATAATTATATAAAATAGATACTCATATAATTATATTAAACATATACTGTGATAATTATATAAAACAGATACTCATATGATTATATAAAACAGATACTCATCTAGTCATATAAAATAAATACTCAGAAACTTATATAAAATAGATACTCATATAATTATATAAACAGATACTCTGATAATCATATAAAACAGATACTCACATAATTATATAAAAAAAGATACTCGCAAAATTATATAAAATAGATACTCACATAATTATATAAAATAGATACTCATATAATCCTATAATATAGATACTCACAAAATAATATAAAATAGATACTCATATAATTATATATAACAGATACTCTGATAATCATATAAAACAGAAACTCACATAATTATATAAACTAGATACTCATATAATTATATAAAACAGATATTCACATATTTTTATCAAACAGATAGGTGTTTAATTATATAAAAAGATACTCACATAAATATATAAAATAGATACTCTGATAATCATATAAAACAGATACTCATATAATAATATAAAATATATACTCATAAAATTATATAAAACAAATACTCTGATAATCATATAAAACAGATACTCAAATAATTATATAAACTAGATACTCATATAATTATATAAAACAGATACTCACATAAATATAAAAAATAGATACTCTGATAATCATATAAAATAGATACTCATATAATCATATAAAAAAGACACTCACATAATTATATAAAACAGATACTATGATAATCATATAAAATAGGAACATGTACTAACATTATTGTATAAAACAGATACTCACATAATTATATAAAATAATCACATCTTGATATAAAATGTACTTATTGCACATATAAAACAGATACTCATGCAATTATATCAAATAATATATAATCATAAAACAGACACTCATATAATTATATAAATCATATTCTCACATAATTATATAAAATAGATACTCAGACAATTATATAAAATAGATACTCACATAATTATGTAAAACAGATACTCATATAATTATGTAAAACAGATATTCATTTAATGATGTAAAACAGATACTCACATAATTATATCAAATAGATTTTCTGATAATCATATAAAATAGATACTCATATAGTTATATAAGATAGATACTCACAAAATGATATAAAATAGATACTCATATAATCATATAAAACAGATACTCATATAATTATATAGAATAGATACTCTGATAATCATATAAAATAGATACTCTTATAATCATATAAAATAGATACTCATATAATCATATAAAACAGATACTCATATAATTATATCGAATAGATACTCTGATAATCATATAAAATAGATACTCTTATAATCATATAAAATAGATACTCTTATAATCATATAAAATAGATACTCACATAATTATAAAAATATATATAAATTTATAATTATATAAAACAGATACTCTGATAACCATGTAAGACAGATACTCACATAATTATATAAAATAGAAACTCTGATAGTCATATAAAATAGATACTCATATAGTCATATAAAATAGATACTCACAAAATGATATAAAATAGATACTCACATAATTATATAAAACAGATACTCATATAGTCATATAAATAGATACTCACAAAATCATATAAAACAGATAGATAATCATATAAAACAAATATTCACATAATTATACAAAACAGATACTCACATAATTATATAAAATAGATACTCTGATAATCATATAAAACAGATACTCACATAATTATATAAAACATACTCACATAATTTTATAAAACAGATACATAATTATATAAAAAGATAATCTGATAATCACATAAAACAGATACTCATATAATTATATAAAATAGATACTCTGATAATCATATAAAACAGATACTCACATAATTATATAAAACATACTCACATAATTTTATAAAACAGATACATAATTATATAAAAAGATAATCTGATAATCACATAAAACAGATACTCATATAATTATATAAAACAGATACTCATATAATCATATAAAATACTTGTATAGTTAGATAAATCAGATACTCATATAAATATAATACATCATAAATTCATATACGATTATAAATTGCATGTAATAAATCCTCTAAAACCTTAAAATTCTCATATAAAGTGCACATATATTTGATCATATAAACTTGCATACATAATAAAATTATACCAAACAGACGCTCAAAATCCTACAAAACAGATACTCATATAAGTTCCAAAATAATTTCAAAATATATAAACGTGTAATGTTATAAAATGAATACATTATAAAGTCCTACAAATTATATATAATTGAACATACTTAAATGTATAAGAGAAACTCATAAAAAAAAACATAAAATGATAGCCATCAATTATAAATCATAAAATCATAAGCAGATACTCATATAAACACATAACACTCGTACTTATAATACATAATATATATATTAAACTAAATAGATTACAATAATAAACTCTGAATTATCCATAAACTCTTTAAAAATAAACAAAATTACTTTAAATATATTTTCATTAAAAAAAAATACATTAAAAAAAAAACATGAAATTGATTAAATTATAAAAAAGAACTGATTGAAAATTCAAAAGATTGAAAAAGTTAACCCTTTTTAAAATAAAAATATGGTTATGATTATCCACTTAAAGAATATCTTATTTTATTTTTATTTCGAAACAGCTTGTGAAATGCTAAAACTATCAAGGAAATACCATTGTTTACTAAATTGGCATTGCTCAACACTTTAAACAATTATTAGGCTTTTTATGAACCTATCTTTCGGCCTGCTTTATTATAAATACGTTGTACAAGAGGCACTCTTCTCAAAAAGATCTGCGCCTTGTAAATGTACGTGGTCTTTACACATATACATTGTATATGTATTATAAACGTACAGACGTATTCCCTCATCTATACATAGTTCTGATATGTAATACATAATGTATATCATTTGGCACTTGAAATTAAATAAATTTTACATTTTTTATTTCATTGTAGAATTTTAGAAATCAGAGCTATGTATAAAGTCCCTTTATTCACACATGCACCACACATACATACATAAGTATTTATATAAGTATTTGGTTGATTTCCAGTTAAAAAAATATAAATACATTGAACTTTGGCTATCATGTTACTTTAATTGAAAGTTCAAAATAGTTTCCAAGAGGCACAACATTTACTGTTAATAAAAAGATGGCTACTTGCACAAGCTTTTATTCATTTTTAGAGACAGTTTGTACCCATGGTGCTTGTACAAGATTTGTTGAAGAACAGCTGAGACTACCGAAAGCAGATTACAGGTAAATTAACACAAAAATGAATTGTTGATCCAAGTCCAGCATCCTTGTTATGCAAGTAACTCACAAGAGACGTTCTCATATCAAATATTTTAAGCGCACTGGGCTCGAACACGCAACTGCAGTGATCAATAACAATGAAATGTTTACAAAAATGTATTCATTTAAACTATGTTTAAGCTCATTTGGAAGATAGCTCAGTTGAGCTATTCTTGTAGCAAGCTTTTTGTTGTAGTCTTATATCAATCATCACAGAGACTGCCCGGGCGGGGATTCGAACTTGCAATCGCTGGATTGAGTCAGGCGTGCTACTGACTGAGCTAACCAGCCCTGGCCTTTCACATATATTAATGACATATCCAATTTAAAGTAAGCATAATTATAAAAATGGTATTTTCACAGTATCGGACGGATAGTGCCGGCAAATATGAAGACCTCCAACAACGGGACGCTTACAGTTGACATTGTTTTTAAATGAACTTCTCAAACTTTGATAAGGACCCTGTTATTTATTCCCATAGATTTTACATTTAAATGGTATATGTATAGTTTTTAATAACAATTTTGTAGCTGCTCTGATACTTAATGCCAAAATAAGGCTAAATAGTAAATCAATACATGAAAACTAATTTTTTGACATTAAGAGGGTGTGATAGTGTAATGGATAGATCGTTGCCCGCTCACGCCAGAGGTTGTGAGTTCGATCCCCAACTCGACCAGATGTTTCTGATATTACAACAATCAGTACTGGTTCTACCCAGGAAGTCGACTTGAGCGCGGTTCATATAAGCTCTGAGCTTTCATCACATTTGATCTTAAATAAATTAGTACAAATCCCAGTACATGAAAACTATTTTTATAATTTTTTTTTTACAAATTTCAAAGGTTCAGTAAACAGTTTTCGATTAACTTTTCTATAGTTGTCCACAGAAGTTTGAATTTTAGTTCAGTATAATTAATAAAGAGCATGGTCCTTGTCAAATTTTGAGATGTACATGTATATATTCAGATTTATGTTGTGATAAAAAAGTGTAAAGTGCTTCCACAACATTAGAATAAATAATTGAATGGGCACCCACATGCATATTTTAATGAAAATAAATTGTCTGTATCAAAATTACCTTATGTAAAATCTAGATTATCGTGATTAATAACATAGCAATCAATTTTCAACATTCTGTTAAATATTAAATTTTTCATTTTGCAAACTGTAAATTTTAATGACAGAAATCTAAGAAGTATTTCGTGACTTGTTGGTGTAGTAGTGATTGGAAATTGATTTTTTACATTTATTAAGTTTTGTGGCAGTCACTGTCCTTTTTCGAAACATTTACCAAATTAATGATAACTTTTATTTGTTATTTTTCTTTATTTTTTAACAATAAATCAAAATATTTTACAAAAAATATATTGAGTAATGTAAATATGAAAAACTACAAACAGACTTGATCTTAAAATTTGATTTAAACTCAAAACATTGATTATAATAGTTATTTTTCATATAAAAATTAAAAAACCTAAATAAATATCACAAATTATTCCAAGTTAACAAAATAATGGCATAAACAAAATATTCAAAACAACTTCAATTTTATTGACAGGTTTTAGAGAAAAATAAGATTGGGTTAAATTGTTTATTATCTTTAATTGTACATGTTAATATACATTTACAAACAAATCTGTGTCGTTTTTTTGACCTGTATCCAGATATCTATTTATAAAGGGAAGTAATAAAAAAATTGAATTATTTCCCTTTATTGGTGACTGAAATTATAATTTTATACAAAAAAAAAAGAACTTGCTAGTATTGCAAACTTGTTTTTTGATAAATATTCTATTGTAAACTCACAGAAAAAGTGTTATAGGCATAAATAAATTTAAATAAGGTTTTGATAAATAATTGATATAATATTAATGATAAAAAAACTATTGACCCAATTTTAATTTATAGAGGGAGGTAATAATAAGCAAAATTGTTTCCCATTATTGATAGCTGAAGACCGCGGCGTGGTCTACTGGTAGAGCGTCTGCCTCGCATGCGGAAGGTCGTGGGTTCAAATCCCGGCTGGGTCATACCAAAGACTTTAAAAATGGTACAAGAAACTTCCTCGCTTGACGCTCAGCATTTAGAGGAGAGTTCTAGGTCTGGTCGGCCCGGTGTCAGTATAATGTGACTGAGTGGGGTATCATACCATGTGTCTGCGGCATGATACTCCAGTGTGACAGCGCTCAGAATACTGTCTCAAGTAGACACCGTCGCGATATGACTGAAAAATTGTTTAAAGCGACGCTAAACACCATACAACAACAAAGAACATTATTGATAGCTGAACTTGTACTTTTAATGAAAAAGAATTTCTTGATAAATAATTGCTTTCTAAATTCACTGAAATTTTGTTAGGGACATTAATAATAATTATTCATAAAAACTACATTTGAATAATGAATAATTATTATTAATGACAATCTAGTACAGATAAAATGGGGTTTGGTGAATAATTATGTAAATGAACCAAATCACCGTTATCATGACCCCCCCCCCCCCCTTACATATTTTGACAGAATTATAAAAAACAGTCTCAGTGATGATTGATATACGACATTGTGTCTTATCCGTCTGATTCACTGATTCAAGTGAAAAAGTTATCAGTTGCTTGTGGAGATGGGGTGTGCTCAAGTACTGGTTAACCTTTCAGGATCCCAGGAAACAATGGTTAGGTTAACAGATCGTCTGTTAGCCCTCGATGGCATAAAAATTGTACTTAATATTCAATCAATCATATTAAAACAGTTTTATATACAATTTAACAGATCTCTAATTCTATTGACTATTTTTAAATTTTGAAAATAGAAAATAAGATCATTTTGAATATGTTTTATATGCATATATGCCTTATAAATTCATCAGACCTAAAATTCAACTTGAAATTGAACATTTTCAGGATTTGCTTAATAAACACCGTAGTGTTGTCTAATGGTAGAGCGTCCGCCTTGCATGCAGAAGGTAATGGGTTCAATCCCAGACCGGGTCATATCAAAATCATGAAAAATGGTAATAATAGCTTCCTCACTTGGGGCTCAGCATTTAGAGGATAGGTCTAGGTCTGGTTGGCCCAGTTTCAGTGCGTATCAGACCATGTGTCTGTTTCATAATATTCCAGTGTGGCAGCACTCAGAATACTGTCTCAAGCAGACACTGTTGCAATATGACTGAAAAATTGTCAACAGCGACTATTTTAGTCAATAAGATACAATTATAGTGTTAAGTAGATATTTAATAAAATTGAAATGAATGAATATGAGTTGAAAATGATCTTTGATGAATTTAATTAGTCACTTGGTCTTGCAGAGGAAATTTTAATTCATTATATAATTATGAGAATTGAAATTGTGATACATTCAACATGTCTTTCATCAGGGTCAGATAAATGCATTTTCATTGTAACTAAAATCCATCTGTAAATAATAATCATCATTTGTATTGGTGTTGTGGTGCCATGGGAGTGGTGGCTAGAATAATAGAATTAACAATAACATTAAATGAAAGTATTAAAGACACTCAAATGATTATTTTTTAAATTGAGTAAACAAGACATTGTTGTTTGTGTAAAAAATGCTGTAGATGAAATTCTTTTTATTCTAAAATATATATTGGACAAATTTTAATTCAATATTTTTTTTTTTTATTTCGGCATAAATTCCATACTGGTCCTATTCTAGACTGACAAAGTTACAAATGTTATATTATATACCCCTGCCTGGCATCAGTCTCCATGACGGTTGCTATATGAAATTATGTCTCATCTCTCACCATTGATTTAAATGGGGAAGTTATCAATACTTGTGGAGATTGGGTGTGCTCGAGTACTGGTTAACCTTTCAGGATCCCAGGAAACAGCGGTTAAATTAACTGATCGTCTTTTATCCCTCGATGGCAAGACATTGACGCTAAATATAAATCAATCTATTATATACAGATGGTCATTAATTTAACACGGAAACAATGACCTATTTATGTGTTGACACATTGTGACGTATTGTTCATTTAAACAATTTATTTGAAGAAAAAAAAAACAAAATTGCTAAAATTTCCAAATATTCAGATCTTTAGATTATTATTAATGCTTTAATTGGTTAATTGAAATAAATCAATTGATATAAATAATCATTAACCAAAGCAAGTTAATTTCAATGATTTATTATAAATGATAAAAATACATATCAATGAAAAACACTGATGGAAATGGATTTATAATGTGCTCTGTTTCAATAACAAATATTTTCATTTCATTTTCTTTATCAAACTGTAAATTATATTATTTAAACTAGATTTACATTAAGCATACACATAAAATAATTTGTTTTTATAATATATATTTTCGAGATATTGTAAAACTAGTGACGTTAATGCGCCAAATATCACTAGTTGTACAATGATGTTATTCCTGTGTGTGACTGAAATATATTCATTATACATTTTTCAGTGACAGTATGAAATTTTGAAATTTAGTTCGTCATGTTTTGAAAATGATCCAGTTATGGCCTCATGGTAGATTAAGTCATTCAAGCATGATCAAATGAGTTTTTATTATCATTGTTGCAAGTATTTAAATGTTTGTATTCATAACATAGATCTATTATGAAAGATACATGCTACACATATTACTTAAATTACCACACCAACACATTAATTAATTTTAATCCTGTAATAGAATGCAAAGATTTGATATTCGAATATTTTACAAATTAAGATAACTTTGTTTAAATTAAGTAGGAGAAGAAATTGGCCTACTAGGGTTTTTGGGAACGTTTCAGTTTATGCATGAATGATCACTGTCAACTTTTCTTACTGCTTATAATAAAAAAAACTAACACTTAACTTGTAACATGCATCTAGCATACGTAACATGCATCTAACATGCAAGCTTGCATTGCTGGGTGCGGATTCAGAAATTAACAAATATTAATTAATGTATACGACTTTACGACCTACATGATCTTACAGGACATATATATACAGATAACTTATATGACCTATATATACAGATAACTTAATTTGACCTATATATACAGACATATTTGACTTGTGACTTATATACTTCAAATACGTATATCTATATGCAGCATGCTCTGAATCCAAACCTCTACTCACTTAACCAAAATTAAGGCAAGTTGACAAATGATTTTACGTGCAAAATATAACATTTATTAATGGGCTTACTATATTTTGGTAAAGAGAACCAACAGAAATGTTGTATAATTTTGTGTTTAGGGCACATTTACTGGTTGGTATATATGTGGATTTTTTTGTAGGCTTTTGTTAAAAATATTTTGCAAGCAACATGTTTGAAGGAGTACAGAAGTGTACCAGTATATATAGTTTTGTACATAGTTTAACATTTATAAAGTTGCAGTATTTGAAATATGTTTTATATTGAAAGAAATTTTACCTGGATAAAATATTTTGCAATATATTAAAACTACAGTATCATTAAATATTTAATTATTGTCTTGTGCTTTTAAGTTTTAATTATTTGGTCTTTTTTAAATTTTTAATAAGATTAACTATTTAAGTATTTGGTCTTTGTTAAATTTTAAATGAAATTAATTATTTAATTAATTGTTTTTTTGTTTTTTTTTGTTTTTTAAATAAAATTCATCTCATTACAGCTTTGGTCATTGTTAGTTTTTATATAATTCATTAATTATTTGGTCTTTGTTGAATTTAAAATCAAATTTAGTCTGTAAAATTTGAAATAAAATTATTTTTTAATTATTTGTTCTGTTTATTTTGAAATGAAAATCATTATTCAATGAATTGCTCCATTAAAGCTGTGGTCTTTGTTTATTTCTAAATGAAATTCATTATTTAATTAATTAGTCTTTGTTGTTTTTTTAAAATGAAATTCATTATCTCATTTAAGCTTTGGTCTTTATTGTTTTTAAAGTGAAATTCATTATCTATCTAATTAAGTGGTCTTTGTTTATATTTCTAAATGAAATTCATTATTTAATTAATTGGTCTTTGTTTATTTCTAATTGAAATTAAGTACCTAATTAAGTGGTCTTTTTTTTTTTTTTTTTTTTAAAATAAAATTAATTATATCATTAAAGTGTTGGTCTTTGTTTATTTTGAAATGAAATTCATTATTTAATCAACTGGTCTTTGTTGTTTTTTTCTTAAATAAAATTCATTATCTCATTAAAGCTGTGGTCTTTGTTAAATTCTAAATGAAATTCATTATTTAATTAATTAGTCTTTGTTGTTTTTTTTAAATGAAATTCATTATCTCATTTAAGCTTTGGTCTTTATTGTTTATAAAGTGAAATTCATTATCTATCTAATTAAAGCTTTAGTCTTTGTTTTTTTTTTAAATGAAATTAATTATCTCATTAAAGTTTTGTTTTTTTTAAATGAAATTCATTATCTATCTAATTAAGTGGTCTTTGTTTATTTCTAAATGAAACACATGTTCTAATTAAGTGGTCTTCGTTTATTTCTAAATGAAATTCATTATTTAATTAATTGGTCTTTGTTTATTTCTAATTGAAATTAAGTATCTAATTGTGTGGTCTTTGTTTATTTTTTTTTTAAAATAAAATTAATTATATCATTCAAGTGTTGGTCTTTGTTTATTTTGAAATGAAATTCATTATTTAATCAATTGTTTTTTGTTGTTTTTTTCTTAAATAAAATTCTTTATCTCATTAAAGCTTTAGTCTTTGTTGTTGTTTTTTTAATGAAATTATCTCATTAAAGTTTTGTTTTTTTTAAATGAAATTCAGTATCTGTCTAATTAAGTGGTCTTCGTTTATTTCTAAATAAAACACATGTTCTGATTAAGTGGTCTTCGTTTATTTCTAAATGAAATTCATTATTTAATTAATTGGTCTTTGTTTATTTCTAAATGAAATTCATTATCTCATTAAAGCTTTGGTCTTTGTTTATTTCTAAATGAAATTCATTATTTAATTAATTGGTCTTTGTTTATTTCTAAATGACATTCTTTATCTCAATAAAGCTTTAGTCTTAGGTTTTTTTTTCTCAAACTCAAACTGAAACCTGAAACTCAATAATAAAATATTCAAACTCAAACTCAATAATAAAAAAAACTCAAACAGAAACTCAATAATCAAAAACTCAAACTGAAACTCAATAAAAAAAAACTCAATAATAAAAAACTCAAACAGAAACTCGATAAAAAAACTCAATAATAAAAAAATCATACTGAAACTCAATCAAAAAACACTTTTAAAAAAAAAACAAACTAAAAACTCAAAATAAATCTCAAACTGAAACTCAATAATAAAAACCTCAAACTAAAAACTCAAACTGGAAGTCAATAACCAAAAACTCAAACTAAAACTCAATAATCAAAAACTCAAACTTAAAACTCAAACTAAAACACAATAATAAATACACAAACTAAAACTCAATAATCAAAAACTCAAACTAAAACTCAATAATAAATACACAAACTAAAACTCAATAATCAAAAACTCAAACTAAAAACTCAAACTGAAACTCAATAATAAAAAAAACTCAAACTCAAACTAAAACTCAATAATCAAAAACTCAAATTTAAAACTCAAACTAAAACTCAATAATCAAAAACTCAAACTAAAACTCAATAATAAATACACAAACTAAAACTCAATAATCAAAAACTCAAACTAAAAACTCAAACTGAAACTCAATAATAAAAAAAACTCAAACTCAAACTAAAACTCAATAATCAAAAACTCAAATTTAAAACTCAAACTAAAACTCAATAATCAAAAACTCAAACTGGAACTCAATAATCAAAAACTCAAACTAAAACTCAATAATAAAAAACTCAAACTGGAACTCAATAATCAAAAACTCAAACTAAAACTCAATAATCAAAAACTCAAACTTAAAACTCAAACTAAAACACAATAATCAAAAACTCAAACTAAAAACTCAATCATCAAAAACTCAAACTAAAAACTCAAACTTGAACTCAATAATAAAAAACTCAAACTGGAACTCAATAATCAAAAACTCAAACTAAAACTCAATAATTAAAAACTCAAACTGGAACTCAATAATCAAAAACTCAAACTAAAACACAATAATAAAAAACTCAAACTGGAACTCAATAATCAAAAACTCAAACTAAAACTCAATAATCAAAAACTCAAACTTAAAACTCAAACTAAAACACAATAATCAAAAACTCAAACTTAAAACTCAAACTAAAACACAATAATAAATACTCAAACTAAAACTCAATAATCAAAAACTCAAACTAAAAACTCAAATAAAAACTCAATAATCAAAAACTCAAACTAAAAACTCAAATTAAAAACTCAAACTGGAACTCAATAATAAAAAAACTCAAACTCAAACTGAAAACTGGAACTCAATAATAAAAAAAAACTCAAACTAAAAACTCAAACTGATACTCAATAGTAAAAAACTCAAACTAAAAAACTCAAACTCAAAACTCAATAATAAAAAACTCAATAATAAAAAACTGAAACTAAAAACTCAAACTGAAACTCAATAATAAAAAACTCAAACTAAAAACTTATTTTTTTTAGCAATGTTCACGATATTTTTTCACATCTTTTTTTTTAGTGAGGAATGTTTACGCCTATTTTCCACATCTTTTTTTTTAGTGAGTAATGTTTACGCCTATTTTTCACACCTTTTTTTTTAGTGAGTAATGTTTACGCCTATTTTTCACACCTTTTTTTTTAGTGAGTAATGTTTACGCCTATCATTCACACCTTTTTTTCACACCTTTTTTTAGTGAGTAATGTTCACGCCTATCATTCACACCTTTTTTTCACACCTTTTTTTAGTGAGTAATGTTTACGCCTATTTTTCACACCTTTTTTTTTAGTGAGTAATGTTTACGCCTATCATTCACACCTTTTTTTCACACCTTTTTTAGTGAGTAATGTTCACGCCTATTTTTAACACCTTTTTTCACACCTTTTTTTAGTGAGTAATGTTCACGCCTATTTTTAACACCTTTTTTTCACACCTTTTTTTAGTGAGTAATGTTTACGCCTATTTTTCACACCTTTTTTTAGTGAGTAATGTTTACGCCTATTATTCACACCTTTTTTTCACACCTTTTTTTAGTGAGTAATGTTCACGCCTATTTTTCACACCTTTTTTTAGTGAGTAATGTTTACGCCTATTTTTCACACCTTTTTTTTCACACCTTTTTTTAGTGAGTAATGTTCACGCCTTTTTTTCACACCTTTTTTTAGTGAGCAATGTTCACGCCTATTTTTCACACCTTTTTTTAGTGAGTAATGTTTACGCCTATTATTCACACCTTTTTTTCACACCTTTTTTAGTGAGTAATGTTTACGCCTATTTTTCACACCTTTTTTTTAGTGAGTAATGTTTACGCCTATTTTTCACACCTTTTTTTTCACACCTTTTTTTAGTGAGTAATGTTCACGCCTTTTTTTCACACCTTTTTTTAGTGAGCAATGTTAACGCCTGTTTTTCACACCTTTTTTTTTAGTAAGTAATGTTAACGCTTATTTCACACCTATTTTTCACACCTTTTTTTTAGTGAATAATGTTCACACTTATTTCACACCTATTTTTCACACCTTTTTTTTAGTGAGTAATGTTCACGCCTTTTTTTCACACCTTTTTTTAGTGAGCAATGTTAACGCCTGTTTTTCACACCTTTTTTTTTAGTAAGTAATGTTAACGCTTATTTCACACCTATTTTTCACACCTTTTTTTTAGTGAATAATGTTCACACTTATTTCACACCTATTTTTCACACCTTTTTTTTAGTGAATAATGTTCACGCCTATTTTTCACACCTTTTTTCACACTTTTTTTTAGTGAATAATGTTCACGCCTATTTTTCACACCTTTTTTCACACCTTTTTTTCGTGCCTATTTTTAATTGAGTTTGAGTTCAAGTTTTTTATTATTGGGTTTGTTTTTTTTATCATTGAGTTTGAGGGGTTTTTTTATTATTGAATTTAAGTGTTTTATTATTGAGTTTTAATTTTTTTTATTGATTTCAAGTTTTTTAATTATTATTGAGTTGTTTTTTTATCAAGTTTTTTATTATAGAGTTTGAGTTTAAGTTTTTTATTATTGGGTTTGTTTTTTTTATCATTGAGTTTGAGGGGTTTTTTTATTATTGAATTTAAGTGTTTTATTATTGAGTTTTAATTTTTTTTATTGATTTCAAGTTTTTGAATTATTATTGAGTTGTTTTTTTATCAAGTTTTTTATTATAGAGTTTGAGTTTAAGTTTTTTATTATTGAGTTTGACTGACAGTTTTTTATTATTGAGTTTGATTTTTTGATTAATGAGATAATGAATTTAATTTAGAAATAAACGAAGACCACCTACTTAGAACATGTGTTTCAATTAGAAATGAGATAAAGAATTTCATTTAGAAATAAACAAAGACCAATTAATTAAATAATGAATTTCATTTTGAAATAAACGAAGACCACTGAATTAGAACATGTGTTTCAATTAGAAATAAACAAAGACCAATTAATTAAATAATGAATTTCATTTTAAAAAAAACAAAGCTTAAATGAGATAAAGAATTTTATTTAAGAAAAAAACAACAAAGACCACTTAATTAGATACTTAATTTCAATTAGAAATAAACAAAGACCAATTAATTAAATAATGAATTTCATTTAGAAATAAACGAAGACCACTTAATTAGAACATGTGTTTCATTTAGAAATAAACAAAGACCACTTAATTAGACAGATAATGAATTTCACTTTAAAAAAACAACAAAGATTAATTAATTAAATAATGAATTTCATTTAGAATTAAACAAAGACCACAGCTTTAATGAGATAATGAATTTTATTTAAGAAAAAAACAACAAAGACCAATTGATTAAATAATGAATTTCATTTCAAAATAAACAAAGACCAACACTTGAATGATATAATTAATTTTATTTTAAAAAAAAATAAACAAAGACCACTTAATTAGATACTTAATTTCAATTAGAAATAAACAAAGACCAATTAATTAAATAATGAATTTCATTTAGAAATAAACGAAGACCACTTAATTAGAACATGTGTTTCATTTAGAAATAAACAAAGACCACTTAATTAGATAGATAATGAATTTCACTTTAAAAACAATAAAGAACAAAGCTTAAATGAGATAATGAATTTCATTTTAAAAAAACAACAAAGACTAATTAATTAAATAATGAATTTCATTTAGAATTAAACAAAGACCACAGCTTTAATGAGAAAATGAATTTTATTTTTAAAAAAAACAACAAAGACCAATTAATTGAATAATGAATTTCATTTCAAAATAAACAAAGACCAAAACTCTTAAAACGATAATGAATTTTATTTAAAAAAAACACAACAGAGAACACTTAATTAGATAATGAATTTCATTTCAAAATAAACAAAGACCAAAACTCTTAAAACGATAATGAATTTTATTTAAAAAAAACACAACAGAGAACACTTAATTAGATAATGAATTTTATTTAAAAAAAACAAAAACCAAAACTCTAATTAGATAATGAATTTTATTTAAAAAAAAAAACAAAAAACAATTAACTAGATAATGAATTTCATTTCAAAATAAACAAAAAACAAAACTCTAATTAGATAATGAATTTTATTTAAAAAAAAACAAAAAACAATTAGGTAATGAATTTTATTTCAAAATAAACAAAAACCCCTCTAATAGGATTATGTACTTTATTTTAAAAAATAAAGACAAACGTATTAAATGATTAAATGCATTTAAAAATAAACAGACCAAAATATTAAATAATTTGATTTCAAATTCAACAAAGACCAAATAATTAATAAATTATATAAAAACTTACAATGACCAAAGCTGTAATGAGATGAATTTTTTATTTAAAAAAAAAACAAAAAAAAACCAAAGAACAATTAATTAAATAATTAATTTCATTTAAAAATTAACAAAGATCAAATAACTAAAAGTAAATTTTATTTAAAAGTTAACAAAGACTAAATAATTAAAACTTAAAAGCACAAGACAATAATTAAATATTTATTAATACTGTAGTTTTAATATATTGCAAAATATTTTATCCAAGTACAAATTTCTTTCAATATAAAGCATATTTCAAATACTGCAACTTTATAAATGTTAAACTATGTACAAAACTATATATACTGGTACACTTCCGTCCTACTTCAAATATGTTGCTTGCAAAATATTTTTGTTTCTGAAGAAATGAAATAAAACAACCAATACGTCTAACAAAAGCCTACAAAATATAGTAAGCCAATTAATAAATGTTATATTTTGCACGTAAAATCATTTGTCAACTTCCCTTAATTTTGGTTAAGTGAGTAGAGGTTTGGATTCAGGGCATGCTGCATATAGTATACGTATTTGAAGTATATAGGTCACAAGTCAAAAAATATGTCTGTATATATAGGTCAAATTAATTTATCTGTATATATAGGTCATATAAGATCATGTAGGTCGTAAGGTCGTATACATTAATTAATATTTGTTAATTTCTGAATCCGCACTCAGCAATGCAAGCTTGCATGTTAGATGCATGTTACGCATGTTAGATGCATGTTACAAGTTAAGTGTTAGTTTTCTTTCTTATTAGCAGTAAGAAAAGTTGACAGTGATCATTCATGCATAAAAACTTATTCTAAACTGAAACGTTCCCAAAAACCCTAGTAGGCAAATTTCTTATCCTACTTAATTTAAACAAAGTTATCTTAATTTGTAAAATATTCGAATATCAAATCTTTGCATTCTGTTACAGGATTTAATTAATTAATGTGTTGGTGTGGTAATTTAAGTAATATGTGTAGCATGTATGTTTCATAATAGATCTATGTTATGAATACAACCATTTAAATACTTGCAACAATGATAATAAAAACTCATTTGATCATGCTTGAATGACTTAATCTACCATAAGGCACTAATTGGATCATTTTCAAAACATAACGAACTAAATTTCAAAATTTCATACTAACACTGTTATCAATGTTTTGTGAATATTGTCACTGAAAAATGTATAATGAATATATTTCAGTCACACACAGGAATAACATCATTGTACAACTAGTGATATTTGGCGCCTTAACGTCACTAGTTTTACAATATCTCGAAAAAATATATATAAAGTATATATATTATATAAAACAAATTATTTTATGTATATACTTTATGTAAATTTATTTTAAATAATATACAATTTATAGTTTGACACAGAAAATGAAATGAAAATATTTGTAATGAAACAGAGCACACTATAAATCCATTTCCATCAGTGTTTTAAATGCATTTTTCATTGATATGTATTTTTATCAATTATAATAAATCATTGAAATTACCTTGCTTTGGCTAATAATTATTTTTATCAATTGATTTATTTCAATTAACCAACTAAAGCATTAATAATTATCTAAAGATCTGAATGTTTGGAAATTTTAGCAATTTTGATTTTTTTTCTTCAAAGAAATTGTTTAAATGAAAAATACGTCACAGTATGTCAACACATGAATAGGTCATTGTTTCCGTGTTAAATTAATGAACATCTGTATATAATAGATTGATTGAATATTTAGCGTCAATGTTTTGCCATCGAGGAATAAAAGACGATCAGTTAACTTAACCGCTGTTTCCTGGGATCCTGAAAGGTTAACCAGTACTCGAGCACACCCAATCTCCACAGGTATTTGATTACTTCCCCACTTGAATCAATGGTGAGAGATGAGACATAATTTCATATATCAACCATCATGGAGACTGATGCCAGGCAGGGGTATATAATATAAACATTTGTAACTTTGTCAGTCTAGAATAGGACCAGTATGGAATTTAGGCCAAAATAAAAAAAAAATATTGAATTAAAATCTGTCCAATATATATTTTAGAATAAAAAGAATTTCATCTACACCATTTTTTATACAAACAACATTGTCTTTTTTACTCATTTACTCAATTTAAAAAATAATCATTTGAGTGTCTTTAATACTTTCATTTAATGTTATTGTTAATTCTGTTATTCTAGCCATCACTCCCATGGCATCACAACACCAACACAAATGATGATTATTTTTTACAGATGGATTTTAGTTACAACGAAAATGCATTTATCTGACCCTGATGAAAGACATGTTGAATGTATTACCATTTCAATTCTCATAATTATATAATGAATTAAAATTTCCTCTGCAAGACCAAGTGACTAACTAAATTCATCAAAGATCATTTTTAACTTAAATTCAGTCATTTCAATTTTATTAAATATCTACTTAACACTATAATTGTATCTTATTGACTAAAATAGTTTTATAAATAGTTTTTAGTGTCGCTTTTGACAATTTTTCAGTCATATTGCAACAGTGTCTGCTTAAGACAGTATTCTGAGTGCTGCCACACTGGAATATCATGAAACAGACACAGGGTCTGATACCCATCCAGTCGCATACTGAAACTGGTCCAACCACACCTAGTCCTATCCTCTAAATGCTGAGCGCCAAGTGAGGAAGCTTATATTACCATTTTTTTATGATTTTGGTATGACCCGGTCGGGGATTGAACCCATGACCTTCTGCATGCAAGGCGGACGCTCTACCATTAGACAACACTATGGTGTTTTTTAAACAAATCCTGAAAATGTTCAATTTCAAGTTGAATTTTAGGTCTGATGAATTTATTAGGCATATGTGCAGATGAAGATTTAATTATGACATACTGGTGCCCGTTTCACATTCTGTATTTTAAATACGACATACTAGTGTCCGTTTCACATTCTGTACCAAATCTTTGTTATTTGAAATAATTCATACTTAAATAGTTAAACTCGATTGTAAAGAGTTTTTATGAATACACTTCTTGGGTAGAACCAATACTGAATGTTGTTTTCGAGAGACCATATGACCAAACCTGGGTTCGAACCCTACAATCTACTGTAGCACAATCATGCCAACTATGTTTACATTGACAAAGATTGCATGCTGCCAGTACCAGTGCCAAACAAGACATGACGCCAGACATGTGAAGGGGGCAGCAATATGTACATTTCACAAAATATTGTAAAATACATGTTTAATACAGTGCTTCCACATACTGAACAACGCGGATTATAAGGAATGTTATAAATAATTTGCTTATTGTTTTCTGAAGGTTAGCTTTTTAACTGATTCCTATTTTAAAAATATATATATATATTTATAATCAAACAATTGTCTTCAATAAAACTGTTCCTAATGTTTATTAAAATATGCATACAATTTATTAACGCTACTCTGATACTCTAGACAAATCTAGCTATTCTCAGAAATAGCATATAAAAATATTCAAAATAATCTTATTTTCTATTTTCAAAATTTAAAAATAGTCAATAGAATTAGAGATTTGTTAAATTGTATATAAAACTTAAATATGATTGATTGAATACTAAGTACCATTTTTATGCCATTGAGGGCTAACAGACGATCTGTTTACCTAATCATTGATTGTTTCCTGGGATCCTGAAAGGTTAACCAGTACTTGAGCGCAACCCATCTCCACAAGCAACTGGTTACTTTCTCACGTGAATCAGTGAATCAGACGGATGATAATGAGACACAAATGTCGTATATCAATCATCACTGAGACTGTTTTTTATAATTCTGTCCAAAATATGTAGAAATGTTTGATTTACAAAACACGTTTAAATGAGAACAGAAAAAGATATTGAAGATAAGGGGGGGGGGGGGGGGGGGGGGGGGGGGGGGGGGGGGGGGGGGGGGGGGGGGGGGGGGGGGAGGGGGAATCATGATAACGGTGATTTGGTTCATTTACATAATTATTCACCAAACCCCATTTTATCTGTACTAGATTGTCATTAATAACAATTATTCATAAAAACCTCATTTGAATAATTCATTTATGACCCTGACAAAATTTCAGTGAATTTAGAAAGCAATTATTTATCAAGAAATAATTTTGCAATACAAGCAAATTCTTTTTCAATAAAAGTACAAGTTCAGCTATCAATAAAGGGAAACAATTTTGCCTAGTATTATCTCCCTATATAAATTAAAATTTGGTCAAAAGTTTTTTATCATTAATATTATATCAATTATTTATCAAAACCTTATTTAAATTTATTTATGCCTATAACACTTATCTGTGAATTTACAATAGAACATTTATCAAGAAACAAGTTTGCAATACTAGCAAGTTCTTTTTTTTATATATAAAATTATAATTTCAGTTATCAATAAAGGGAAATTATTCTTTTTTTTTTTATTACTTCCCTTTATAAATAGATATTTGGATACAGGTCAAAAAACGATACAGATTTGTTTGTAAATGTATATTAACATGTACAATTAAAGATGATAAACAATTTAACCCAATCTTATTTTTTCTCTAAAACCTGTTAACAAAATTGAAGTTGTTATGAATATTTTGTTTATGCCATTTTTTTTGTTAACTTGGAATAATTTGTGATATTTTTGTAGGTTTTTTAATTTTTATATGAAAAAAATATTATAATCAAAGTTTTGAGTTTAAATCAAATTTAAAGATCAAGTCTGTTTGTAGTTTTTCATATTTACATTACTCAATATATTACTCAATATATTTTTGCAAAATATTTGGATTTATTGTTAAAAAATAAAGAAAAATAACAAATAAAAATTACAAAACAAATGTATCGAAAAAGGACAGTGACTGCCACAAAACTCAATAAATGTAAAAAATCAATTTCCAATCACTACTATACCAACAAGTCAATTTTTCTTAATAAGAAACACTTCTTAGATTTCTGTCTTTAAAATTTACAGTTTGCAAAATGAAAAATTTAATATTTAACAGAATGTTATTTATCACGATAATCTAGATTTTACATCAGGTAATTTTGATACAGACAATTTATTTTCATTAAAATATGCAAGTGGATGCCCATTCAATTATTTATTCTAAAGTTGTGGAAGCACTTTACACCTTTTTATCACAACATAAATCTGAATATATACATGTACTTCTCAAAATTTGACAAGGACCATGCTCTTTATTAATTATACTGAACTAAAATTCAAACTTCTGTGGACAACTATAGAAAAGTTAATCGAAAACTGTTTCCTGAACCTTTGAAATTTGTGTAAAAAAAGTATAAAAATAGTTTTCATGTATTGGGATTTGTACTAATTTATTTAAGATCAACTGTGATGAAAGCTCAGAGCTTATATGAACCGCGTTCAAGTCCACTTCCTGGGTAGAACCAGTACTGATTGTTGTAATATCAGAAACATCTGGTCGAGTTGGTGATCGAACCCACAATCTCTTGCGTGAGCGACCAACAATCTATCCATTACACTATCACATCCTCTTAATGTCAAAAAATTAGTTTTCATGTATTGATTTACTATTTAGCCTTATTTTGGCATAAAGTATCAGAGCAGCTCCAAAATTGTTATTAAAAACTATACATATCCCATTTAAATGTAAATGGAAATAAATAACAGGGTCCTTATCAAAGTTTGAAAAGTAAATTTAAAAACAATGTCAACTGTAAGCGTCCCGTTGTTGGAGGTCTCCATATTTGCCGGCACTATTCGTCCGATACTGTGAAAAGACCATTTTTATAATTATGCTTACTTTAAATTGGATATGTCATTAATAAATGTGAAAGGCCAGGGTTGGTAAGCTCAGTCAATAGCACGCCTGACTCAAGCGGTTGCAAGTTCGAATCTCCGCCCGGCAGTCTCTGTGATGATTGATATACGACTACAACAAAAAGCTTGCTACAAGAATAGCTCAACTGAGCTATGCTCAAAATGAGCTTAAAACATAGTTTAAATGAAATACATTTTTGTAAACATTTCATTGTTATATATCATTGCAGTTGCGTGCTCGAGCCCAGTGCGCTTAAATTATTTGATATGAGAACGTCTCTTGTGAGTTACTAGCATAACAAGGATACTGGACTTGGATCCAAGGTCTTTCTTAGCCAATTTAACCAGACGCCATATATTAGACAGGATTTGTTGAAATTAGGCAATTATAAGTTGAATATTCAGGTAAATGATCTATCAATTTATATTAAATAGGGATAACCAAAAGGTTTGTTACTGCACAGATAAACAATTCATTTTATGTTAATTTACCTGTAATTTGCTGTCGGTAGTCTCAGCTGCTCTTCAACAAATCTTGTACATGCACCATGGGTACAAACTGTCTCTGAAAATGAATAAAAAGCTTGTGCAAGTAGCCATCTTTTTATTGACAGTAAATGGTATGCCTCTTGGAAACTATTTAGAACTTTCAATTAAAGTAACATGATAGCCAAAGTTCAATGTATTTATATTTTTTTAACTGGAAATCAACCAAATACTTATATAAATACTGATGTCTGTATGTTTGGTGCATGTGTGAATAAAGGGACTTTATACATAGCTCCGATTTTTTAAATTCTAAAACTTATTTTTTAAAGTGCCAAATGATACACATTATTTATTACATATCAGAACTATGTATAGATGAGGGGATACGTCTGTACGTTTATAATACATATACAATGTATATGTGTAAAGACCACGTACATTTACAAGGCGCAGATCTTTTTGAGAAGAGTGCCTCTTGTACAACGTATTTATAATAAAGCAGGCCGAAAGATAGGTTCATAAAAAGCCTAATAATTGTTTAAAGTGTTGAGCAATGCCAATTTAGTAAACAATGGTATTTCCTTGATAGTTTTAGCATTTCACAAGCTGTTTCGAAATAAAAATGAAATAAGATATTCTTTAAGTGGATAAGTATGACCATATGTTTATGTTAAAAAGAGTTAACTTTTCAATCTTTTGAATTTTCAATCAGTTCTTCTTTATATTTCAGTTAATTTCATCTTTTATTTTAATGTATTTTTTTAATGAAAATATATTTTAAGTAATTTTGTTATTTTTAAAGAGTTTATGGATAATTCAGGGTTTGTATTTAATTATTGTTATCTAATTAGTTTTATATTTATATTATGTATTATAAGTACAAGTGCTATGTGTTTATATGAGTATCTGCTTATGATTTTATGATTTATAATTTATGAGTATCATTTTTGAGAATGTTTTTTTTTATATGAGCAAATTATATAAGGATCTTTGTAATACAATTGTTTAAGGGAAATTTTATATGAGTTTCTCTTATAGAATTAAGTATGTTCAATTAAATTTGTAGGATTTTATATTGTATTCATTTTATAACATTACACGGTTATATATTTTGAAAATTTTTTGGAACTTATATGAGTATCTATTTTGTAGGATTTTGAGCGTCTGTTTGATATAGTTTTATTATGTATGCAAGTTGATATGATCAAATATATGTACACTTTATATGAGAATTTTAAGGTTTTAGAGGACTTATTACATGCACTTGATAATCGTTTATGAATTTATGATGTTTTATATTTTTATGAGTATCTGATTTATCTAATTATACAAGTATCTATTTTATATGATTATATGAGTATCTGTTTTATATAATTATACGAGTATCTATTTTATGTGATAATCAGATTATCTGATTTATATAATTATGTGAGTATGTTTTATATAATTATGTGAGTTTCTATTTGATATGATTATCAGAGAGTATCTATTTTATATGATTATCAGAGTATCTGTTTTATATTAGTATGTGAGTATCTGTTTTACATAATTATATGAGTAATTGTTTTATATAATTATATGAGTATCTGTTTAATATAATTATGTCAGTATCTATTTTATATGATTATGTGAGTAACTGTTTTATGATTATATGAACATCTTATATAATTGCAAGAGTATCCGTTTTATATGTGCAATAAGAACATTTTATATTTAGATATGATAATTTTATATAATTATGTGAGTATCTGTTTTATATACTTATGTAAATACCTTTTTATATGATTATCAGAGTATCTATTTTATATAATTATGTAAGTATATGATTTATATAATTATATGAGTATCTATCTTATTTAATTTTGTGAGTATCTTTTTTATATGACTATATGAGTATCTATTTTATATGATTGTCAGAATATCTATTTTATATTATTATGTGAGTATATGATTTATATAATTATATGAGTATCTGTTTTATGATTATATGAATATCTTATATAATTGCAAGAGTATCCGTTTTATATGTGCAATAAGTACATTTTATATTTAGATATAATTATTTTATATAATTATGTGAGTATCTGTTTGATATAATTATGTGAATACCTATTTTATATGCTTATCAGAGTATCTGTTTTATATAATTATATGAGTATCTGTTTTATATGATTATCAGCGTATCTTTTTTATATATTTATGTGAGTATCTGTTTTATATAATTATACAACTATCTGTTTTATATAAATATGTGAGTATCTGTTTTATATAATTATATGTTTGTCTAGTTTAGATAATTATGTGAGTATCTGTTTTATATAATTAATGTGAGTATCTGTTTTATTTGATTATCAGAGTATCTGTTTTATATAAGTATATGAGTATATATTTATATAATTGTGTGAGTATCTACCTTATAGGATTATATGAGTATCTATTTGATATAATTATGGGAGTATCTGTTTTATATAATTTTGCGAGTATCTATTTTATATAATTTTGTGGATACCTATTTTATATAAGTATCTTTATTATATGATTATAAGAGTATCTATTTTATATAATTATATGAGTATCTGTTTTATATGATCATCAGAGTATATGTTTTGTATAATTATATGAGTATCTGTTTTATATCATTTGGTGAGTATCTGTTTTATATGACTATATGAATATCTATTTTATATAAATTTGTGAGTATCTTTTTATATGACTACATGAGTATCTATTTTATATGATTGTCAGTAACTATTTTATATAATTATGTGAGTATATGATTTATATAATAATATGAGTATCTGTTTTATGATTATATGAATAATTTATATAATTGCATGAGTATCTGTTTTATGATTATATGAATAATTTATATAATTGCATGAGTATCTGTTTTATATGTCACAATAAGTATTTTATATTTAGATATGAATTATTTTTGTATTATACATTATATGAATATATGAAAATACAATTAAAAGTAAGGATAGTATATAGGTTTACAGTAAATAAATAAACTAGTTTAAATTAAAAAAAGCTACAAATACTTAAATACTAACTTGCATGAATAGACAAATCCCCTTTTACAATTTTTTTCTATTCTTTCACGGAAGATGCTTCTTACAACTGAATCGCATGTTAGTTAATTACAACAGTGAAAATATTATGTCAGTCAGTGTTAATTGTTAAATGCGCGTTAGTTTGCGTAAGCAGCAGGTCAATTCAAGAAGCCTTTCTGTGATTAATAACTGGCCTATATTTATCAATTAAACAAACCCCATGCATTGAAATATTAGATATACCCAGTCTATTCAATACAATTACAACTGCACAAAAGCTATTATATACTATACAACTATTTATAATACTAACAGTTTATAATTCTTGTACTACTTGCATTACTTCTAATAATAAATGTTCACTAAAATCAATAATAAAATAATAATAATTGTATTTATATTCATAATACTAACTCTATATTCTAGTAAAAGTTGTTAAACCATTTGTATATGAGTCATTTAGCCCTACATAACTAATTTTCTTTGTTTTTATTAACCTTAACTGAATGTTTATAGTTGTATTTACCCTAACTGAATGTATGTCGATTTATTTGCCTTAACTGAATGTATATGGTTTTATTTACCTTATCTGAATGTATACTGTTTTATTTTCCTAACTGAATGTATATTGTTTTATTTACCCTAACTGAATATATGTTCATTTATTTATCTTAACTGAATGTATATTGTTTTATTTACCCTAACTGAATGTATGTCGATTTATTTGCCTTAACTTAATGTATATGGTTTCATTTACCTTATCTGAATGTATATTGTTTTTATTGTTTTATTTACCTTAACTGAAAATATATTGTTTTATTAACCCTAACTGAATGTATATTGTTTTATTCACCTTATTTGAATGTATATTGTTTCATTTATCCTAACTGAATGTATGTTCAATTATTTACCTTAACTGAATGTATATTGCTTTATTTACCCTAACTGAATATATGTCGATTTATTTGCCTTAACTTAATGTAAATGGTTTTATTTACTTTATCTGAATGTATATTTTTTTATTAACTCTAACTGAATGTATATTGTCTTAGTACCCTAACTGAATGTATGTTCATTTATTTACCTTAACTGAATGTATATTATTTTATTAACCTTAACTGAATGTATAGTTTTATTTACCTTAACTTAACGTATATTGTTTTATTTACCCTTACTGGATGTATATTGTTTTATTAACCCTAAATGAATGTATATCGTTTTATTTACCCTAACTGAATGTATGTTCATTTATTTACCTTATCTGAATGTATATTGTTTTATAAACCCTAACTGAATGTATATTGTTTTATTTACCTTAACTGAATGTTTTGTTTTATTAACCCTAATTGAATGTTTATGGTTTTATTAACTCTAACTGAATGTATGCTCATTTATTTACCTTATTTAGATGTATATTGTTTTAATTGCCCTTACTGAATGTATATTGTTTTATGTATCTTATTTGATTGTATATTGTTTCATTTACCCTATCTGGTTGTATTGTGTTTTAAATGTCTTAACTGAATGTTTATTGTTTTGTTTAAGCTAGCTGAATGTATAATCTTTAATTGCCTTTTCTGAATGTATATTGTTTTTATTGCCTTAACTGAACGTATTTTATTTCAATTACCCTAACTGAATGTATATTGTTTTTATTTTTTTATTTACCTTAACTGAATGTTTATTGTTTTATTAACCCTAACTGAATGTATGTTCATTTATTTACCTTATCTGAAAGTATATTGTTTTATTAACCCTGACTGAATGTATATTGTTTTATTCACCTTATTTGAATGTATATTGTTTTATTTATCCTAACTGAATGTATGTTCATTTATTTACCTTAACTGAATGCATATTGCTTTATTTACCCTAACTGAATATATGTCGATTTATTTGCCTTAACTGAATGTAAATGGTTTTATTTACCTTATCTGAATGTATATTTTTTTATTAACCCTAACTGAATGTATAGTGTCTTATTTCCCCTCACTGAATGTATGTTCATTTATTTACCTTATCTGAATGTATATTGTTTTATTTACCTTAACTGAATGTTTTGTTTTATTAACCCTAATTGAATGTTTATGGTTTTATTAACCCTAACTGAATGTATGCTCATTTATTTACCTTATTTAGATGTATATTGTTTTAATTGCCCTTACTGAATGTATATTGTTTTATGTATCTTATTTGATTGTATATTGTTTCATTTACCCTAACTGGTTGTATTGTGTTTTAAATGTCTTAACTGAATGTTTATTGTTTTGTTTAAGCTAGCTGAATGTATAATCTTTAATTGCCTTTTCTGAATGTATATTGTTTTTATTGCCTTAACTGAACGTATTTTATTTCAATTACCCTAACTGAATGTATATTGTTTTTATTTTTTTTATTTACCTTAACTGAATGTTTATTGTTTTATTAACCCTAACTGAATGTATGTTCATTTATTTACCTTATCTGAAAGTATATTGTTTTATTAACCCTGACTGAATGTATATTGTTTTATTCACCTTATTTGAATGTATATTGTTTTATTTATCCTAACTGAATGTATGTTCATTTATTTACCTTAACTGAATGCATATTGCTTTATTTACCCTAACTGAATATATGTCGATTTATTTGCCTTAACTGAATGTAAATGGTTTTATTTACCTTATCTGAATGTATATTTTTTTATTAACCCTAACTGAATGTATAGTGTCTTATTTCCCCTCACTGAATGTATGTTCATTTATTTACCTTATCTGAATGTATATTGTTTTATAAATCCTAACTGAATGTATATTGTTTTATTAACCCTAACTGAATGGTTATGGTTTTATTAACCCTTACTGAATGTATGCTCATTTATTTAACTTATTTAGATGTATATTGTTTTAATTGCCCTTACTGAATGTATATTGTTTTATGTATCTTATTTGATTGTATATTGTTTCATTTACCCTAACTGGCTGTATTGTGTTTTAATTGCCTTAACTGAATGTTTATAGTTTTATCTAAGCTAACTGAATGTATAATCTTTAATTGCCTTATCTGAATGTATATTGTTTTTATTGCCTTAACTGAATGTATTTTGTTTTATTTACCTAACTGAATGTATATTCTTTAATTTCCTTATCTGAATGTATATTTTTTTATTTGCCTTAACTTAATGTTTATTGTTTAATTGTCTATTATGATTGTATCTGTTTTATTAACCCTATCAGTGAGTATATTTTCATTGTCTTAGTTAGTTTAACATGTTAATTGCCCATATTGTATATGTTTTAATTATCCAAATTACTTACTTTATTGCCACAATTATTTTTATGTGTCTGATATTTTATCTTATTTATTGTCTTAATTATTTTATTTGTTATTTATCCTAATTATCTGTGTCATTATCCACTTAATACATATTCTTACACATTTTAAAAATCTTTGATTACAAAAAAAAAAAATTAAAATTAAGAACTCATAACATTGCTCAAAATGTAAAAGATTGATTTCCAGCTTAAAATATATTTAATATAGTTATATATTTTTTAAATAATCCAAGGAACATAATTTCACATTGACAATTTTACTAATTTGAATTGTTACTTTATAAAAAGGTTCAAAACCAACTAGCACAGCCCCCCTGAAAAGGGTAGCACCAGTCTTAAAGATGCACATACAACAGTAGAATAGAAACATGTGCTGGGAGTAGATATAGTTGTTATTATTTAATGATAATTAACTGATTAATAATCAAAAACAACTAGCACAGCCCCCTGAAACGGGTAGCACCAGTCTTATTCCCAGTACATACTATAGTCGAATGTCTTATAATGTGCTGGGAGTGGAAATAGTCATTTTATATTTTTAACGCTGAATCTAAATCAATTATTTATAATTAACAAACTGGTTAATAAAAGGAACCAAGCTTTAATAATTGCTATAACTGAAGAACTTATTCTCAGCACATGCTACAGTAGAACAGAGCAGGTGTTAGGGGCGCAAATGTGACAGACATACTATACATGGCAGTTTACACTTGTTCTAAATACTTGTATACAAGTCTATTCAGTTTGACAAAGTCAGAATTACTTATACTATAACCAGTGCTCCAGTGTAACCGAAGCAACAAGAGTGTATATATTGGTATCTATTGTTTGAAGATGACCATACAATAGATAATGGGATAGTATTGTGTATGAATATTACATTTTACACGAGAACAGTGTACTTAACTTTAATCTTCTAGTCTGTTCATCTTCTATGACAACCAGCCTGCAGGATACCAATCTGTCAATATAACATTACTGCTGGGAACCAATCTCACATCACAACACTTGGTACCGATCTGTTAAAAATATTGTCATTAAGAGTTTTTTATATAAACAGCATGGACAGTGCTAAGAAATAATTCATGAAAAATTAGTCATGAGAAAAGGGACATTTAAAATGTCCAAATTATAGCAAATTTCATTAAGGAATACAAAGATGACAGCATATGAAAAGCAAAGTGATTTAACCTGCACTCTGTGTATTTTAAATCATTATGGAAAAGCAATTTTAAAAATAATATGTTAACAAGATACCATTAATTGATAACACCAGTATTATATCTATATATTGCGAGTTCAAGTCCCCGTCTGGCAAGTCTTCGTTGTGACGGAAATATCCCTGAAATGGGCTAGAACCAATAACGAGATATCGCGAGTTCGAGTCCCCGTCTAGCTAGTCTCCGTTGTGATGGATATATCACTGACATGGGCTAAAATCAATTACTGAAGAACTTATTCTCAGCACAACCTACAGTAGAACAGAAAAGGTGCTGAGGGGCGTAAATGTGACAGACATACTATACATGACAGTTTACATTTGTTCTAAATACTTGTATACAAGTCTATTCAGTTTGACAAAGTAAGAATTACTTATACTATAACCAGTGCTCCAGTGTAACTGAAGCAACAAGAGTATATATATTGGTATCTATTGTTTAAAGATGACCATACAATAGATAAAGATATAGTATTGTGTATGAATATTACATTTTACACGAGAACAGTGTACTTAACTTTAATCTTCTATTCTGTTCATCTTCTATGACAACCAGCCTGCAGGATACCAATCTGTCAATATTAAATTACTGCTGGGAACCAATCTCACATCACCACACTGTGCACTGATCTGTTAAAAATATTGTCATTAAGAGTTTTTTATATAAACAGCGTGGACAGTGCTAATAAATAATTCATGAAAAATTAGTCATGAGAAAAGGGACATTTAAAATGTCCAAATTATAGCAAATTTCATTGAGGGAGACAACGATGACAGCATATGAAAAGCAGAGTTATTTAACCTGCACTCTGTGTATTTTAAGTCATTATGGAATAACAATTTAATGAAAAAAATTATTAACAAGATACCATTAATTGATAACACCAGTATTAAATCTAGATATCGCGAGTTCGAGTCCCCCTCTGGCTAGTCTCCGTTGTAATGGATATATCCCTGACATGGGCTAGAACCAATAACAAGATATCGCGAGTTCGAGTCCCCGTCTAGCTAGTCTCCGTTGTGATCGATATATCCCTGACATGGGCTATAATCAATAACTTACGAACTTATTCTCAGCACAATTTACAGTAAAACAGAGCAGGTGCTAGGGGCGCAAATGTGACAGACATACTATACATGGCAGTTTACATTTGTTCTAAATACTTGTATACAAATCTGTTCAGTTTGACAAAGTCAGAATTACTTATACTATAACCAGTGCTCCAGTATAACAGATATATATTGGTATCTATTGTTTAAAGATGACCATACAATAGATAAAGGGAAAGCATTGATTATGAATATTACATTTTACACGAGAACAGTGTACTTAACTTCAACCTTCTAGTCTGTTTATCTTCTATGACACCAGCCTGCAGGATACCGATCTGTCAATATTACATTACTGCTGGGAACCAATCTCACATCACCACACCTGGTACCGATCTGTTCAAAAATCAAATTTTCATTAAGAGTTTTTTTACATAAACAGCGTGGACAGTGCTAAAAATTGATTCATGAAAAATTAGTAAATGAGAAGCGGGACATTGAAAATGTCCAAAAAATGGCATTGAGTGAGACAACTATGGCAACACAAGAAACGAATGAGTTATTAAACATGAACTCTGTGCATTTTAAGTCATTATGGCATAACAATTTTAAAAAACATGTTAACAATATATCATTAATTGATAACACAAGTATAAGACTAAGATATAACCCATGGTTTGTGAGTTCGAATCCCAATCTGGCTGAAGTAAAGAATATACGACATTGAGTTCCACTGATTCAAGTGGGAAAGTAATCAGTTACTCACTGAAATTGTTGAGCTCGAGTAATAATTAATGAACATTCTAGCATCCCAGAAAAGAGTTGTAATGTTAACTGATTGTCTGTTAACCTCGATGGCATTAAATGACGCTAAATATTTAAACAAACGTTTCATTTTCATACCGCCAGTAAAACATACGAAGTGAATTACTTATTATGAAAAAATAATGATAACGGACAGCTGGTAATAAACATGACAAAACGACTGAGTAGAGAACAGGATATTGTAACACTCACCATCTGAAGTTCGGTACTGTAAACCAAACACTACAACAAAGCGCAGGGCCATTTCCTTGCAAATTCTAAAAATAAAAGGTTTATTTAAACATTAAATTTAACAAATATTGTATAGCTCAGCAAATTTCAAATACCATTTTACAGTAGGGATCCAGCTTTCACAAAATATGAGTAACCTGCATTTCATTGGTTATTTACAATATATTGGGGTAAAGGTAACCATCATACAAAAGATAGGTAAATAACCATATATAGCTATAAGAAAAGATAAATGCATAATGTATATTGCTTAAGCCAGAAACTTTAAAGTACACATGCAAGTTTTTATTTGTTGTATTGTCACATCTCAGTACATATAGATATATACAATTCCGGTACATCAATTTAATATTTTGTCACTTGAAATCTTTTTTGTTTTGAACTGTCAACAACAAAATAATCAATCTTAGACGGTCGACATACTTTCCAATTAGAACCAATTTGTGTCATGCATACGGATGAAAGTATAACATAAAAATCAGACTTGCATGTAAATTTTTAAGTTTCCGCTGGTGCTGCAACTTCGAGCGTCTGCTTGGACAATCACACAAAACCTGCCCCGCAGACGACATAACATATACGTTAGGAAATTTCACAAAACATTATTAAACAAATGAAAGCGATACAATTTGCAATAAAATATCACAAAGAACAGACAAAAACACATTTTAACTCACGCTACCATCCCAAATCCAATAACACAATACGTCCTTACTGCTTGAAGTAACAGTGCGAAATGAGCGGGGTATTTTTTCTCGTCAATGTTCGGGTGTACTGTCATGTGACCTTTAACCAATCATGATGCATCCGGAAAATAACGAAGGCTCTTGGTTGGGCGAAAGATTTCGCGCAAAAAGTATCACGTGATACAAGTAGCTCTTTGGCGAGTGAGTGAATTGATTTTTTGACACGTCTAAAAATAGCCAAGCTACAATGCAATGTTGATTACTTAATGGGCCGTTTAAAGGATTAAGAATGGAGCGTTTACATATCGATCGTTTATTAGAAGAGGCCATTTTATGTTATTTTAATAAACCACCTTGTACATATTGTAACTTAGTCCACTGCACCCCTCCCCCACAATATTCAGTTTCAGCATATACTTTGGAGCCTGGAAGTACATCCTCGTACGCCTTTTCCTCAGGTTGGCCCCCAATAATTGAAACGCTTCTACACCAATGGTCCAGCCGGGCCCGATTAGCTCAGTCGGTTGCGCGTCTGACTATCAATCCAGGGGTCGTGAGTTCCAATCCCCCTCCCGGCAACAGTCTCTGTGATGATTGATATACGACATTGTGTCTCATTATCATTCGCCTCTCACCACTGATTCAAGTGGGAAAGTTATCAGTTACTTGCGGAGATGGGGTGAGCTCGAGTACTGGTTAACCTCAGAAAACAGTGGTTAGGTTAACTGATCGTCTGTTAGCCCTCGATGGCATAAAAATGACGCTAAATATGCAAAAAAAAAACAATGGTCAAAGTGCAATCACCGTACCCTCCGAGGTCGCCTATCTAACACGTGTTGATTGTGTTACACATGTTTTTTTTTCAATGTTGTTTTTCATTCAACCCATGAAAATGAGATACATGATACCAAATTAAAACACACCATGCTTTAAACATTACAAAAGAAAATAATCTTTTACCAGGTGCGGATTCAGTCGAGGGACATTGTACAGGATAATTGTTTCAGTTGTTTTTCTTTCTTTTTGTTTCTCTCTCCGTTATTTTCCTTAGTTCACAGTTTCGCCTATTTCTATGACCCCCACTCCCCCATCCCCCCCCCCCCCTCCCCCCACACTCACCCACGCATACACCGCAATCACAAAAATGCAGCAAAATAAAACAACAACAAAAAAAAACAGAAAATTTGCACTATATTTTTTTGCTGATATTTAGCGTCATTTTATGTCATCGAGGGCTAAGAGACGCCTAGTTAGTCTAACCACTCTTTCCTGGGATCCTGACAGATTAACCAGTTCTCAAACACACCTATCTTTGCAAGTAACTGATAACTTTCCCACTTGAATCAGAAGTGAAAGACGAATGACAATGAGACGCAATGTCGTATATCAATCATCAAGGAGGCTGTGACCTAGCGAGGATTCGAACTTACCATCCCTGGATTGATAAGTCAGATGTGCTACCGACTGCTAACTAGCCCGGCAATTTTTAAGTCGTTTTAAATGAGTGATCAGTTAATGGACGAATGGTCCCGTAACGACTATATCAACCAGTAAAAAAACGTGTATGAAAACTGTCATTCAATACAAAAATGTAGGAGTGGGCGATCGAACGGACTTTGGACGAGTTTTACGGCGTACCAATACAAACAGTATATAAGAAGGTACGTTCAAGACCCCGACTAACCCCCACCCAACACCAACTAAAAAATGCCGCGCCCCACTCAAAGGAATTGAATTAATTAATAAAGATAAAAAAAGAAGAAGAAAACACAAAACAGACCGCAAAACAAAAATTATGGACAATGTAACCACCGAAAATTCCTTGTAATCAAGAAAATGTCTACTGTCTGTAAAAGTTCTTTGGTTGCCGAGTGATCAGAAATATTACATAATCTTGCTCGACTCGGATACCGTATATAAATATTTGTATACATTGCGATATATAATTGGTATATTTGATATACAACTGACGGAAGTAAACATATCAACTAAAACAAAAAACACTAAAAATTAAAAAAAAAAAAAAAAAAAATTACAAACTGTCGTCTAATGCGTCAATCTCAAAATGTGTCGATATTGTTGTCATGGTGACAATTATATACGGGTCACTGGATGTTTGGAAGGTAAAGGCCATATCTCCCACAGCCAGGCTACTGCTGACGTCAATAGACGCATCAAAGGTTGGTGAAAGACACTCCATTTACTATTTGAAAGAAAAAAATGAAAATAGTCCAAATTATCTCGAAAAAACTTTTAAGGATTGTTGAATAAAACGAATATCATTTCCTATTGATATATCTTTAGTATAGAGAACTTCGCCATAACTATTTTAAACGTTGTTATTGTCATTGGCCTTATTTGAATAAATTAAAAAAGTTTTATGGCCTCCCAATGCATAAAGACAATAAACAATTTATCCAAATTTATATAGTTTGCCTTCCAACTTCGAATGAATAGTTAGCATCAGACTTATACTTCTAGTAAATCAATAAATTAATAACACAACTATGATAATTCTTACAATGTATTTAACCAGTATGTATTAAATTTATTTACTTCTCTGATAATCTTATTTTCATGTTTTCACTGTTGTAATATTTGTGTGGGCTATTAACACTCAAGTGTTGTTTTATGCTGAATAAAATTATTTGTATTGTATTGTATTGTATTGTATTGTATCGTACTACTGTTACTACTGCTGCTGCTGCTACTACTACTACTACTACTACTACTACTACTACTACTAATACTACTACTACTACTACTACTACTACTACTAACACTACTACTACTACTACTACTACTACTACTAATATTACCATTGTTACTACTACTACTACTATTACTACTACTACTATCACTACTAATACTACCATTGTTTCTACTACTACTACCGTTACATGATGATGATGATAATAATGCTGATGATGCTGATGATGCTGGTGATGATGATGATGATGATGATATGATGTTGCTGCTGATGCTGCTGCTGCTGCTGCTGCTGCTGCTGCTGCTGCTGCTGATGATGATGATGATGATGATGATGATGATGATGATGATGATGGTAAAGTCTTTATTTTCTATGGATTGTACATATTTCTATCATATGGTCCGCCGAGACATGTGCTATTTTATAAAATACTTAAAACACAAATTATACATACATATACACCCAAAATTAAAAAGTATGTAAACGGTTTTTTTTTATCAAGTTAAAATGATTTAATGAATGGCAAGCTAACTCGTCTTTTGTCTTTCTGTAAATGAATTAATATTGATATTTCAAACATCACGGAAATATTGTATAAAACGATTTAAGCTTTTGAAAATACTTTACAATATTTTGATCAATGAATATTTAAATAGTTGTAATGAGTTGCTTTAACACGCTTTGCTTTTTGTGTTGTACCAAACATTAGATGTGGTTTTAGTAATAATTTAATAAAGAACGACTTTGAATGATCTTCATACAGTCTTTGTGACGCACGCCGAAAATGTCAGACTGAGGTGTATATTTGTTTTGCAGAACCTGTTGATAACAAAGTGTTTATATAGTTTGTTGCTTGATATTTATTTATTTGTAGATCATTATACAGCTGTGATATTTGATTCGTTGTGAAAAGGAAGCATATATTTTATACAGAGGTTGTAGGAGCGAAATTTCAATTCGTTGGCCTATCAACACACAGTACAATACTCGGTAAAAAACCTGAAACGGACCGGAGAACGGTCTAAGCCTACTTCGCAATCGAGCTCAAATAAATTAGCATAAAATGATGCTCGTCAATGTCTTCAATCTACTTAACGAATTAATCATCTTTTGTTTATATATGTTGTTGTATGGTGTTTAGCGTCGCTTTCAACAATTTTTCAGTCATATCGCGACGGTGTCTACTTGAGACAGTATTCTGAGCGCTGTCACACTGTTTATATAAAAATGGTCGATCGCTCCACCCTTTTTCGTAGCTGGCATTGTAAAAGTTATCTCGATATACTCAATTTAAAACTATTCTACCAAAACTAAAACTAATCAAAGTGCTCTGCAGATGCACATAACTGTAATTGCATTGACAAATTCAGATCGCAAAACTTCATTCTATTACCATCACCAATATAACTACCTCTATCTGTCTGGTTCTATTACCATCACTATTATAACTACCTCTATCACTATTATGGCTGTCTGGTTTGATTACCATCACCAATATAACTACCTCTATCACTACCACGGCTGTCTTTCTATTACCATCACTTATATAACTACCTCTATCACTACCACGGCTTTCTGGTTCTATTACCATCACTAATGTAACTATCTTCATCACTACCACGTCTAACTGGCACTAAAACTATTATTACCACTGCGAATACCACCGTTATTAGCGCTCGGAATTTATATCACTACCAAAACCAAAACTTGTCAATCTATTACCTATAACTACTACCACTGCCACCATCACAACTAATATTGCCATCACTGTTCAATCCACTCATTCACAACAACATGGTAGTAGTGGCCACGTATAATTAGTGATGTAAACATCAATCTATTTGTCGTTAACTGTATAACCTCTACTCTCTTGTTAAAAAAACATATACCCATATTTAATCATATATTTTTTTTTTGATTATCTTCAAAACAAAAAGTAACAAAAGTTACCAGAAGACAACAAAGATCGCCTATGGAATAAAACTCACCATCCATGCAAAGATTGAGATTGGAGTCGAACGCAAAAACTTAAACGCAACTAAACGCAAAAGTTTAACCTGTGTCTCTACATTCGGCGCTGACGATGCCGGGGTCAAAAGCTCACCAGGACATTCGTCCCGGCGAGCTAAAAAAAAGGAAAGGGTGAGTAGGGCGGGGGGGGGGGTGATTTTTAAGGTTGTTTAACCACCGATACCGTCGCCTGTAAGACATATATAAACTAATAAATCTATAAATAAATTCTTACCTTAACCCATTTCCATCTTCATATCAGAATATATGTACATGTTAACGCAGCCTCAAGTGTTCTTTTTTACTTATTTAGTGTGAAATATAGTCAATTTAAACAGTAACTATAATTAATCATATAACTACATGCTCACACTCAACTGTGTAAAGTTAAAACAGTCTTATTTCGCAGCCATATTCGCCGCACGAGTTAATGTTATAAAGCTTGAATAATTCCAGTATTATTGTTTATTGTATGTGTGCTCACCAATATTTATTTATCTTCATGTACATTTTATCTATGTATTTTTTATAGTATCTCTACTTGAAGCAGATGTCCTACTTCTGCTAACCAATCCAATTTTAATACAATGTGCAATGACAGTCCAAGGTAACTCAAAAAACGAAACATTATTTGCGGTTTTCTCGTGCTTATTGAATTTCACGTGTCCTATGTAACTATCATATTTACACACTCGAACAATTTAAGCTCTACTGGCCAAAAATCGGAAGAGTGTAAATTTTCAACAACAAATATTGATTTATTCAAGCATGTAAAATATTGATAATTTTGTTTTGAACGACATGACCGAGACAAAATATCAGGTAATTGTTCTTGTTTGAAATGAGCTGATTGTTTCGTGAAATAATATCCTAATGGTGTGCTGTTGATTTCTGTCCCATTGATGTATATTTGATGTAATTATATATGTATGCTAGTGGAAAAAAGAAACTGTGCATGTGTAAAATGTTCATGTATCGCTCAATTTTATAAATTAAAGCTTGAAACTTTACACAGGTAGGTTGTGTATCCCTCTCGGTCATTTACACTGGTCAGCGCATGAGTTGCACGGGTAGTTTGTTTGTCTGGCCAACGTCTTCGTTTTCACGTTTTTTTTCGGCCAGCAGTCAATCGCAAACACGTTTGTCGCCTAAACCTGTGTAAAAGCATAGTGTTGATACCTGTAAGACACAAAACCAGCATAATCTTGAAAAAACGTCTTTGATACGCCATGCCAAGGTTGAATGAAACTGACAGATGCCGCGCCGTAGGCATGATTGAAGCTGGTGTACGTCATACTGACTTGCCAGACAATTTGGTGTGCACCGAAATACTGTAAACGCCTTGTGGAGACAGTACCAATAGTTTGGGACCACCAGAGACCGGCCTCGGTCAGGACGTCCACGCGTAACGTCTAATCGCCAGGATACGTACATCCGGGTCGTTCATCTACATGAACGACTCAGAACTGCTACTTTGACGGCTAGAAGTATTCCTGGCCTTAGAAGAATTAGTACTCGAACGGTACGTAATCGATTGCTTGAACGAGGCATACGTCCACGACGTCCAGCCATACGTCTTGTTCTCCAGCAACGTCATCGTGTAGCACGTTTTGCCTGGTGTAGACGACACATACACTTCACGCAACAGGACTGGGCACGTGTTCTTTTCACGGATGTGTCCAGGTTTCATCTCGACAGCAGCGACGGTCGTTCGAGAGTGTACCGTCGTGTTGGTGAACGTTTTCATGACAGTTGTGTGATTCAACGACGTGCATACGGCGGAGGTAGTGTCATGGTGTGGGGTTGCATCTCATCCCGTGGCAGAACAGCTCTTGTGGTTGTGGACGACACACTTACAGGCATCAGATACCGTGACGAAATCATACGGCCTCGCGTCCTACCATTTGTGCAGCAACGTAACGCCACGCTGCAACAGGATAACGCTCGCCCGCACGTCGCGCGGGTCGTCACCGACTTCTTAATCCAGAACAATGTGAATGTGCTGCCCTTGCCTGCTATTTCGCCGGATATGTCGCCTTTAGAACACGTGTGGGATGAGATGCAGCGTCGCTTACGTCGCCTCCAAAATCAGCTGTTGACGTTACCTGACCTGTCACGTGCGCTTATGAGAATCTGGAATGGTATTCCCCAGGCATTTTTCAGCACACTTGTCGCATCAATCAGGCGTCGTTGTCAAGCATGCATCGATTCCAATGGTGGACATACACGGTATTGATGAGATGAACTTTGTTTAGAGAACGTCTCTGAAAACTGATCTCTCTCCAAGACGCTGCTGATGCAATAACCATATCAATTGAGCTGGTGTTAAATAAAGGTCAGATAAAACCCTGTTGAAATTTTTTTTACGATTTCTTATATATCTCCTTAGTTAAAGCATATTATACCCTTGCACAGTTTCTTTTTTCCGCTAGAATAAAATAGAAAATAGTCCAGTTATCCAAAGCACATTTTACGAAATATGCAGGCTTGGAATTACTTCTACACTTAAACTACATCAATATATCATACATGGCCAGTTTGATCATTTTCTTACTTTCTATAACAAACTTATCAAGATATGGCAATTTTAAAGGGATTACATTGGCCTGTTACCGTAAATTCCCTGTCCTAAATAAACACGCCCAGCATGAATATACACTTATAACTTAGAGATATACCCGTCTAAAGTGTCTAACTGCATAACCTCTTTATTACAAACATCGGGTTTCTGAAGTCACATTTTTGTTTTTGTTTACATTAACCATTTTCAACGAACCGCTTTCGGGTTTCCGATCAATCATCGGATACCATCGTGAAGACTCGTTCCCGATCTTATTTTCAAGGCTTTGTTAGGGAAGTTTACGGAGTTCTATGTAAACATTGCGCAATACTTTATTGCGGGACGTATTAAAGTTTTGGCCAATATTCAATTACTGTAAATTTGATAACTTTCAAGTAAATAAAGGTTATACGTCAATATATAAACATTATTTTGTGCACACTGCATACAGGAAAAGTCTGGATTAACAGCGTGTTTGTGTTACTTGCCAATATAATCCCTTTAAGAAATCTGAATTCCAAGATGGCTGTGACATAAAATTCACCGTTAGTCGAACATGATATCAACGATGTTTAACCGTTTAATTATTTATTTGGTTGCAAACATATGTTTTGGGTATACATACTTTGTAGTTGTAAATTATTAGATAATGTATCCTTTATTTATGTAAGTACAACTGCAAAAACAAACAAAGGAGAAAAACAAACTATTTAAGTGTATAGAATATTTTATTAAGGAATCTCAAAGAAAGGTATTTATAGTTTTAGAGAGTGATAACGTTTTGTTGGTATATTTACTCGGCGAATGTCAAGAGATACCGAAGAGAGACAACTCGGAGTTCACGATAACTGACTGTGAAAAATAACATAGCTTCTCTTAGCACATTTAATAAATTGTCTATGGTAATACAGTTAACCCCATTTCTGTATGTTTGCTAGAGAAAAGAAGAATTTAACATTCAATCTTATATTTTGAGATAAATTATTAAGTGCATTTTCTTCCAAGTAAAACAGATTTATTTTGTAATTTTCTGCTGTCTTTCAAATATACTCCACAAAATAAGCTAAGGAACCAGTACTATTGCTCAAAAGATGTTACATGATTAATATGGTATATGTATACATGTAGATTTTAAAAACAAGTTTGGAGATTGGCTTATACTCTATGCCAAAAGAAATCTATAGCAAGTATTGGCAATGGAAACAAAAACCAATATTAACTCCATTTGTTTTTTTTTAATTTACATTATTAAAAGATAAACGCATATTTCAAAAACAACAGTTTTTACACCAAAATAAACTCTTTTTTAAAAAAAATGTTTCTTTTAATTTAGCTATTATTTGTGTTCTTATTAGTAAACTGATTCAACAACACCTAATTGAACTAGACCATCCTATAAACTGTCTCATGATTGAAATATTGGCTAGGATCACTGATACTTAGTTTATTCCAATAATGAATTATTCTTGTTAGTGTCACTAGCAGGAATCTGTCTAATTCGCCATAGAGTAAATAAAAGCTGTTTTACTTTTCCGAGATTTGTAATTTTACGGAAAAACTCAATGTGGATTTTTTTTTTCAATGTCACTTCAAATTTCATAACCACATATTTCACATGAACAGGATTGGGACAAAAGAACTATCGAATAATTGAAATACTATCTCTTTTGATTATAATAAACATTTCTTGTGGTCTTTACTATCAATCTTAAAAACAGTTGGGCCCATAGTGTTTTTGTTGCAAGGTTTAATAGCTTTCAAATAATTGTTCAGTCCGCATTTCGCCAATGGTGCCATCTTGAGACAATATTCTAAGCGCTGCAACACTGGAGTATCATGCCATAGACACATGGTATTATACCCCACCCGGCCACATTATACTGACAACAGGCCGACCAGAAGTAGAACTATTCACTTAAACCTTCTAGAATTTAGCATTTGGTATAACCCGGCCTGGGATCAAACCCATGACCGTCCGCATGCGGACACACTACCACTAGACCACCTCTGTGGATGCCGACATTGTAAAAATGACTCGATTGTAATACAAAATGAACAAAAATACATTAAAATACATTTTAAGATGCCTTTATATAAGATTAATAAAGAAACATACATGACTTACTCAACTATATATTTTTAAATCAGATATTTTTTTTTATTTCAATCACTAAAAAAAGTGACCCATTTAATCACTCCGTTATAGGTTTGTGCGGGTCGGGTTGGGCCATTCCTCAACAAACCGTTCACAAACATGCATGAGTCACGTTCAGATATCACCATAAACATATTTTAACTCAGATATTTAGGCATAAATATAGTTTATAATATTTAGAATATTTGTCAATTTTACGATCTACACAATAATCCCTATTATTTTTATGTGGGCGTTTAATTAGAATTATTTTAATCACCAAAGCGATCATTTTCAATGCTCCTCTAGATGATACACATAATGGAGGCAGACGGTTATTTAATGTCCCTCATGAGCATTCACATCACAGAGGCAGACAGCTACCAAAGCGGTCATTTTCAATGCCCCCTCTGGAGCATTACACATCAGAGCAGGCGGATGAACCGCCGGACAACGTTTCTGCCTCAAGGCATCGCGGTAACTAATGGCTATCATTTATAATAATGGCGTACACGATAATTCGATAGGACTTAAATAGTAAATACTCGTTGGTCTACAGTGCACACAGCGGTAAGGCCAAGCATAAAACTTGTTATTTCCGGTTTTGAAATTTCAATTAATGATACATTTGTTCTTATAAAGTTTTGTTTTCTTTTCTATTGATAAACTTTTCGGAAGGGACCATTTGTTGTCAACATTATGGAATTTTGAATTTGAAAATGTTGACAGATATTTCTGAAAACTAATAAGTGTAAACATACTTGTAATAGTGACTCTAATTAATGTAGATAATAGTTATAAGTCAACCAGGGTAACATGTTACAAATATAAACAAACTATTTAAGATAATTTGTAGTATGTTTTTCTATTGTTTATATGATGACGTTTACAAAAAAGTACATTCGATGAAGCATTAAAAGCACGCACAAACACACATATCCAAAGAAATAACAAGATTGAGTTGTTGTACATATGTTGAGGCATGAATAAATAAATATATTTATATGAATTAAAACAAGATATTTTACAATCGAAGTATTTAGATAGATTTATCAGAAATAATATGATAACGAAATTGCCGTTATTTTGAATATAAACATGATATATTGTATAGGTTACTTTTTAAGATTGAAAATTAACAAGATGTTATATACAACATTCCTAAATTTATAAATATTATAGCAACCATGGAAATGTATTTAGCAAATATAGCGCGGTTACATTTATGTATTTTTTTTATTTAAGTCTCATCATGGCTAATACGCAGTAGATACATAAAATAGATTACATTTAACAAATAACCATGCCAGTCTATAACGAATTTTAAGAGACTATATTTAAAACATGTCACAATATATTTTAACCAGTGTATCACATATTCATATCACAATACTTATTATATATTTGCATGATAATTGATAAACCTGCATTATTTTAACCATAAACTGTTAAACAATACAAGTTTTAACGACTATTTACGTCTAATTTTCTTGAGAGACTTATAACTAATACAACTGAGACGCGTCGTTTATCATAGTACTATTGCATGATACTATTTTAGTTCCAGGTGTCTGCATACGGCAGGTCATCTAGTGGTCATTTACAAACAAAGACTTACTCAATGTGTTTCAATAGTTCTACTATGGACACTTAAAAAGGAGATTTTTTGTACATTAAGGGTATGTAAATTATCTGTAAATTACAGTAAATTTGTCTTAATGCAGCACTATTTCAAAATTTCAATTAAAATCTATAATAAACGACTGTGCTGTGTTAAAGATATAATGCCTACATAATATTTATATACGTATGAGATAGCATATTACAAAACTGTCCGTCAAAATGTTCATTGAGCTAGACATTTTATCCGGACACCCATGTATATCCATGGAGACATAGAGCGACATTTGAAGTAGTAGAAGTAGTAGTAGTAGTAGTAGTATAGTAGTAGTAGTAGTAGTAGTAGTAATAGTAGTAGTAGTAGTTGTTGTTGTTAATGTTGTTGTTGTTGTTGTAGTAAGAGTAGTAGTAGTAGTGTAGTAATAGTAGTAGTTGTAGTAGTAGTAGTAGTTGTTGTTGTTGTTGTTGTTGTAGTAAGAGTGGTAGTAGTTGAAGTAGTAGTAGTAGTAGTAGTAATAGTAGTAGTAGTAGTAGTAGTAGTAGTAGTAGTAGTAGTAGTTAGTAGTAGTAGTAGTAGTAGTAGTAGTAGTAGTAGTAGTAGTAGCAGTAGTAGTAGTAGTAGTAGTAGTAGTTAGTAGTAGTAGTAGTAGTAGTAGTAGTAGTAGTAGTAGTAGTTAGTAGTAGAAGTAGTAGTAGTAGTAGTAGTAGTAGTAGTATAGTAGTATAGTAGTAGTAGTAATAGTAGTAGTAGTAGTAGTAATAGTATTAGTAGTAGTAGGAGAAGTTGAGTAGCAGTAGTAGCAGTAGTAGTAGTAGTAGTAGTAGTAGTAGTTGTAGTAGTAGTAGTAGTAGTAGTAGAAGTATTTGTAGTAGTACTAGCAATGACAAGTGCAAAAGCAGCAGCCGTAACGGTCTCATTGACAGTAGCATCATCAGTAACACCGTAGCAGCAGCAGTTGTAGTAATAGTTTGCATAAAGAGCACACGTACGCAATAAACTGGCATTTGTATTACAGTCTCAAATGACCTCATGGCAGAGAACCAATTTGATAATGACGGATGACAACATATTGCCGCCACGGGCGCTACCGCTGGTGTTTACCCATCCCTCTCGGGGCTATGCTCACAGCAATGTCAACTGTATATTCGACAATGAATCGTTTACAGGTTAGTATTAAAATATTACCATTTACGACAAATGTGACAGGATCAAACATCGGGCATAGATACACACAATAACGAGGGTGGTCTGCAAGCCCCATTACATGACGTATTGTTTATGGCATGTTCAGTTCTATTGAAGGAGAAAGTCCTTAGTGTACGTCTGAGTAGAACCACCGTCCTTATGCAGCTTAACTGACAAACTTTCTCACATAAAGTTTTTGGACCAAACTGGGCTTAACTCCATGACCTAAGAGCACTGAGAGGTACATGCACGAGGTCATTAGACGACGTCACCCAAGGACATTTTGCCAAGGAAGACCTTTTCCGAGACTAATTTTTACTCAAGCTCTATTTCGATTTAATATATCTTAATACCAGATAGACTAAAGTTATTCGATTTTCTTCTTTCGGTGGGCAACGTGTAATTACTAATATTATATACAGCCAAACTTGTGAAAGCAGTCACATCTATTAAGCAGCCAGCACTTGTCTCCATTAGCAGTCACATTTCACCATATAAGAAACATAAGGGCTCATCTCCACTTTCTGGCAAATATGACTTTTTGTGGTTTATAAGCACATTTCAATGGTATCTATCTATTAAATACGTATTTCTGCATGATTTCACAAAAACGTTTTTTTATAATAATAATAATTTTAAAAGGGTACCTTAGCACATATATAAAATTGCTTGGAAACATAAGAGCTCATCTGCTCATCCGTATAGACACAACTACTCATCCTTCAGGTACAAATGTACCACGCTAGCGTGCATCAATACCCACGACGTACAGACAATCAATTGTGTATCAATTCAGTGTTATTAAACAGCCAAAGGTTGTAAATCAAGTCACGAGATACACTTCAGTGAAACCTCCGTAAATCGGGCGCTCTATAAACCGGAATATTCAATAAACCGTGCACTTTAAAAGGCCAGAAAATGGTCTGAAAACCGGAATTACCTATTCCGAAAACCGGGCGGATTTCGTCATTTTTTGGATGCAAATTTGCCTTCATAAACCGGAATAGCTTAATTGCTTCTTAATTTTTGACCTTACATAAAGTGGTGATAGCTTGAGGCGTAATTGCCACCGTTTATCAAATACCAATGTCCACATTGTGACAATCACCGACAGTAATGTAAATTGGGGTTTCCCGGCCTTAGCAGGTTATTGTTGCAAACAAATGAAATACTATAAACTGACAATGAAGGTTGCAACTATTTCCTCCCATAATGCACTTAAAATGGTTATACTTGAAAAACATAAACTGATGGGGAGGATTCCTTTTCAGATAATATTGAAAATATTTCCTTCTTAGTGCACTTAATAATTGGAAAATGTTTACTCTTTTGTTAATACAAACATCAAGTCACGTATATATGTATGTTGAACTTATTGAAACTTCAGAGATTTTTACATTGAACTTATCTCATGTAGCATTGTAATGACCATTTAATTCCCCCATTATTGTCCTGGCTATTGTGTGAAGGCATAAAATTGATCAGGAAACCAGATTATGTATAAACCAAGCTAAAACTTCTGTTAACCGGAAACCTTGCTAAACTGAACTTTTTGTTCGGTCCCGGTGTTGTCCACTTTATAGAGGTTGCTCTGTTAATTATCACTTCTTGCCATTCGTTGATATAATAAGTAATCTGTAGAACGGACCCAGCTCTCACGATTGGGTCCGTAACATAGCAATGTTGGGAAAACCACTTTTGAGCACGTTGATTGGTCAGTTAAACAACTGAAAATCTGATGACGTCACACTTTAGTAAGCGTTCAAATGTTATGAGCTGTGGTACAGGCATAGATTTCCCTGCTTTTTCATTGGTGGTCGATAGACCTGATTAGGGAGATATCCGGTTCTGCAATAATAATTATATTGAAAAGAAGACAAAAAAATGAAAAACATATTGGAAGTATTACAAGCAGGAACCATCGTAACGGACCCATGAAACGAAAAGAAAAAGAAAGGAACATGACAGAGTTAAATAATATCCAAGTCTGATAAATTTGTTAATGTCGTGATTTTAAGTAAGTCACATACACCAATGTTCTGTCGATAGCAAGGTGTTTTACAAACGAAAATGAAATTTCTATAATATGTCTGTATTTTCACTTTCCGACAAAAAGGTTTTCTGTTGCATGTAGGATGAAGTCCATAGAAACAGAGGTTTATCTGAAATTAGAAGCTACCCTTTATCACACATAAAAGGACTGCCACCTATTGTCAGACACGTACTACTTTACTCTGGTTGCTACTCAGGACAAAATAGGATTTAATATATCTCAACCGGATTGTTGCTTGTGGATCACACTCAAATGAAATATGACTCGGTGAATTCAGTAATAGGGAGTACAAAAAAAGGAATTCTCATCATGTTACAGAACACTGGAATCTGGCTATGCATTTTGCTGTGGTCAGTACGTTACTAAAATCTATGCATTTTATAACATTTCTGTAAAAGGATGTAATTTTATATCATCATTTTTGTATTCAGACATGCCCTTATATTTGAAAAAAAATGTGTGACAAACATCAAAACCATTACGGCTCATCTACAAATACGTATGTCCATATATGGTACATGGATGAAGTGTGGCTTTTTGTGGGGTTTTTTTTAACATTTGTTATACATGTAAAGCTCTATAATAATTAGATAAACTCATAATTTTATTATAACACCAATGTCTGACTTTTAGTACATCTTCAATTTTAAATAGTATTTCTTCACTTTTTAATTTTCGCATATAAACCCTTATGTTTCCAATGAGACGATTTGCTGTTTCCCATTTCTTAATGCTTTCACAGAAAATTAACATTAATTCAGCAATAATATCATTCGAGATAAGGCGAGATTAATTACGATTTGCTTAATGTAGTTTAATATAATTTGAAATTGGGTGTGGCCACATGTTTTCGACCCTCCCACTACACGTAACACGTTTACAGTATGTACCAGACCATATAACATGTTTGTTTGCTTATTTCAGTTCGGTTGAGTTTAAATAAGGATAAATGAATTTTAATTATTTCCTTGCACTGTTTTATATCGACTGAAACAAATCTGTAAAAATAACTAGAAAGAGAAAATGAAAAAAGGGCGGACGCACATTGAATACAACATTAACGTACAACAAAGCGTCTAGGCATAGTGCCACCATTGCAAAAAGGAAGTGCTTCCGTGGGGTAGTCGCATAATGGCGGTTATAAATAATCCTCAATTCTTCTTCTTTAAAAATGCATTTTCCTTATTTTAATGCTCATTTTTTTATTTGAATGGCATTATTGATGTATTTTGAACATTTTGATAGCATTGCCATGTTTGAATTGTGAATTTAGAAAAAAAAGTGATGCTTGGAAATTGGGGTATGAATTCATGATTTCGGAAGTCTACTTTCACTTTGTCACCAGTGTACACACTGAGCAGAAAATCTCTTATATGACACATGACCCTTACTTTTCTCATCATATTTTGATAGTGCAGAGGTTGACAAACAGTAAAATGTAGGTTTCACTTCTTTCATTTGGGACCCTCTATGAATGACAAGCCTTCAAACTTTTATTATTTCCTATAGAATAAAGAACAAAAATTAATGGTGGGGTTACACCTCTAATGACTTGGATTAAGCCTAATGGATCGAAATGTAATATTAAGCGCGGCATGTGATTTAAAAAGCGAAATGTCATAATAAAATCGTTATTTTATGCTGATCACGTTTGGATAGATTTAGATAATTTCACATTTGATGCCAATATTTTCTGATATACAATCTGACTAAATGATATTATGATGCATGTTTTGTAACTTAAGTTATCATGTAATGTGTTAAATTTCAATATTATATAGCTTGTACATGTATTATGCATGAACAGTTTTTGTATAACGTTGTATTATGTTCAATATGGAACAAAAGATATTCATAAAAAAATGAAATTATGATTTGTTCGTTATTGAAGTGATATTTATTTCATATTAATTTCTATGCACATTATGTTTCACAGAAATTCTGCACGAGGACAACGATTCCTATGTGATGAATCCTTGGTCTTGGAACAAACACGACGTAAGTGAGGATGTCGTAAAATTGTTGGTCGTTCCGATTGCCGTAGTAACGTTAATTACAAACATATTGGTTATAACAACATTTGTGAAAGAAAATATGCTTTCGGCATTGAATATCATCCTTATTGCCATGGCAATATCCGACACACTGACCGTCGCCATTCCCGCCACTGCTGTTGTCTACATGTACTTTGATGGCGTATGGCCGGATCACATACCGTTCGAGTATTGCAGGATATGGGGTTACCTAACCAAGTACCTGCCGACAATTACCCACAATGCATCAATTTGGCTCGCAGTAGTGCTGGCGTTTGACCGCTATCTGGCAGTACGGCATCCATTTCTCGTTCGACGAATCTGCGCTCCCAGAAAAAGCGTGTTTATAATTATTGGAGTCTACATTTTCGCAACATTGGGTCATTTATGTAGATTTATTGACACAGAATATATTCCGATAAATATAATATCAACTAAAGCGATGTACACAATGAATAGTTCGTTAGCTAATAATGTATCGAGACTACAAGTAAGTAACATGTGTATCGAGACCAACGGAAAACAAACATGCAGAGCCATTTATCCGCCATTTTTTAAAGAATGGGAAATGTATGAATTTTATTATTATTGGTTTGTGATTATTTTTGTAAAATTTGTTCCCTGCACGTGTCTTATGATCATTGACACGCTTATGTTGAAAAGTTTGAGGCATTCTGAAAATATAAGACAACATATATCTACTACGGTTGACAAAAATCTAATTACCGGAAAGAAACGATATAATGATAGCAGACGTATGACCACCATCATCATTATCGTCATCGTCATTGTGATAGTAGTAGAACTTCCGATCGGTGTGGTTTTGATGCTTTGGACTCTGGCGACGGTTCACGGGACTCATTTTTTAAGTGAGTCGACTTTGAACGTTATCAGCAGAGTGGCGAACATGACTGTGCATGTCAGTTATCCGATCATATTCTTACTTTACTGCTGTATAAGTGCGAGATTTCGAAGATCAATATGTCGCTTGTGTTGTTGCAAAAATAAAACGACCCAGTCAACACGTTCTTTGGTCTAATCAAAAGTAAAATACATGACATTTGCATCAGACAGCTAAATATTTTGTTTATGGCGAATGTGACTGTCTCCCGCTATGCACTACACATATGCAACAGTGTATCAAATACTGGCTGAAAATATTAAACATGGACCGGAAGAGAAATCAATAACAGTGTTATATCATGCTAAAACGTCTTGATGACGCAAAAGCTTGGATTGCTCTGTGCTTTGGTATTGCATGACAAGTTATTTCATTTTACTGTTTAAACCATAGATATGCGACTTTTACTTACAGAATTGGTATGAATCATTGAATGTTACAAGTAAAGAAGAATAAATAAAGCGTATGGATTATATGGACGTGAATACAACTTATTCACATGCTGTTGATTGTATTTTTCATTCATATGTATGTTCTACCATTTCTGTGTATTTTCAGTACACTGAAATACAACTATTTATATATATCAAAGAAATTCCGGGAAGAAACATAGAAATTACGTTGGTTTCGAAAACAATCATCGTGTTAAATGGTGTTAACATGGCTGCGGTACAAAATGCTGTTTTTTCAGGTCTTTGAACCTGCTCAAGGAGCCATATATATATTTCTTTTTATGCCTTATTCATTGGTCAAAAAATGTATCATGATAAGATGTACAAATTATGAATAACATAATAATTCTATTGTTTAAAGCTAGATAGCTACATAGCAAACGTATCCTACCGTTGAAATATGTTGTTGTTGTTGTTGTTGTTGTTGTTGTTGTTGTTGTAAACGCTGTTACACTGGAGCATCATGACACATGATATGATAAACCCACCCTACCCAGTCACATTATACTTAAACCGGACTGACCAGACCTAGAACTGTCTTCTATGTGTTGAGTTCCAAGCGAGGAAGCTTCTAGTACCATTTTTCAAGTCTTTGGTATGACCCTACTGGGATCGAACCAACGACCTTCCGTATGCGAGTCTGCCGTTGAAATATAAAACCCGTATTAACGTATTAAAACTTAGTCGCGCCTGGTGTGTTTGAGATTTAACTAATAATAATGGTTTCTGTGAAATGTCATTTTTATTCCATCATGGCGAGTGAGTACTAAAGCGGCATGTGGGCACGAGTTTTCAAATTAACTTCAATTTCAGATTACTTGGATTTCTTCGTGTAAATGTTGGTGTCCGAGATTTTGCGACTGAAACTGACACAGTGCCTGAACTATACTTAATATCGACTTGGATTATGACATCAAGATTTTTTTTAACTTATAAAGTACGATAAATATGTCATGAAAACAAAAAATATAATTTTCTTTAGTGCAATCATTTATAAAATACATATTAACAAACAAACATAAACCTTTTTATTAGAAGTGTAGTTCTGCTGACTTTATCCTCTGTTTGTTCAAAACATAACTTGCTTGTTCAACAGGATCAACAGAATACAATTTAAATGTATTTCCGTACAAAATGTATTAATTTTAAAAACGCAGCAATTCAAGCAGGCCCGATTAGCTTAATTCGTAACGTGTCTGACTATCAAACCAGGGGTCGTGAGTTCGAATCCTCGCCCGGCAAAAGTCTCCCTGATGATTGATATACGAAATTGTGTCTCATCATCATTCGTCTCTCACTGCTGATTTAAGTGGAAAAGTTATCAGTTACTTGCGGAGATGGGATGTGCGCGAATACTTGATAACCTTTCAGGATCCCAGGAAACAGTGGTTAGGTTAATTGATCGTCTGTTAGCCCTCGATGGCATAAAATGACGCTCAATATTTAATCAATCAATTATTCAAAGCAACAATTCAAGTATTCAAGAGTGAAATTAAATCAAAATTTCACTGGAATATTTTTTTTATTTAACGCTTAAAAATAGTGAAATTACAAATATGATTTACTACTTGAAACAGGAAAGCTATCCCAATTTTTTTTTTAAATTTCTGTAATTAAGCTTTCGGTAGTAAAAGCATTACATTAAAGTGATAGTTTATATGTATGTAAATACAGTCAAACCTGTGTAAGCGGTCACCTTTATTGAGCAGTCACCTGTCTTAAGCAGCAACATTTGCTATTTCCCATTTCTATGTTTTCAGAGCAAATTAACCTGTATTAAGCAACAACCTGCTCTTTTTTTAACTGGCCTGCTTAAGACAGGTTTAACTGTAGTTAAATTAAAACTTAATGCAGCATAACCAGCATTTATTCAAGCAACAAATTGTTTTTGAATGACAAATCTCATGGCCTCCTATGCATTTATAACAACCGTTACTACTTTTACACGTGAATATATCATGTTTTAAATCTATGATTTACTGATCAGTAATTCTAATTTGTAAACTAGCTGATTCAATCATATATACTCGGCTAATTCCGCCATCTGTGGGCAAATATTTAATTGTCATTCTTAGATTTTTTAGATATTAGAAGCCGTTTATGAAGCAATGTTGGTAAATTGTTACTTGGGAATGATTAACAAAAAGAATCCTGTCACGGGATTCGAACTTGGATCACCCGATTGAAAAAGTTCAACTCCGAGCAACACGATATGAACTTAACGACTATTCGTCCAGAACAACAGAGTGAGTCACAAACATGGTCAGCCAACTTCACTGGACAGTCTTGAAGCCCGATGAAGATCAGAACGACTGTCTTACAATTCTGTTCAAGCTCCAACATGGACTGGCGGGTAACAAACCTGACAGCTACATACCAGACGTACCAGAGGAGACCAACGTTTTTACCAAGTAATATCTGATCAGAAGACATACAACAACTCCTTCTTCCCAGGAACCATCAGGGACTGGAACCAGCTTCCATCTCTAACCGTGCCGCCATTTTGGTGATTTAGAGCATGCCCATGAATAAATACAGCTCATAATAGAGATATGCGGGTTTTTTTCTTGGGTTCGGCAAATAGACTACCTACAGTTGCAGTGCCTGGTGATTTAAGATAGATACAGTCAGGTGTGTGACTAAGGAAAACTGCTTGCAGCCATGTGCATAGTAGGATCAATAAATATATTTATTTAGATATATGAATAAGCAAATATTTCTTGCAAAAACTTCGTTTATGAACTGAATAAAAATTTGTGTTTGAATATTCTGCGTCATTTTTATACCGTAGAGGGCTGACAGATCTGTTACCCTAACCACTCTTTCCTGGGTACTCGAGCACATCCATCTCCGAAAGTCTGTAACTGATAACTTTCTCACTCGAATAAGCAGTGAGAGATGTCGTATATCAATCATCACAATTCACGATCCCTAGATATATAGTCTAAAAGTAAATATACATTATATATTTTAAATCACTTTATTTATAGGGATTTTATTTGTAACTTATTAAAGCAATTTTATCAGAGATGGAAAGCTATATAGTTGAATGGTCAGCTAATTCAAATGTACTAGAGAGTAAAAATGGCGTAGGTCGTAATAAACTAAGAACATAATTATAGAGTTCCATTAAATCTAGTTTTATTGTTAAATCTGTCCTGAGATTAGGAATAGCTCCTTTAAGAATAAACACAGACCGTTACGAAAATTGGATAGGAAACGAGCGTCTGTGCCTTTTTTGTAAAACAGGGGTGGTAAACAAACACTATGCTATAGTTTTGATACTTTTACGACTTATGAGAAATTGATATTCTTGTTTTCCCGCCAGGATTTTGTTAAGGTTAAATGTTTAACCCTGTTTTAAAAGTTTGCATAAACGTTAAACTTTTTTTATTTATTCATGAATATAAGATAGATTTTAAACCATATTACAGTGGATGGATGGATGAATGGATGGATGGATGATCTTATTTCGGTAATTCAAATTATGTTAGTGCTTGATATATATTGTTTTGAAAGCGTGCTCTACTGATGGATGGATGGATGGATGGATGGATGGATGGATGGATGGATGGATGGATGGATGGATGGATGGATGGATGGATGGATGGATGGATGGATGGATGGATTGGATGGATGGATGGATGGATGGATGGATGGATGGATGGATGGATGGATGGATGGATGGATGGATGGATGGATGGATGGATGGATTTGAGATTGTTTTTGGACGGATGGACGGATAGACGGGCGGGTGGGTGGATGGGTGGATAAATGTATTTAAGATCCTATTTCGGTAATTCAAATGATGTCAGTGCTTAATATATATTGTTTTGAAAACGTGCTCTACTGAACCCAGCTTAAACATTAAGACGCCCCTCTAGTATTTTTGTACATTTTTTGCATAATAATTAGCACACATCATGATTTATTTTATGTATTTATACAAACTATGCTTAGCCGGTGAGAAAACCGGTATCGTTTGTAATTGATACATTTAATTAATACGCAGTACAGATGCATGGGTATGTCAAAAAATCTTTATGCCACTTTGTGTCACATATATCCATCAAAGGCTGCACCGAACGAACGGATTAACACTAGTTTTGCCATATTTACATAATATCCCAACAAAACCCAGCATGTGTGAAACAAGATATTTTTCATGGACTGTCGCACCCCGGCCATTCATAAACCATACCATTTATAATCTTTGATTGGCAATTCCGATGTAAGATCTCTCTTCTATAAAATTTGATTACCCATGCATATTTAATTATTTTCTTTTCTATTCACACGATCGATGGATTGGTGACTACAGCTGACATGGTGAAAGTATGGTGTACGATCAGGGTCAAAAGCACCGGTACTGGTGCACCGCTATTATATCGGTGCACTGATATATTTGTTTTAACGGTGCACCGATGATAACATATACCAGTGCAACGTTAGAATATATTAGTGCACCGTTAAAAGTGGCGGTCCACCGTTATAATATATCGATGTACTGTTATATACCGGTGCACCGCTATACAATATCGGTGCACCGCTATATTTTATCGGTCCATCGCTATATTTTAACGATGCACCGCTATATTTTTATCGGTGCACCGCTATATTTTAACGATGCACCGCTATATTTTATCGGTCCACCGCTATGTTTTAACGATGCACCGCAATATTTTTATCGATGCACCGCTATATTTTAACGGTACACCGTTACTTTTTTAACGGTCCACCAGTATTTATTAGCGGTGCACCGTTAAATAAAATATATCGGTCCACCGCTATCGTCACACCGCTGTACTAGGATCTTTGGCATTAGCCAATCAAAACCCTCGATTACAAAGATCGGAAGAGGCTAACAACAATCAATACACACGGTTGAAATTTAGGGTTACACTTAGCATTTCTTTAATAACTTTTCGAAATAATGTCTGAATTTAATAATTATGGTACGAAAGTAAAGCTTATATAATTGTTGACAAGTTTAAATAACAGTTATAAAATAGTTTTGCCCAGAATTTAACTGTATTTTGGATTGAAAACTTAAAATGTCAGAGTAATGATAGTGTATTTGTTTTGAAAACGTCTTTTCACTACACAAATGTTAAACTACTCAAATTAAATGTTTTATCGAAACATTAACCGATTAGAGGTTCAAACTCTTAAAAATCCATATACTAGTATACATGTTTTACTTTTTAGATAAGCATAACTTTATAAAAGTAAGCAGTTGGATACGACAAGTTACCGAATGAAATTCATTCACCAATTATTCTTTAAAACGACTCAATTAAATTAAAAATAAGTAACGGTGCATCGGTAATAAATAGCGTTAAAATATAGCGGTGCATCGATAAAAATATAGCGGTGCATCGTTAAAATATACCGTTGCACCGTTGAAAGTGGCGGTCCACCGTTATAATATATCGATGTACCGTTATATACCGGTGCACTGCTATATTTCATCGGTCCACCGCTTTATTTTAACGATGCACCGCTATATTTTTATCGATGCACCGCTATATTTTAACGCTATTTATTACCGATGCACCGTTACTTATTTATCGGTCCACCGGTATTTAATAGCGGTGCACCGTTAAATAAAATATATCTGTCCATCGCTATCGTTACACCACCGGATCAAAAGCCTCGTTCCAAAATCATTACAGAGATCGGAGGTGGCTAACAAGCAACAATACACACGGTTGAAATTTAGTGTCACACTAAGCATTTCTTTAATAACTTTTCGAAACAATGTCTGAATTCAATAATTGTGGTACTAAAGTTAAGCTGATATAATAAGTGTCAAATTTAAATAATGATCATAAAATGTTGTTCACAGAATTAAATAATAATTATAAATTGAAACTTAAAAGAGTTTAAAATAGTTTTAAAAATGGCAGTGTACTGGTTTGGATATTCTTTTTAAAAGAATGCTAGACTATTCAAATTAAAAAATAAATTTAAACATTTACTGATCGGTCGGCGGTTCAAACTTACAAAACCATATATACATAATTAATTTCTAAATAAGCAAACCTAAACATAAATTTAGAGAGTATACAGTTGTAAACCAGCTGGATACGACAAGTTACCGAATGAAATTTGGCCGCATAGGGCATAAATCATTTAGTATAAACTTATTCATTTTACTTCGATTGTGAAACAAGTTATTACAATTTTGACAAATTACGCTCAAAGGATTAATGGGTAGAACCAGTACTAAGCATATGCGGAAAAGGTATCTTGATCAAGGACACCATACTGGCGGAGGATCGATCCCACGACCCTCTCCGATCATTGGTCCGATGCTCTACTATGTATTCTTTAAAAAATATATATAACTGTACATGTGTTATATTTACCAATTCTATTTATTCCTTCAAGTTAATGCGCTATAAAACTTCCTTTAATTTGAAAATAAACAATTGTATTAACAAATATGATTATCCAATTGAGGATTCTAACACCAACCTCTGACTTATTAGGAAATTATTATTTCAATAAATTTTATTATGATTATTGTTTTCCAGACCCTACGTAACACGTGTTACTTAAATCATAAACTGGAGGGGTTGTGACTTTTGACGGGCCCCTTTATGATCCCTTGTCGCAGTTGAGTAATTATAGTTTTGATAACAAGGTGCAATTATTCGCACCTTTTTCCTGTCCTTGGAATATCCGGCCCCATTTATCATGGAAAATCCGACCCCACATTAATTTGAAAATAATATCATTTATTATTTGGTATTTCTTATGAAATATTGGAAAGTTATTAGATAATTTGAAACGCACATATTAATTGTGATGTATGAACAAACTGTTGATTTGTTTGTACAATGTGCGACAAAAATCATCAAGTTTTCCGTGTGTATGTGTATTTCATAAATATTTAAGCATAAACAATGGAAGATATAGACAGTTATGTGTAAATGATCGAGTGTGCTTTCATTGTAAAGATGAAGTTGAAAATGAGATGCATGTGTTAGTAAATTGCCGTTTGTATGATACCATTCGATCAGAGTTATTGACAGAAATTGTAAATGTTTTAAGGAATTTAGTTCGTGTACCGATAATGATAAACTATGCTATAAACTATCGAACCAAAATGTTGTGAAACTAAGTACCAAAACCTGTTTTATGATTTTAAAGAGAAGAAGAAATATTTAATATAAATATTTGGTTGTATATAAATAATGTAATAGTTGATTTATACATATGAAGCATCTTAACATTGTAGGGAGAAGTTGGTGCTAATCAGTTCATTCTAGATCTGATCTAGAATGCTATTCGATTTTTTAAATATTTTTTAAGCTTAAAGTAGCAGATGCGTTAGCATTTCTTTTCCTCCTTACATCGTAATCTTATATAATTTTAATAACATTTTAGACAATATGTGAAGATTAGGACCAGCCTCTCATTTTTACGGTGTATATATATGTTAAAACGTGGAGTGTTATATGTGCTAATCTACAAGTATGTTAGTATTTCTGTAAGGTTATCAGTAAATATATAAACAACAAGTATTATTAATTGTGACAAATTGGTTTAAACTATGTATTGATATGTTTTACATGTAATATAGTCTCTTATAATTCTTTATAGAATGGCATGGAAACTGTTAAATATAATGTTTAATTTAATGTATATACTGTGTATTAACTATGATGAGACTTAAATAAAGAAATATCTATCTATATTATGTTTTTCTTTAGATTTACAATACTTATGTTCTTTTTTCAACACAGTAGTCTTAGCATGATTATGCTGTTGTGATGTATCTTCATATTTGCATAATACTTTAAAATGAAAATTTTCAGTGTGTCCCTTTAAAGTACTTTAGTTGGCTTATAAATGTGAATGGCTGACGTATTATGCAGCAGTTTCACAAATATCTTTGTTTTGATTAGTAATATAATGCACTGCAATTATCTAAAGCTTGGTATTCCTTTTTTTGTTTCATGTTTAGTGAAGTGAACACTAAAACATTCACACAATATTTCTAGCACGCTATTGAAACACGCGATATGTTTTAAAATAGATATTAAACAATATAATGTGCAAAGTCATTCATATCTAGATCAAAACTAACCGTAAACAACAGGGAAGGACGCGGACGTTATTGCAACAAAAACAAGGTTAATGTTGGTGGTCATGGATGTCTCTGTCTGTAGACATGTCGATTATGTTATTATAGGAATTTGAGTACGTGGTTATGCTATGGTTTCAAATAAACAAAACGTTGAACTTTGGTTAAACTAATCGTTTCTTCATTGAAAAAAACAAAAACAATAATACGTCTATCAGTTACATATTCTTTTATCTTGACAATGTTTATGCTATATGGACCGATATATACTAGCGGAAAAAAGAAACTGTGCATGTGTAAAATGTTCATGTATCGCTCAATTTTATAAATTAAAGCTTGAAACTTTATACAGGTAAGTTGTGTATCCCTCTCGGTCATTTACACTGGTCAGTGCATGAGTTGCACGGGTAGTTTGTCTGTCTGGCCAACGTCTTCGTTTTCACGTTTGTTTTCGGCCAGCAGTCAATCGCAAACACGTTTGTCGAATAAACCTGTGTAAAAGCATAGTGTAGACACAAAACCAGTATTATTTTGAAAAACGTCTTTGATACGCCATGCCAAGGTTAAATGAAACTGACAGATGCCGCGCCGTAGGCATGATTGAAGCTGGTGTACGTCATACTGACGTTGCCAGACAATTTGGTGTGCACCGAAATACTGTAAACGCCTTGTGGAGACGGTACCAACAGTTTGGGACCACCAGAGACCGGCCTCGGTCAGGACGTCCACGCGTAACGTCTAATCGCCAGGATACGTACATCCGGGTAGTTCATCTCCATAAACGACTCAGAACTGCTACTTTGACGGCTAGAAATATTCCTGGCCTTAGAAGAATTAGTCCCCGAACGGTACGTAATCGATTGCTTGAACGAGGCATACGTCCACGACATCCAGCCATACGTCCTGTTCTCCAGCAACGTCATCGTGTAGCACGTTTTGCCTGGTGCAGACGACACATACACTTCACGCAACAGGACTGGGTACGTGTTCTTTTCACGGATGAGTCCAGGTTTCATCTCGACAGCAGCGACGGTCGTTCTAGAGTGTACCGTCGTGTTGGTGAACGTTTCCATGACAGTTGTGTGATTCAACGACGTCCATTCGGCGGAGGTAGTGTCATGGTGTGGGGTGGCATCTCATCCCGTAGCAGAACAGCTATTGTGGTTGTGGACGACACACTTACAAGCATCAGATACCGTGACGAAATCATACGGCCTCGCGTCCTTCCATTTGTGCAGCAACTTAACGCCACGCTGCAACAGGATAACGCTCGCCCGCACGTTGCGCGGGTCGTCACCGACTTATTGATTCAGTACAATGTGAATGTGCTACCCTTGCCTGCAATGTCACCGGATATGTCACCTATAGAACACGTGTTGGATGAGATGCAGCGTCGCTTACGTCGCCTCCAAAATCAGCTGTTGACGTTACCTGACCTGTCACGTGCGCTTGTGAGAATCTGGAATGGTATTCCCCAGGCATTTTTCAGCACACTTGTCGCATCAATGAGGCGTCATTGCCAAGCATGCATCGATATCAATGGTGGACATACACGGTATTGCTGAGATGAACTTTGTTTAGAGAACGTCTCTGAAAACTGATCTTTATCCAAGACGCTGCTGATGCAATAACCATATCAATTGAGCTGGTGTTAAATAAAGGTCAGATAAAACCCTGTTGAACTTTTTTATATATTTTTTAAGTTATAGCATATTATACCCATGGACAGTTTCTTTTTTCCGCTAGTATATTTTATTTAACGACGCACCGCTATTAAATATCGGTGGACCGTTAAATTAGTAACGGTGCACCGTTCAAATATAGCGGTACATCGATAAAAATATTGCGGTGCATCGTTGAAATATAGCGGTGGACCGGTAAAATATAGCGGTGCACCGATATTATATAGTGGTGCATCGTTAAACAATAGCGGTGCACCGATATTACCGCTGTATAACGGTAAATCGATATAATATATCGATGGACCGCCACTTTTAACGGTGCACCGATATATTTCAACGGTACAACGGTATATTTTACCGGTGCACCGTAAAAACAAATATATCGGTGCACCGGTACCGGTGCATTAGACCCTGACAATTATATCAGCTTTAGTTTGGTAACATAATTAGTAAATTCAGACATTATTTCAAAAAAGTTATTAAAGAAATGCTAGGGGTGCCACCCTAAATTTGAGCTGTGTGTATTCAATTGTCTTTAGCCTCCTCCGATCTCTGCAACGATTTTGGAACGAAGCTTCTGATTGGCTAATCCTAAAGACCCTTGTATAGCGGTGTGATGATAGCGGTGGACCGATATATTTTATTTAACGGCGCACCGCTATTAAATATCGGTGGACCGTTAAATTGGTAACGGTGCACCGTTAAAATATAGCGGTGCAATGATAAAAATATTGCGGTGCATCGTTGAAATATAGCGATGGGCCGATAAAATATAGTGGTGCACCGATATTATATAGCGGTGCATCGTTAAAACATAGCGGTGCACCGATATTACCGCTATATAACGGTACATCGATATAATATAACGATGGACCACCACTTTTAACGGTGCACCGTTATATTTTAACAGTGCAACGGTATATTTTACCGGTGCACCGTTAAAACAAATATATCGGTGCACAGGTACCGGTGCTTTAGACCCTGATCGTACACCATATGAAAGAGCGTTATCTCTATTGCCTTTCTGTTGCGGTGCAATAAATGTGCTGCGGCTGTTGCGAAAATTCCTTGCGTAATCAGTGTTTGAGGTAAACTTATTGCGGCAATCACAACTTGTAAAATTCGAGTTATAACACACGGTCGTAACCCAATAGAGTAAAGCAAATATGCTTCAAAAAGATATGATGAACATATTTTTTATGCTTTCCTTTCATATTCGATTAAAATAAGTGTTAAAACACAAGTTTAAATAAAATAATGAAAATAAATATTTTCGAAAATCAAGTATATCTTTCATGTCTTTGCAGAAGTTTGCACATTTTAGAGCAAACTATGAACAAAAACAACATCAACGTTAACAACAACATCAACAATAAGACTAACAACTATAAAAACAATAACAACAAACAACACCAATAACCAAACAACAACAGTCGCTTTATTTTATGGACATAATGACGTACAAAAATGGAACGGCAAATTATTGAAAGAAAAGTAGTGTTTTAAAACAATATGTCTTTTAGACCATACCGTTATTTTAGAAATATGGATGTTCTCTGAAATTAGCGAAATTGAAGGCAACCTTTATTTTTAACACGTTAGACGATCAGAGAATATTAGGTATGGCATCAAAAAGAGAGTACAGAGAACAAATATGCAATTGAAACATTAAAAAACACCAAATCTTAACAAAACGGTGAACATAAATAACATATTGCGGTGAGAAATGTCGCTTATAGGTAAAGAAGGGGCACGCAGTATTTAATATCAATTATATCTAGATTGATGAAAATACTAATATAAATTAAAATCATATTTAACAAATTATATTGGCATTGTTACACCAACTGCGTTTTGCCGTAAAATATTGTTTTTATCATTTTTTTACTATAACTATTATTATATGATATTATTATTATTATTAGAAGTAGTATTACTGTTGTTGTTATCATTATCATTACTATCATTGTTATTATTATGGTAATGGCTTTGTTTTTATTGTTTGTATTATTATTATTATAGTTATAATTATAATTGCTATTATTAGTTGTAGTATTAATACATTTATTATTATTATTAATGCTGTACGTCAGTTGCTGTGACATAATTATCGCATAGCTTTTTCGGATAATTTTAATAAATGGCCCTTTCTCCACATAAGCTATGCGATCGTTATAATGACACTGCAAATGACGATAACAGTAATATTGATAATGATAATAATAATAATAATAATAATTACAATAAAAACAACAGCCATTAGCATAATAATAACAATGATAATAATAATAATGATAATAATGAAAAACAATAACAGTAATAATAATAATTATCATAGTAATAGTATAAATAATAATTACAATAATTTAGGGTAAAGAGCGGTGTATGTACAAACGACCAAGACAGGTCATGACAGATGTATAATCACTATTAATCAGAGTTATCTATACATGACCGTGCGTTCGTACGTGTTAATATTAATTTAATATGTTCACATGGATTTGTGTCTCTTTAAAGGGGTTCAGTGCAACGATTTACCTGCGCATCAACTCATGCAAATATAACCACTTGTGAATACTCTGCAGGTATTCATATCTCAATCATCATGTTTTAGAAAGTATAACACTTTTTTAAAAAAAATCTAGCGGCGACACGCTAGTTTTGAAGAGATACGTGAAAAGAAAATACTTAAAGCATAAAATGAAATGTCCTTTATATTTACAAATAAAACGTGAGAAAATATAGAAGTAATAACCGTATATATATGTGTTGTCATGGACGACTATATATTTGCTAAATGTATTTCATTTCAACTACATGTGATACCAATAGTTATATCCCTTTCTATAATAAAATTGCCATTTCCAGGGACTACATATATACTAGGTTTTTTTTAATTAATGTTTGCCATCGCACACATGTGAAATATTTGCAAATATTTTAGTGAAAAATAATCAAATTTTATCGTGTGCTCCTTTAAAAGTCCCGAACAACTTTAATTACCGAAGCAATAAATACATTTGGCGTTCATGTTTGTTGATGTAATGTGAAACCGTATTTTGCGGTATACATGTGCTGGCGACGCATTTTTCATTTAGAGTGGAAAACGAAAACTTGTATACGGATCTATGTTTTATTCATAATTACCTTCACCAAAATATCGTCTGCCTGAGATTTTATCTCAGCAATCGTAATCGCCATCCTCTTAGCTTAATTCAAAATTTGACTGCAGACGACAATTCTGTCCAATCAAAGACAAGCGTTTCTGCGGAATTAGCTTTACAACGTTATTCACGCGCGCTTCATTTGATTTCCTGTCAACGACAGGGTACTTGACAATGTTTGATAGTAATCACCCGGAACGTTGTTCTTGATAGATATCTTTCGCTATCTAAATATTCTTGACCTTTGTGTTATTTGTGACTTGAGTGGGTGTCGTTACTACGGATATAAAATCTGAGATAGAATAAAATAAAAGCCATGCTGAAATTCGAAACAGGTCTTGGAACAATTGATAGGACACGAGCCACATTTTGTAAAGGAAAATTTTAATCAAATGATCCGGATAATCAAGGATTAATTAAACACTATAAACATGTAAGTACGTTTACGAACTGTTTTATTAATAAAGCATTTCAATATAGTTTTACGCATTTTTTTTATAGTTTTATTTTTTTAGTCAGCTGGGTTTTTTTTTCAAAATCGAAAGTATCATGCAAAAACAATGATTTTTTTTTTTCGAAAAGTACCATGCAAAAACAATGATTGTTAAAAAAATATCGAAAGTAGCATGCAACAACAATGATTTTTAAAAACAAACTCGAAAGTAGCATGCAAAAACAATGATTTTTTTTTTCGAAAAGTACCATGCAAAAACAATGATTGTTAAAAAAATATCGAAAGTACCATGCAACAACAATGATTTTTAAAAACAAACTCGAAAGTAGCATGCAAAAACAATGATTGTTAAAAAAATATCGAAAGTAGCATGCAACAACAATGATTTTTAAAAACAAACTCGAATGTAGCATGCAAAAACAACGATTTTTTATTTTTTTTTTTCGAAAAGTAGCATGCAAAAACAATGATTTTTTTTTCCAGAAGTACCATGCAAAAACAATATATTAATCTTTAAAAAATTCATAGGACCATGCAAAAACAATATATTAATCTTTAAAAAATTCAAAGGATCATGCAAAAACAATATATTAATCTTTAACAAATTCAAAGGACCATGCAAAAACAATATATTAATCTTTAAAAAATCCAAAGGACCATGCAAAAACAATATATTAATCTTTAAAAAATCCAAAGGACCATGCAAAAACAATATATTAATCTTTAAAAAATCCAAAGGACCATGCAAAAACAATATATTAATCTTTAAAAAATCCAAAGGACCATGCAAAACAATATATTGATCTTTAAAAAATCCAAAGGACCATGCAAAAACAATATATTAATCTTTAAAAAATCCAAAGGACCATGCAAAAACAATATATTAATCTTTAAAAATCCAAAGGACCATGCAAAACAATATATTGATCTTTAAAAAATCCAAAGGACCATGCAAAAACAATATATTAATCTTTAAAAAATCCAAAGGACCATGCAAAAACAATATATTAATCTTTAAAAAATCCAAAGGACCATGCAAAAACAATATATTAATCTTTAAAGAATCCAAAGGACCATGCAAAAACAATATATTAATCTTTAAAAAATCCAAAGGACCATGCAAAAACAATATATTAATCTTTAAAGAATCCAAAGGACCATGCAAAACAATATATTGATCTTTAAAGAATCCAAAGGACCATGCAAAAACAATATATTAATCTTTAAAGAATCCAAAGGACCATGCAAAAACAATATATTAATCTTTAAAAAATCCAAAGGACCATGCAAAAACAATATATTAATCTTTAAAGAATCCAAAGGACCATGCAAAAACAATATATTAATCTTTAAAGAATCCAAAGGACCATGCAAAAACAATATATTAATCTTTAAAGAATCCAAAGGACCATGCAAAAACAATATATTAATCTTTAAAGAATCCAAAGGACCATGCAAAAACAATATATTAATCTTTAAAGAATCCAAAGGACCATGCAAAAACAATATATTAATCTTTAAAGAATCCAAAGGACCATGCAAAAACAATATATTAATCTTTAAAAAATCCAAAGGACCATGCAAAAACAATATATTAATCTTTAAAGAATCCAAAGGACCATGCAAAAACAATATATTAATCTTTAAAGAATCCAAAGGACCATGCAAAAACAATATATTAATCTTTAAAGAATCCAAAGGACCATGCAAAAACAATATATTAATCTTTAAAGAATCCAAAGGACCATGCAAAAACAATGAATTACAGTTAATACATTATATAATTCCAGTACACATACAACATTTAAACAAATATTAATTTAATTCTATTTGGATCTTTGATTTTTATTCATTTTTGCCTTGAACATGTTTTACGATTTTAATGTAAAAGTTCACCATCAATTCATGGTAGAACCGTGTATGTTTACTAAATTTGAAATTTAAAGGCAGTATCAGACGTTTTCAAACAATTAATAAGATTAAAAAATCCCTCCCAACACACAATACATCATGTCTGTATATACTCACTAACCCCTTATTGCCATAAGTGTATCTATTATAATAAATTGAAAATGTTTTCCTAACTTACCTATACGCACGCGTCAAGATTAAACTAAAGTAGATGTTCCGCTAAAATTTTCAAAGTAAGTTGTGACGTTTCAAATACGTCATGCGGTTTCGTTTTGATTCCAATTTGATCCGTCTTATTGGTTACATATTGTTCAATTTGCAGAATGTTGCCAAGTAGTATTTACCTGTTATCTAGTTTTAGAATTGGGATTCCATGTTCATTTCAATTAAAGTACCTTTTTTATCATGTTTAGGCGAATATGAGTAACCAAATCATTCCTATCTGATTTATAAATGATATTAAGATGCTTTGTATCCACTTTTAAAATAATTCTATTTTTTAGACATTTATCTCATTTTGTCTGATGTACTACCTTTAAGGAAAACTCATATAATTTATAATAAGACCATTTTCTTGTTAAACTGAAAATATTGTTGATTTTGTTCAAGTACAGCATTAATGGAGAGTTGAGAAAATGAAAATTCTAAGATATGGAGTAATTTGATTTCTTGGTATTTTGAGTGGACTTTTTTATTTATAAAAGTATCGACTGTTTATATTTTACTGAAAGGTGGACGCTATGCTTTTCAAAACGAAAAATAAGGTGAATATTTGAATTGAAGGTTAAGATTTTGCTTTTGAAATAACAAATGATGTGGGCATTTAAGTAGGCTGAAACTTTTTATCTTTAAATTCATGTGATGTATTTTGCGCCTCACATCACTATTAAGTTTCCAATAGGGCTCCATTTTATAATTACTGTCAACAACAGTGAAAAATTGAAATAATCTGCAGCATGTGTCAGGGCTCAATTTCTTCACTGGTGCGAGATCTTCAATTATAAACAAAAATACCATACACTATCCAGGTGTTGTTTTTTTTAATTCAATAGTTTTGGGGCACCTGTCAATTTTCAGAGTAGTTATATGACAACAGTTGGTCAACGATGTAGTTCGATCCATTAAATCTAAAATGACGCAGAATTGGCTATCATCATCAGATGGTTGTGATTTCTAAAATACTGACCATTTTACACCTGTTAAGAATAAAGAATCACTGCAATATAAGTCCTGAGAAAAAAAAAGAAAAGATATATTTGTATTTTTGTGAGATAATAGTGGTGTGAGTCCTACAGGAGCCTGCTTGACATCTAGAGAATGTAACACTCGAGACGTTTTATCTTCACACAAAAAATGGGCTCTTTTATTACAACATTTCTATAAGCAAACTCAAGTTTATAACACATTAAGTGCATGATCAGTTGCTAGAGAATGTTAAGCATCAAGGGGATTTATCAACAGATTAGCTGCATGAAAGTGTTACATATAATGGGGATTTATCAACAGATTAGCTGCATGAAAGTGTTACATATAAAGGGGATTTATCAACAGATTAGCTGCATGAATGTGTTACATATAAAGGGGATTTATCAACAGATGAGCTGCATGAAAGTGTTACATATAAAGGGGATCTATCAACAGATTAGCTGCATGAATGTGTTACATATCAAGGGGATCTATCAACAGAATAGCTGCATGAAAGTGTTACATATAAAGGGGATCTATCAACAGATTAGCTGCATGAATGTGTTACATATCAAGGGGATTTATCAACAGATTAGCTGCATAAAAGTGTTACATATAAAGGGGATTTATCAACAGATTAGCTGCATGAAAGTGTTACGTATAAAGGGGATGTATCAACCTGTTAGCTGCATGAACGTGTTACATATCAAGGGGATCTATCAACTGATTAGATGCATGAATGTGTTACATATCAAGGGGATCTATCAACAGATAAGCTGCATGAATGTGTTACATATCAAGGGGATCTATCAACAGATTAGCTGCATGAATGTGTTACATATCAAGGGATTCTATAAACAGATTAGATGCATGAAAGTGTTACGTATCAAGGGATTCTATAAACAGATTAGATGCATGAATGTGCTACATATCAAGGGGACTTATCAACAGATTAGCTGCATGAAAGTGTTACATATAAAGGGGATTTATCATTAGAATTGCAGCATGAAAGTGTTACGTATAATAGGGATTCTATAAACAGATTAGCTGCATGAAAGTGTTACGTATCAAGGGATTCTATCAACAGATTAGCTGCATGAAAGAGTTACATATAAAGGGGATCTATCAACAGATTAGCTGCATGAATGTGTTACATATAAAGGGGATTTATCATTAGAATTGCAGCATGAAAGTGTTACGTATAAAGGGGATGTATCAAACTGTTAGCTGCATGAACGTGTTACGTATCAAGGGGATCTATCAAAAGATTAGATGCATGAATGTGTTACATATCAAGAGGATCTATCAACAGATTAGCTGCATGAAAGTGTTACGTATAAAGGGGATGTATCAACCTGTTAGCTGCATGAACGTGTTACATATCAAGGGGATCTATCAGCTGATTAGATGCATCATTGTGTTACATATCAAGGGGATTTATCAACATACTTGCAGCATGAAAGTGTTACGTATAAAGGGAATCAATCAACAGATTAGCTGCATGAAAGTGTTACGTATAATGGGGAACTATCAACAGATTAGCTGCATGAAAGTGTTACGTATAAAGGTGTTCTATCAACAGATTAGCTGCATGAAAGTGTTACACATAAAGTGGTTTTATCAACAGATTAGCTTCATAAAAGTGTTACACATAAAGGGGTTCTATCAACAGATTAGCTGCATGAAAGTGTTACACATAAAGGGGTTCTATCAACAGATTAGCTGCATGAAAGTGTTACACAAAAAGGGGTTCTATCAACAGATTAGCTGCATGAAAGTGTTACACATAAAGGGGTTCTATCAACAGATTAGCTGCATGAAAGTGTTACACATAAAGGGGTTCTATCAACAGATTAGCTTCATGAAAGTGTTACACATAAAGGGGTTCTATCAACAGATTAGCTTCATGAAAGTGTTACACATAAAGGGGTTCTATCAACAGATTAGCTTCATGAAAGTGTTACACATAAAGGGGTTCTATCAACAGATTAGCTGCATGAAAGTGTTACACATAAAGGGGTTCTATCAACAGATTAGCTTCATGAAAGTGTTACACATAAAGGGGTTCTATCAACAGATTAGCTGCATGAAAGTGTTACACATAAAGGGGTTTTATCAACAGATAAGCTTTATGAAAGTGTTACACATAAAGGTGTTCTATTAGCAGATAAACTGCAAGGAAATGTTTAACATAAAGGGGTTCTATCAACAGCTTAGCTGCATGAAAGTGTTACACATAAAGGGGTTCTATCAACAGATTAGCTGCATGAAAGTGTTACACATAAAGGGGTTCTATCAACAGATTAGCTGCATGAAAGTGTTACACATAAAGGGGTTCTATCAACAGATTAGCTTCATGAAAGTGTTACACATAAAGGGGTTCTATCAACAGATTAGCTTCATGAAAGTGTTACACATAAAGGGGTTCTATCAACAGATTAGCTGCATGAAAGTGTTACACATAAAGGGGTTCTATCAACAGATTAGCTGCATGAAAGTGTTACACATAAAGGGGTTCTATCAACAGATTAGCTGCATGAAAGTGTTACACATAAAGTGGTTTTATCAACAGATTAGCTTCATAAAAGTGTTACACATAAAGGGGATCTATCAACAGATTAGCTTCATGAAAGTGTTACACACAAAGGGGTTCTATCAACAGATTAGCTGCATGAAAGTGTTACACATAAAGGGGTTCTATCAACAGATTAGCTTCATGAAAGTGTTACATATAAAGGGGTTCTATCAACAGATTAGCTGCATGAAAGTGTTACACATAAAGGGGTTCTATCAACAGATTAGCTTCATGAAAGTGTTACACATAAAGGGGTTCTATCAACAGATTAGCTGCATGAAAGTGTTACACATAAAGGGGTTCTATCAACAGATTAGCTTCATGAAAGTGTTACACATAAAGGGGTTCTATCAACAGATTAGCTGCATGAAAGTGTTACACATAAAGTGGTTTTATCAACAGATTAGCTTCATAAAAGTGTTACACATAAAGGGGATCTATCAACAGATTAGCTTCATGAAAGTGTTACACACAAAGGGGTTCTATCAACAGATTAGCTGCATGAAAGTGTTACACATAAAGGGGTTCTATCAACAGATTAGCTTCATGAAAGTGTTACACATAAAGGGGTTCTATCAACAGATTAGCTGCATGAAAGTGTTAAGTATAAAGGGGATCTAACAACAGATTAACAGTATGAAAGTGTTACCCATAAAGGGGATCTATCAACAGATTAGCTGTATGAAATTGTTACAGATTAAGGGGTTCTATCAACAGATTAGCTGCATGAAAATGTTACGTATAAAGGGGATCTATCAACAGATTAGCAGTATAAAAGTGTTACACTTAAAGGGGTTCTATCAACAGATTAGCTGCATGAAAATGTTACGTTTAAAGGGGATCTAACAACAGATTAACAGTATGAAAGTGTTACACATAAAGGGGATCTATCAACAGATTAGCTGTATGAAAGTGTTACACATAAAGGGGTTCACACACACTTTAAATAGTGATACAGTTACACAATTACTGAACACACACTTTAAATAGTGATACAATTACACAATAACTGAATAGTTACACAATAACTGAACACACACTTTAAATAGAGATACAATTACACAATAACTGAACACACACTTTAAATAGTGATACAATTACACAATAACTGAACACACACTTTAAATAGTGATACAATTACACAATAACTGAACACAGACTTTAAATAGTGATAAAATTACACAATAACTGAACATTAACTTTAAATAGTGATACAGTTACACAACAACTGAACACAAACTTCAAATAGTGAACACACACTTTAAATAGTGATACAATTACACAATAACTGAACACAGCCTTTAAATAGTGATAAAATTACACAATAACTGAACATTAACTTTAAATAGTGATACAGTTACACAACAACTGAACACAAACTTCAAATAGTGATTCAATTACACAATAACTGAACACACACATTAAATAGTGATTCAATTACACAATAACTGAACACACACTTTAAATAGTGATACAATTACACAGTAACTGAACACACACTTTAAATATTGATACAGTTACACACTAACTGTACATACACACTTTAAATAGTGATACAATTACACAATAACTGAACATACACTTTAAATAGTGATACAATTACACAATAACTGAACAGTTACACAATAACTGAACACCAACTTTAAATAGTGATACAATGACACAATAACTGAACACACACTTTAAATAGTGATACAGTTACACAAGATCTGAACACACACTTTATATTGTGATACAATTACACAATAAATGAACACCAACTTTAAATAGTGTTATAATTACACAATAACTGAACACACACTTTAAATAGTGTTACAGTTACACAATAACTGAACAGTTACACAATAACTGAACACACACTTTAAAAAGTGATACAGTTACACAAGAACAGAACACACACTTTAAATAGTGTTACAGTTACACAATAACTGAACAGTTACAAAATAACTGAACACACACTTTAAATAGTGTTACAGTTAAACATTAACTGAACAGTTACACAATAACTGAAAAAACACTTTAACTAGTGATACAGGTACACAAGAATTGAACACACACTTTAAATAGTGATACAATTACACAATTACTGAACACACATTTTAAATAGTGTTACAGTTACACAATAACTAAACCCAAACTTTAAGCGGGGCGGTAGTCTAATGGATAGAGTGTTGGCCGCTCACGCCAGAGGTTGCGGGTTCGATCCCCAGCTCGACCTGATGCCTCTCATAAAACAACACTTAGTACTGGTTCTACCCAGGAAGCGGACACGAGGACGGTTCATATAAGCTTTGAGCTTTCATCGCAATCGAGCTAAAATACATTAGTATAAACTAAACTTTAAATGGTGTTGCAGTTTCACAATACCTGAACAGTAGCACAATAACTGAACTCACACTTTAAATAGTGATACAGTTACACAAGAACAGAACATACACTTTAAATAGTGTTACAGTTATACAATAACTGAACAGTTACACAATAACTGAATACACACTTTAAATAGTGATACAGTTACACAAGAACAGAACATACACTTTAAATAGTGTTACAGTTACACAATAACTGAACAGTTAAACAAGAACAGAAAACACACTTTAAATAGTGATACAGTTACACAAGAACAGAACACACACTTTAAATAGTGTTACAGTTATACAATAACTGAACAGTTACACAATAACTGAATACACACTTTAAATAGTGATACAGTTACACAAGAACAGCACACACACTTTAAATAGTGTTACATTTACACAATAACTAAACACACACTTTAAATAATGTAACAATTACACAATAACTGAACACCATTTTTAAATAGTGTTACAGTTACACAATAATTGAACACACACTTTTAATAGTGTTACAGTTACACGATAACTGAACACACACTTTAAATAACGATACAGTTACACAATAACTGAACACCAGCTTTAGATAGTGATACAATTACACAATAACTGATCACACATTTTGAAATAGTGTAACAGTTACACAATAACTGAATATACACTTTAAATAGTGATACAATTACACAATAACTGAACACACACTTTAAATAGTGTAACAGTGGCACAACTCTTGTAAAAATATATTGCATAATCGTGACCATTTTATGACAAAGAAGCATTTTATTTCCATCGATGTTATCAGTATGTTAGATACATTTTAAAGAAATGTCATTGTATTATTTTATGATTGTTTACTGATATTTCATAAACTAGTCTGACGTCACTAGTTTGATATGTTTTTTTTAAAAAAATAAATAAATACGAAGTTTCAATAGAAGATATTTGTTTGTTTTGGTGTGAAATCGAATTATATATCATCAAGTGATCACCAAAAGTCGGCATAAAAGTGGCTTGCCACGAGTGAGAATAGCATTTTGATCATTTGATCTTTCACCAAAAACAAACAAATTTTCCTTTTATTTTATGCATTTACATTATTTTTTGTTTATGTTGACGTCAATTCGCCGTTAGATCGTATTGGATTAAAAAAAATAAAGAACTTTTTTTTTAGTTAATTTGCAAGAACAAAACAAATAATTTTATTTTCATAATTTTATTGTTTGAAACATTGGATTGTCATACAAATAATCTACTGAGAAATCTCTATATTTCATCAAAAAGCATAACATAGAATAGTATATATTTGAGATCAATATCATTGTATAATTATACTTTCACTGGCTGTGAACATGGGTTTAAATCGAGTTCTTCAACACTACCGTGTGTGATTCTAAATAGCCACGTATTTTATTTATGTTGACAGTTATACTGTATGGAACACCTCATAATTTATCGGCGATAGAAGTGAGTTTGTTTTTTATTGGTCACGTTCTTTCATAGTGCTATTTCCATATATTGAAAGCATAGAATTAAAAAACTATACGTAATCTAGGCTAATCCGTGCCTAAACCCTAAGCCATTTTAGCATACATTTTTTTATCAACGGACGTGTGTTACCCACTCACTTTTTGTAAATAATTAAAGCGAAATATATTATTCACTTTTTTCTGCCTGCCTGCCTGCCTGCCTGCCTGCCTGTCTGTCTGTCTGTCTGTCTGTCTGTCTGTCTGTCTGTCTGTCTGTCTGTCTGTCTGTCTGTCTGTCTGTCTGTCTGTCTGTCTGTCTGTCTGTCTGTCTGTCTGTCTGTCTGTCTGTCTGTCTGTCTGTCTGTCTGTCTGTCTGTCTGTCTGTCTGTCTGTCTGTCTGTCTGTCTGTCTGTCTGTCTGTCTGTCTGTCTGTCTGTCTGTCTGTCTGTCTGTATGTCTGTCTGTCTGTCTGTCTGTCTGTCTGTCTGTACGTATATATGTCTGTACGTACGGTTGTGTGTACGTCCAGTTCGTTCATCTGTACGTCCATCCGTCATTCTGTCTAGTTTACATTGTATATTTCTTATACATCTTAGATTCGACCAGCATCTTCAATTCAAAACCCTTGGAAGATCATTAAAGTGATTGACCATGAATGCAGACGAGTTTGAAAAGCATGGAACGGAAATGGTTAAATATATCGCTCAGTATATGCGCACTTTACACGAGCGTCGTGTGTCACCTACAGTTGAACCCGGACACTTGCAAAACCTACTTCCAAAACATGCACCAAGAAAAGCAGAAGATTTTGAAGATATCATGAAAGATGTTGAGAAAATAATCATGCCCGGAGTAAGTAGCTTTTGTCAACTTTCAGATTTGCAATTGTCATTGTAAACAAAACACAGATTTAATATAGTTTTCACGCAAACGTGAAATAAACATTGTTGGTAAACGAAGGGCGCCGATAAAAATTATATTTATTTGAACTGAATTTATAACACTTGTAACTAGTGTCTATTAAATTTTATCATATGTTTGCGGTACATGAGTGTACTAAGAACGTCTCCCTAAACTGGTCAGATTGCACTAAATCTTTTCTATATTTTGTTGCATTTTTTTTAAATTTATATAATGCGATGATAGGTGTGTTAAAGCACTGGTTAACCTTCCACAGTAGAGCAGTTTAACCGGTCGGCTGTTTTCTTCCTCGATGGTATAAAACTGACGCAAAATATTATAAAATCATGCATATGTAATTGAAGAGGAAAATTGGTAAGTTACGATACAAATTCAATGTAATTTAATCGTATTAATAACGTATTATAGAACGGTTATATGTCATAAACGTGCACGTGTCACATAATTGTAAATTATGTAATCATTGGTAGCTTATAATTATCGCAGAACATGAGCGAATTATCAAGATAAAATAATATAACTTCAAACTGTAAATGAAAGAAATGTATGGACTTAACTTTAAAACAGGTTAATTTTACTTTTCTTACTCTGTATGTTTGCTTAAAGTACATGCTTTCACACGGTAGTTCGGTGTAACGTTAATACGGTTCATGAGTTCAAACTACTTACTTTGTGGCAGATGTTTTTCTGGGATAGATGTACTTGGTCACAATTTAAGTTTATCTTGATGATAAAATATCATATATAGTTAAACCTGTGATAGTGGCCACGTCTGTTAAGCAACCGCTTGTCTTAAACAGCTTTGGTGTAACGTAAACGCGGATTCCATGTAAAAACTATTGACTTTGTGGCAGCTGTTTAATGGGATATATGTACATGGTCACTTTTGAAGTTTATCTTGGTGGTAAAATATCATATACAGTCAAACCTGTGTTAGTGGTCACGTCTATTAAGCAACCACTTGTCTTAAACAGCCTCATTTTCTATTAATATTTTTAATTAGCTTTAATCAACCTGTATTAGACATCCACCTACCTTTGGGGTCAGTTTTGCTCATTCAGTTGAATGGCTGTTTGAGACAGGTTTTAGTGTACGTGTCTTTTATAATTTAACTTATGAATAACATTTAAAACATATTTTATTGTTTTTATCATCTTTGTTATGTTCAATGATAAAACAATATAAAAAAATAAACATGAACATGTATGCGCAACCCCTCATGTTAACAACTAACAGTCTATCCACTATACTATCCAGGGGTCGTGAGTTCGAATCCCCCGCCCGGCAACAGTCTCCGTGATGATTGATATACGACATTGTGTCTCATTATCATTCGTCTCTCACCACTGATTCATGTGGGAAAGTTATCAGTTACTTGCGGAGATGGGGTGTGCTCGAGTACTGGTTAATCCCAGGAAACAATGGTTAGGTTAACTGATCGTCTGTTAGCCCTCGATGGCATAAAAATGACGCTAAATATTCAATCAATCAATCAATCAATCCACTATACTACCGCTCCGGTTATAACACATTTTTGAAACCAACACTTACTATTTACAATACACATGTACATATATATCTGCTCTATAATAGCAACTATTGAGAGAGCAACACTATTTTCAGTTTATATATCACAACATATATATTATTGTCCGTAAGGTTTTACCATGGTACTCAATTATCTTAATAATGTATTGGTATCGGTTTAACAACAGAAATATCATTATTTACGTTCGAACACCGAAAATTAATTAACGGATATACACGGAGTATTCATGAGCGCTAGTTAAATACTCACGCACAATAGTTCTATTAATATATTGATATAAACATTATATGGCTTCTGGGTCATAATATCTCGGTCATGACTTCTTGGACACAACTTCGACTTAGTGATCGCCCTTTAATAAGAAACGTGATGTTTTTCATAAATCGGATATTTGTACTAAAACACCTTAAAGTTTAACATTCATGAATAATTTCTTTCAATAGCAATATTGGTTTTTTTGTTGAGCTATGCTTTATATTTCAATTGACGTACTTACTTTATATACCGAAATAACTCTATTTTTCTGTCTGTCTATTTACGTATATAGTATGCAAAATCAAGGAGTAGCATATGTTTTTGTTATTTTTATATTTTTTCTATCATGTGGTTCCAAGTCTTCCTATTAAAGGGACACACGTGGTTCCAAGTTTTCCTATTAAAGGGACACATGTAGTTCTAAGTATTCCTTTTAAAGGGACACGCGACAATCTTACTTATATTCAAGCACAAACTCTAAAATAATCAACACATTGGTAAATTTTTTTAAAAAAATGTAATAAGACACTAATTATTTTATTTGAATCTCGCTATTTTTTAAATTTTTAAGCTCTTTTATGAAAACTAGACTAAGTGATGTTACGTTAGTTTTGAAAAAAAAATGACATGGAAAATCATTAAAATATAAATCGATGTTTAATTCATGTCACAAGATTTTTTTTCTATAATATAATTGAAACACATTTTATATATATTTTAGTTTTCATACAGATATAACTTTAAAGTGTCAAAGTATGAGACCATAGCGGTCACATGATTCAGGTGTAGAGTATCAGACCCAGGAACTGGCGTTCAAGTTATGGTTTCGATCCTCCGCAACGGCTCTGTGTGGTGTCCTTGAGTAAGACACATTTTCCGCATATGCTTAGAACTGGTTCTACCCAGGAAGACTTCGAGCGTTATTTGTCTAAGTTGTAATCATTTGTTTCACAATCGATGTAAAATAGATAAGTGTTTTAGAAAAGCTATTACAGCCTGATCTAGGACAAGTCAGTAGGTTGTGGGTCTGTAATTATAGATTGTCCAAAAGACGCCCTTTTTACGGGAGTAGCTCGTAAGTAGAAGTGAAAGGCCAGGAATTGTCAAATGACAGGAAAACTGTTCATATTAAATTTTAATGAGGTTTGAACTTAAAAATAGATGACTAAAAAAACTCTTGATTTCTAAACCGGATTTTGGTATGTTTGTAAACAGATAAATTGATATACAACAAAATCAGGATTATGTTGTTTCTGATATATTACAGTAGACTATTGCCATGTATATGTCTCAGATAGTTGTAGCGGCCTATGGGAAGTGTACAGGTAAGAAAAGGTCCGAATGCTCTTCTCACTTTGGACAGATAACATCGATAATCAACAAAATATCTTCGAGTTTAAAAAATAGATAGTGGTCATTTTATTTAAAATTGTTAATAATAATCAGTCGTAAACATAAAGTAAGAAATATTCATTATATTTTGCATAGTCATCCGCATAGTCATCCGCATGAATTTAATATTGTATTTTCAGAAAATATATCATTTTCTGAATTATTCAACCCGAAGTTGGGTTCATTTGGATTAACATTTAAAGACGATTGCTATAGTTTTTGTCACATTTTTCCTTTGGATAGAATTTTATGAAACTTCCCAGTTTTTAAGTTTAATGTATGTTCTTGTATTATTTGAAAAAAAAAAACACATGTTACCGTACATATTTTTTGGTAATACCTCCTCACAAACATACCCGTTCTTGAAAGTTGGCGAAATAATGTAGATTTAACAAGCAATGTGAAAAATATATATAAAATTGTTTACATCTAGTTTTTAATTAAAACTTTGCATATATGCAGGATATTATATTTTATGGAAATAGCAATTATAAGCTTGAATTTAACTGTTCAGGGTTTTTAAAACCAAGATCATTTCGGCAGAGTGCCAATTGTTTTTCAATTTTTTAATAAAAATATAGCCTTTTTTTAATATTTTGCTGTAGTGTATGGATAAATTTCTTAAAACCTCACAGAATACTCTCTGATACCTATTCTAATGGCAGCCAAAATAAAAAATACACTTTACTGTGTAATTTGATAAGAATAGCTCTCAAAATATGACATCGTTAAATAAACTACAGTTGCAAAATTAACGTTTTATACTTATTGAGCATATTTGTATAAATATTACGATTTTTATTATATTTCATATTCAGGTTCAGTTGCTGTAAACAATTATTCTATACTTGTATGCATATTTCGTATATTGAACACAATATAACAGACCAAATGTTAGGCGTATCCGTAAATGATTATACCACCCGAAATAGGGTCAGTTGTAGTATAGCGGTATGAAGTGACTTTGGCAAGTCTCGAAAAAATTGCTTCCCTTTGTGCGCGGAGTTGATGCGCATAAAAATCTATAGCAATCCGGCGTCCTTAAACTTTTATGAACGATATCTACTTTACGTTAACGACCTATTTTTATCGTTAGTTGTTTTGTGAAATGCAACCCTGATTAACATTATAAATTTAGAATGTTGTTGTTTTTTTTTCAGGTGACCCACTGGCAGCACCCACAGTTCCACGCGTACTTCCCAGCCGGAAACTCCTTCCCGTCCATTTTGGGAGACATGCTGTCAGACGCCATTGGCTGTGTAGGATTCTCTTGGGTTAGAATGATCTGTGTCACGTGCTACATATATACTCGTATCTGTGTCACGTGCTATATATATATACTCGTATCTGTGTCACGTGTTATATATATACTCGTATCTGTGTCACGTGCTATATATATACTCGTATCTGTGTCACGTGCTATATATAAACTCGTATCTGTGTCACGTGCTCTATATATACTCGTATCTGTGTCACGTGCTCTATATATATTCGTATCTGTGTCACGTTCTATATATATATATATATATATATATTCGTATCTGTGTCACGTGCTCTCTCTCTCTCTCTAAATATATATATATATATATATATTTGTGTCACGTGTTATATTTGTCTGTGTCACATGTTATATATATACTCGTATCTGTGTCACGTGTTATATATATATATGCACTCGTTTCTGTGTCACTTGTTATATCTGTCTAGATCACGTATAATATATATCTGTTTCACATGTTTTATATATCTGTGTCACGTGTTGTTTAATAGTTACATGTATGTCACGTGTGAAAAACACTATCAATAATGTGGGTTGTATAGAAATATGTTTCAATTCCATTTTCTCCACATCTCATATAGGAACCGAATTTACTGTTATACTTCAGATCAAAATCCGCAGCACGATCTAGTAATATAGCGTCCGCTTCGCATGCGGAAGGTTCAAGGTTCGATCCCCGGCCAGGTTATACCAACAAACATGAAAGTAGTACTATAAGCTTCATCGCTTGGCGCTCAGCATTTAGAGGACAGTTCTAGGTCTGGTCGGCCTATTGTCAATATATTGTGACTGGGCGGGATACCATACCATGGATCTGCGGCATTCTACTTTAATGTAACTGTTTTACTTTAGACTCACGGACGTGCATCGGAATAGAACAACCGTCGTTTCACATGCTATTGGCAAACTTTATCACATGATTTTTTCATATTTGGAGCTTGAACTCACGACCACGATCTCAGTATTGAGATGTGATCTTGAGAAACCGAGACGGCGTCCAATAAGAAAATTATGAAATCAGATTTAAATCAGTATTATTTCAAAGTTTGTCATTTCATCATCACATTCCTGGATTTAAATACAGTCAAATCTGTGTAAGCAGTCATCTCTATTAAGCAGCCACTTGTCTTAGGCAGCCACATTTGCTATTTCTCATTTCTATTATTTCAAAACAAATAAACCTTTCTTAAAAGGTCACTTTTGCTCCTTCCCGTGACTGGCTGTTTACGACAGGTTTGACTGTATTATGATTTTACAAACATACAGAAATATTTGCTACTTCATGCTTGTTTTCGTTTTCATTTTATAGGCCGCTAGCCCAGCATGTACAGAACTTGAAATAGTAGTGCTGGACTGGATAGGTGAGTTCGAAAATCCTTAAAACGGAATGCAGTTTGTTTACCAACTAAGGTCTACACATAGAAACATGATATAGATATATTTATCATACAGGTCAATTCCATATCATGCACATATAAATGTCATATCTCAAACCGGTGAGAGTGGGGGCCACGGCACACCCATGAAAATGAGAAAACATGAACAGGTGCATAAATACTGCATTATTGCACATCATGCGTGTTTTATATTTCTGATCAATGACATATCTTTTATTTTGAGACATTGTTCAGCATTTGAAAATAGCTTTTCATCGACCTCTTTATAACACAACACAACTGTCATGTAAAACCATATCAGTTTAATGCAACAGCTTAGCAAACCATTCGAAAGACACAAATGTATTTGAGTATAATATTGAGTATTATACTACCTTGAAACTTAAAGCATGTTTGTCCGACAAAAAAAACGTAGCATTCCTAGAACACATATATACACATAACCCAGCATATATAAAGTATTACTAACAATAGCCGAATGATGATTAGAATACAAATACTCAAGGGAAATGACTTAAGGTTCGTCGTTTTGAAACAGTCCATAGCTAATACGTCACTGTCGAGCATAAACCTGATTGAGGCTGCATCCAACCTCGATCTTCCACATGTAAAAACATCATAAAACAAGACGGTATAATAATAAGTAGTATCACCAGACTAAACGATTGTCTTGCAAATGAGACAGCTTGTATATGTACATACATAAACTGTAAAACATAAACATTCTCACCATATGCAAATACACTCGATGAATATGCAAAGGCCAGAGCACCACGAGCTTTGTTGTTGCCGCAACAAACAGCTCTTACTAAAGTATAATCGCATTACTGAAAATCGTATACTATAGACCGACAGTGTTGCTATGTGCATGAAGGATGCTGTGTTGATATTTTGCTAACCCTTTATTTTATTTTCACAGGTAAACTTATAAAACTGCCCTCGATCTTTTTGCATGAGGGTGGGAAAGGCGGTGGAGTTATTCAGGTACGACCATATACGAGTATGTCAAGTTGCTTCTGAAGTAATTTAAAACTTTTTGATGTAATGCATGATGTACTTCCTTCGTAACTTTGTTTGTGATTGAAAGCTTTCGAAATAAGATAGGACATATCTTCTTTTTTACACGTGTTTTTTTGCAAAGATGTCAAGAACAGTCTGGTATTTGGACCATGTATGTAGTGTTGACTCCTACATTTTCATCTTGACGCTTTATTCGGCCTCCTCCTAGGTTTATCTATTTTACTGTGATAGTGAAACAAGTTCTTACAACTTAGGCAAATCACCCTCGAAGTCCTCCTGGTTAGAACCGGTACTAAGCATATGCGGAAAAGGGTCTTGTTGTATGTAAAGTTGTGTGACTGAAATACAATATTGCAAAGATGAGAAACTTTTTTGAAAATGTGTTATTTTCGCACCTTATTTAACTTGTAGCTATGAAGAAGATGTGAATGTTTAAAAGGCGTTAAATTTTGATTTCAGAGCTAAAGCGTCTTATAATGTGATTCGTTCGAAATAGTCACAAAAATAAAGTACCATGAACTTCTGGTTGGTGATTTATCTCACGCTGGCAATGAAACGAAATCTTACATCATTATAATGAGTAACATACTCGATGTCTTCCTGGGTAGTGCTGAAGATATAAGGTCTCAATTCACAGCTGAATTATGCTCTACATAAAATAATGTCTGGGATTTTAACGGTAAAAATATCTACATAGAATGTTGTAAATTATTCTTTTTCTGTAGAAGGAATTGATGCTCCTACAATCCACATTAATTGGCGGGTTAACACGCTTGTTAGTGGACAGTGCAGTGTCAATTTTTACTTTAAAAAGAAGTCGCCATCTGCAATAAAATACATCTGTATGTTAAAATCTAATCAAAGTGTGTTTGACGATGTCTTATTGCAGCATAAGCTATACCAATATTTGCTCTGCTCATCTTCAGCTAGTATTTACAGTCCCTATGAATCGTATTGAAAATATTTATAATCAAATAACATAGAACTTTTGTCAGGTCAAAGATTGTGTTATCGTCACTCACGCATGGGGCACCACCGTGTATGGAGACGTTAAGTAGTCTGAGAATAATTAAACACGTTTCTTGTTTTCTTCACAGCCGGGCCCGATTAGCTCAGTCGGTCACGCGTCTGATTATCAATACAGGGGTGGCGAGTTCGAATCCCCGCCCGGCAACAGTCTCCGGGATGATTGATATACGACATTGTGTCTCATTATCATTCGTCTCTCACCGCTGATTCAAGTGGGAAAGTTATCAGTTACTTGCGGAGATGGGAAGTGCTCGAGTACTGGCTAACCTTTCAATGAAACTGATCGTCTGTTAGCCATATGCCTCGATGGCATAAAAATGACGCTAAACATTCAATCAATCAATCAATCAATCAATCAATCAATCAATGTTTTCTTCACAGGGATCAGCGAGTGAATGTGTGCTGGTGACGCTGCTGGCGTCCCGCCACGCGTCAATCAAGAGTACCAAATCGCACCCGTATGTCGATGACGGTATTGTTCTATCAAAGTTAGTGGCATATTCGTCCAAATTGGTAAGTACGGTTTCAAATGCAATCATCCTTACATGATGTCATATATTTTTGTGGAGTATTTTGAAAGTTCTTTCAAGATCATTTATCTCTCAGCGCCGATGTTCTGTGTTTAGGTCTTACTTGGGCTCCTTAGACTTTATGCAATATATATTGCCAGTTACTTGGGACAAGAACTAATGTCTTGAAAATTTTGTTCAAATAATATATATGTAAGTCATGTCCTTTTTAATTATGACTGATAATGTCACTGTTTAAAATAGAGGAATTATAAACGATTATTTCACTGTTTTCATTTGACTGTGAATCAAATTAAAAAAAAAAAGTTTAATTTCATTGAAATGTCAGTTATAACTTGTTTAGGCTTTAATTAATACAATATTAGTGTCATAAACATGTAATACTATATGAATTAGAGATAAATATCAGAAAACCATTTAGTAGTAGAATATATATAAAATGTTTTACTCTTGGATGCTTGTCAAGTAAAACATCTTAAATCAATGCAAACACATTGCCAAAATAACAAACATTTAGATTTTTTACATGACTTCTGAGGTATAAGATATTGTGGTACAACTTTCATAATATCTTAATAGAGGTATTCGTGCAATGTATCTCCGTCGCATAGAGAGAATGATCAATGACTTTGAAAACGCACCACATTTTTTTAACTGTATAGCTTTTTATCTTACGGAGTTTTATTTCTGCTCTATACTATGTTTTAACTTGACAGCCTACCTACAAATTATGGCATATTTTAACAAATTACGAGCATATATTTAGGCGAATGGTTCATACACTCGTTATTGACGCCTGTGGATTTTCACTTAAAAAAAAATCAAGTCTCATTCATGAAATTTTGAACAGTAGAAGAAAGAGATGGTGGCACTCTAAAAGTATAAAAACTTTCATTGAAATCAGATGACATTTTCTGCATTCAAATAACCTGTATGTAAGTGGTCCATGAGTGCCTGTTATATTTATTACTTTGATATAGAATGCCGTTCAACATAATTTTTTGTTTTTGCTCTATCAATTGAGTAAACAAATTTTTAAAAAAAAACATTTGGCTGAAACTAGCGCTTTGAACAATATGTTTTCTTAGAATGATGTACATGTACAAAGGGTTTTTATATTTGTAACAATATAAACTAATGATGAGGCAGCTACTGCATTTTCCATGATATTTTTGTGTAGGCCCATTCCTGTGTGGAGAAGGCCGGGATGATAGGCCTCGTCAAAATGCGGCAGCTGGATGTAGATGAAAACTTTGCTCTCAGAGGATACACATTGGAGCGGGCAATAGAGGTATGTGCAATAATGAGTGTCATTCAAATTTGACAAAAGGTGCTTACCACGAAAACTTTGCTCTCAAACTATTGAAATATTAAAATTTAATGTTTTTTGGCTCGTTTTTAAAAGAAAAGTACAATTGATAGAGTTTTTCCAGCACGTTATTTTGAAGAGAAATCCTCATGCACCAACGCAATATATATATTACGTTACATTCTCACATTATAATAGTTGGTTTCTATTCAATGAAACAATACTTTTCAAGTAAGTTATCTTTCAACTAATTTTTGCAACTCATTTCTTACACAGTTTAAGGAATATCTTTGTAGGTGCCAAATGGAAAGCATCTTCATATATAGACATGGCTACATAACAGTTATATTTATTTCACCTGAAGTCTGAAACGCCTATTTGAGTTTTTTAACTTAGCTTACATTATGTTCAGCCTGCTCCTCATGCTTATGCAAACAATTTTTTTTTATCTCTATTGCGAAGTGTTTATTAATGAATTAACTATCAAGCTCCTTTCTTGGGCATCCACAAATAAAAAAGTCCGTACACGGTGTTTGGTCGGTCAATTGAAATGATTAAACTTACATCCTCTGCCTTTTTCTATTGATGATGGACTTTTTTAACAGTAAAACGTGTATATAATCTGATATGATGTTTTACACAATAAAAGTAGTTTGTTCCTTTTTTTCTATCAATTTTTATTATTTTAACTTCTTTTCATTTTCAGGAAGATCGCCGAATGGGGCTGATACCATTCTACGTAAGTGGGTTAAGCTTGGTAACGTTCTCGGTATATTACAACAGCATGCATGTAGATAATCATGTAATGCCATTGTCATGTATGTCTTAAATATGGGATAATATATGCGTATATTACGCACAATTAAGTTGGTAGAACAGTTCCATTTATAACATTTATAAAAATAACTCTGACTTTGATGCTATGTACTTCAAAGGTTTGACCGTACTAAGCATTACAGCATTGGCTTAACACACATTTAATTGTTAAATATATCATTTGTTCTACATGCACATTTAAATATAGTGTGGTCGAAGTGTTGAGATACGCTTCTATAATACGTTGCAATCAGGTAAACACGTGCGTTTTAATAAATTATTTACATATCATTATAATTATATATTATTTTAAATTTGCTATTGGACGAGTGCTATTCTATTTTCATTAAATAGATCGCAAGAGATATGAAAACGCAACACCGGAATATATGTTAAAACGCAACACAGGGTTTTTAGGGAACTTACTTCGAATCAAAGAAGTGACACCAATGCAGAATGTAATAAATTATGCAGTAACATCCAATAACATCAACAGACAATAATTACTTACCAATTACTAAATATGTTTATTCTCAATCGTGTGCATAAGTAGAAAACATTTCGAAACATATATTTGTGTGCATGCTGTAAACTATTCATCTTATATTTCCAGGTATGTGCAACACTCGGTACGACAGGCTGTTGTTCATACGACAATATAGAAGAGTTGGGCGAGGTGTGCGCCAAGGAGAAAGTTTGGCTCCACGTTGACGCAGCGTATGCGGGAAATGCTCTTATATGTCCAGAATTTCAGTATTTACTGAAAGGCGTAGAGGTTAGTCAATTACAAATAAAATATTCAGATACAATGAATCTCAGTGTGTGTGTGTGTGTGTGTGTGTGTGTGTGTGTGTTTGTAGCGTTATGTATAATTGAGTATGTTATTTTTTTTTAATTGAATTTAATTGGAAATGTTTCTTTTTAAGCCGACATTACAAGACATTCAAGGCTAAATATTATCTATATTGCATATATATATAATTATTTTTAAATCATATTATATCAGCCAATTTGCAATCAATGTATCAATCAACAACTCGAGCAATCTACACCACATGGTAACAAATTCCCTACGTCAGGACAAAATAAAATATATATTTGAAAATGGAAATGACATGAATAATTATCATGATAAACTTGATATTTTGTTTTTCAGAACGCCAATTCAATCAACTTCAATCCAAACAAATGGATGCTAGTCAACTTCGATTGCTCACTTATGTGGTATGGTATACTTTAACTTGACAAACATATTTGCATTGTTTTTGTACAAAGGAACTGATCACTCATTTGTCCTGTTCTGAACACTAACATAATATGTCCAGAAGTGTCATACAGTAGCTTTCTAGTTCTGGTCCTTTAGGAATAACGCTGCATCGAAATAAATAAAAACTGTTTAAGCCGATGACCTGGACTGTAATGGTGTTGCAGTCAATATTACACTTCAATACCTGACAAAATACAATCAAGTATTTTATTAACTTTTAATTGGTACATTCTGTGCATCTAAATTATTAAATATCAGATTCTATTAAGACTCGAGCTTTCCCTCGTGGTCCGTTACATGGCAATACGATTTGAGCAAGTTGATTGGTCTGTTACTTCAGCGAAAGAGGAATTGTGTAACAGTTTAAAAAGCGCTAAATAACTATGAATTGTTGGACAGGAACAAAAGTCCCTGTTTTTTTTTCATTAGGGTTTAACGTACCTGATTTACGATACATCAGTGACTGGAAGAGACAATATTGTTTTTTGATCGTTGGTTCGTCATCTTTTCATAATTGGAATATCTCATCGTCACTTTTATAAACATATTACTATCGTATGAATGTTTATAGTTATCATATTTTATTGCATCTATTATATACAATTACATGAATAATGACACTATAAATATATTTATAATATATAGTGTAAATGAATTGGACTGCACGTTTTAATAACATTAACAATAGCCCTTCTCAAAAAGATTGATTGAATTGATTGATTGAATATTTAGCGTCACATTTATGCCATCGAGGGCTAACAGACGATTAATTAACTTAATGACTGTTTCCTGGGATCCTGAAAGGTTAACCAGTACTCATCTCCACAAGTAACTGATAACTTTCCCACTTGAATCAGCGGTGAGAGACGAACGATAATGAGACATAGTGTCGAATATCGTTCATCACGGAGACTGTTGCAGGGCGGGGATTCGAACTCACGACCCTTAAATTGATAGTCAGATGCGCTAACGACTGAGCTAATCGGGCCTGGCTTCTCACTCAAAAAGAAAATCACATTTTAATGTACCACATATAATTCTTTTTATTAAAGTAAAGGGTATATAAATTAAAAACATATAAAAAAAATTGAAAAGATGAACATCCCCTAGACTGCTTAATCCTGAGATACAAGTCTCATTAATCAGATCCGTCATAGTTTAGAAAACAAAGACGGAGTTAGATCATTCTTGGTTGTAGTATAGAATGCCTTGTAAACACGCACCTGGGATACATGGTGTAGCATCGAGTAGTGAAAGCTCAAATAAACAGAAGAGTAGGACGTCATATGTTTATGTTTATTCGTCCCTTAAGAATTAAGTGCTTATAGTATAAAACTAGTAGGCTATTGATTTCCAGTAAAATTTCTAGTGTCAATAAAAGATGACAATCTAAAGGTCACGCTGATACTTGCTTACTTGACTGTATCAACAGAACGCAGATTCAATATCGCCATTTTATCTGACAGGGTTCGGGATAAAAAGATGTTGACCTCTGCCCTTACAGTTGACCCTATTTACCTGCAACACGAACATGACGGTAAGAATATTAATATTAATATATGTTTAAGAAGGGAGATAATTCTGTTAACACATTTACAGTATACATGTGGTGATTATCGTTCTTGTATAGTGCTCTTTTTCTTTATAGTTACGAATATGAATCTTAAGGTTTTCAAAAAATGGCTATTTCCCTTCTTACAAATATATTTAAAACAGCTGTTTATAATTACATTCCCTTTAAAATAATAAAAAGTTATATTAAGAATCAGTTTTTAATTAACGTTGATTAAGTATAATAACTATTTTATAAATACCTTACCTTAAGTGCATGCATCACCGTTTCTTACATGGGGATACATGTGTTCTCTCAAGCAAATGTTCTGACTAACACAACACATCTTTGCAATCCCTTCGTTATGTTATATATAACTTCCAAGTTATATATTCAATACACTTTAAGCTAAAAAAATCCGACCTTTAAATTACAGATAAAGAACTGGATTTTCGGGTGAGTACAGTTTTTGCACTTTAATCAGCAATATATCAATAGTGCCGATTAGAAAATAGTATATAATATTGCTACCTTCTACCACAACCTTTTTATTTTAAAAATTACAAGTATCTCTCGCCACCTATCCTATAACAATACATGAATTCATAAATGTCACCATATGTGAATTATGCTCGTTTAAAAAAGGCACTACTTATGATTGATTGATTAACTAACCATACCAACCTACAAATGTTGTGTACACGTAACACTGAATGTTTTTTTTTTTATCTATTAATAAAATTCGCTTAATATCACACGGTAAGTAAACGTGACAGCGATATATTCGCGATAAGTGTCTGTACGTAACCTTTTACTATACTTAAGTGTTTAATATCACAAGGTAGTAAACGTGACAGCGGTAAATTCGCGATAAGTGTCTGTACGTAACGTTTAACTATACTTAAGTGTTTAATATCAAAAGGTAAGTAAACAAGACAGCGATATATTCGCGATAAGTGTCTGTACGTAACGTTTAACTATACTTTAGTGTTTTATATCACAAGGTAAGTAAACGTGACAGCGATATATTCGCGATAAGTGTCTGTGCGTAACGTTTAACTATACTTTAGTGTTTAATATCAAAAGGTAAGTAAACGTGACAGCGATATATTCACGATAAGTGTCTGTACGTAACGTTTAACTATACTTAAGTGTTTTATATCACAAGGTAAGTAAACGTGACAGCGATATATTCGCGATTAATGTCTGTACGTAACGTTTATTTATACTTTAGAGTTTAATATCACAAGGTAAGTAAACGTGACAGCGATATATTCACGTAAAGTGTCTGTGCGTAACGTTTAACTACACTTTACAGTAGTGTTTAATATCACATGGTAAGTAAACATGACAGCGATATATTCACGATTAGTGTCTGTGCGTAACGTTTAACTATACTTTACAGTAGTGTTTAATACCACATGGTAAGTAAACGTGACAGCGATATATTCACGATTAGTGTCTGTGCGTAACGTTTAACTATACTTTACAGTAGTGTTTAATACCACATGGTAAGTAAACGTGACAGCGATATATTCACGATAAGTGTCTGTACGTAACGTTTAACTATACTTTACAGTAGTGTTTAATACCACATGGTAAGTAAACATGACAGCGATATATTCACGATTAGTGTCTGTGCGTAACGTTTAACTATACTTTACAGTAGTGTTTAATACCACATGGTAAGTAAACGTGACAGCGATATATTCACGATAAGTGTCTGTACGTAACGTTTACCTATACTATACAAACATGGACACGTAATAAGAAAATATGAAATAACTTGGAGACGTAGCTACAGCACTTAAGGGACACAGTCACCAAAATAGCAGTTAATACTTTGTCTGAACATATTAGAACGTCTTTGCATACATATATCTCTCACAATATCAATGTGAACATTTAGAATACTTATTTTAACATAGACATGGTGTTGTTTATCTGATGTTTTGTTTTCAGCATTGGGGTATTCCCTTAAGCCGACGTTTTCGTTCGTTGAAGCTTTGGTTCGTCCTAAGAACTTATGGAGTAGAGGGACTGCAAAGCTACATAAGAAGGGTAAGATGATTTTTTTTAATTCTGCTTCTCTGAAAATATTCAGAACTGGTCGTAATTATGATAGAACTTAATCCAGTATCTGAAATGTGTTGAAAATGGCACTAAACCCCATTAAAAAAATGTGCTAAAACTTAAATCAATATTAACTATGTAAACTAGCTTTTGTTGCAGATATTGGAATCGGCAAACATTCCTTTGGACATATGTCCATTGTGTGGTACGCCTGTGTTATAACAGACCGATTGACACATTTCTCCTGTCTAATATTTGTTTTAAAATCCATTAACGCAACACAAAACGTTTTAATACTCTTCTTTTTGTTTAAACTGTCAATGTTGTTATCATTTCTGATGCATTGGAATCATGGCGATCATGTAGTATTGGCGGTGAAACACTACCGTTTAAGCCGGTGCAAGGGGGATGAGAGATGTTGTGCCTCATTACCCTGCATAAGCGGACACAATAAGACCGAGTTTGTTAATTTAATTTAAACTTATTTATTTTACATCTATTATGAAATAAGTTCTTACAATTTAGACAAATCACGCTCGGAGTCTTTCTGCGTAGAACCAGTACTAAGCATATGCGGAAAATGTGTTTTGCTTGAGGACACCATACACAGCCTTGGCGGAGGATCGAACTTTCCTCCGGGCATGGGTTCGGTGCTCTACTACTTGACCGTGCGCTCCATGGTTAAGTTTATTATTTTCTAATGGTTGCGTCCGATGCTTCCAGAGGTGCCTCTGCTTCGATTTCTTTTACTTGATGATTTAAATCAATATCAACTGTTTAATGCCAATCATGACCAGTAACACGAAAACAAAAAAAGACAAAGCACAACAGAACGTCTATAACGTTGATATGTGTATGATCTACCACCTATATGTTCAGATAACAAAGGCATAAGTATTACAAAGAATGTAGCTGTGCATGTGGATACAGATAAAGCTTGATCATTTTACAGTACACAGCCTGTGTGGTTCCGGCTAAGAATAGAATCACTGCCAATCTCTGCAGAGGGGTAGGAATCCTCCGAATGGGTGTCATGTTCATTTTATCATTTTAAGTCATGTTCACTATCGCGGTTAAACTATCAACCCCTGTGTGGTTTCAGGGAGCCATATGAGTGATGGCAAGAATAGGACCACTGTGGCTCATGCATGTCGTAAGAAGCGACAATTTGAGTAATACGATAGAATTTGCCGAAACTCTGCAGTTCTGCAGGTATCAAGGTTCTAGGTTCATTCTGCATTTTCATTTGTTGGTGTATTTTTTTTTTAAATCTGTATGATAATTTGTTGTTTTTGTACATGTAGAGTGAACCTGGAATCTTCCTTCCTGTTGGCGTCGAATAAGCTATGATGTGTTGGTACGCTCTAAAACCCCATTCATTCATTTACAGTACACTGAGAAATAACAGACAGTTTTACATTGTGTTAACTCAAAAGTTAAAAGTATGTTTTCTATCTCTACTTTGAGCAATGCATTAAACTGATTATTATCGGAAGCCTTGTTTCAAAGGGAGGTTTTCGGGTAATTCAGTCAGAGCGACCGATTAACATAAAAGTTAATTGAGATAGTTTACATGCACTGGGCAGGGCTCTCATTGTACTTGGGACCGACAACTTCAAATCTCCTCTGTACGATTGCATTCTTTTACAGTAGTCTGAACGTATATACAATACAAACTTTAACCTATGGTCGTCCCAGCTTAACTAGGTTTGGAAATATTTGTGGTCTGTAGAACGGACCCAGCTCTCTCGATTGGGCCCATTAAATAGCAAAATTGGGAAATCCATGTTTGAGCCCATTTATTGGTCAGTTGCTTCTACTGAAAGTTTGAACGACGTCACAGTTTAACAAGCGTTCAATTGCTATGAATTGTGGAATAGGTATATAATTCCCTGCTTTTATATTTGGGATAAATAGACCTGATTCGAGAGATATCAGGTTCTTGGATAGACTAATAATATTTAAAAGAATAGTTGCCAGCTGATTGTGGATAGGTGGTCATTTTGACCAAACACCATTTATAAATAACATATAATGTGTTGAAAATGGATAATACGCAATCCTCCAGCACCACCTCTCGAACGTTGTGATTTCACTCGAATGTATCATTGCAAAGCTGAAACATATCAAAGCAATGAACTTAACGTTTTGTATTATATTACTTTCAACTCGGTGACAACAGGAGACGTTTATTAATTTAATTAATATTGATAAACACGGTTTGCAATTCGATAACAACCAATATTCCTTTTCAAGTAGTGTCGCATCACCAGGCTATTACAGCAAAGTCAATAATTATGTGCTAAAAATTTGTTCCGTTTCATAATGGAAGCATATTCACCAATAGCATGTCACCAAGTCTCAGTGCAGATGAAACACACCTTCTGGAAACAGGAAGTGCATTGAATAGTTAATTTTATTTTGTGATCTGACTGGCATTCTTGACATTTTGAAAAGAGTGTTGTCATAACTTATGTGTAAATTAAGAAATAAATATTTGTAACACATGTTTCAAATAACATTTGAGAGATTATTGTCGTTTTTTGTCAGTCCATCGTTATATGATTTTCTTTGACTGGACACAGACGTTTTCCGTTATACGTTTTATAGGTGTTTTTTTACTTTAATCCATAGTTATGTTCTATTTTCGACATAATGTAGTAGCTAATCAGACAATATTTGTCACTGACATATTTGGTTTAGCCTCCCTGTTTCTCTTTTCGCTATATACAACTATTTGTTTTAATTATTTTTCCAATGGACAACTTTATTTTAATTTGTTTTTAAATACTATTTGTGGGATTGAAGGCTTCAGCACCGAATGCATATACTATTATTGACGAAGCTACACACGTGCCAACGATTCCTGTGGATAAGTATGAACTATTGATGTTAAGTAATGTAATTACCGATTATGGAACAATGTAAATACAATTAAATTCGTTTGTGTAAAACGCTTAATACGGGCGCTGTTGGATATCCAATACAACGTAGATAATTGATAAGTTTTCAATCTACAGTAATTGTACTGTCCCGTTTTACTTCATTGTTACGCAATATTTATTTGAAATTAATGCTAAGTTAAATTTTTCAGCATGTGCGTTTAGCTAAATTGTTTGAAAAGCACATACAGAATGACAATCAGTTTGAAGTCGTTGGCAAGGTAACCATGGGGCTTGTTTGCTTCAGATTGACGGTGAGTAACATGGTAACGGGTAATGCAATTTTTGGTAAATGTGTTATTGTTAACTAGCCTTGTTCCACCATTCTTAGAGTTAATGTTCTTATATCTACATTCGTGACGTAAATTACTCCAATACTCCGATATTGAATATTGGCGTTCATTTTCCCATTAGCGCACGTAAATCATTTAAAACGTCACAAAATATACTGCACTTGTAAGCGGGAAATCAAATTAGTATAACATAGGCGCGTAGTCCAAGTAACAGCATGACGGGATTTCTTTAGACAAGCAAACGGTCTATTAAGGAAATGCTACATTGTATTTTATTGTATTGTATTGTATTTACAAACAATGGCACTTTGCCAATGGGCAGAGCCATTGTCGCTCTCGCTTCAGGTGAGATGTATACATCCTGCACACTTTATAACGATCATATTTTTGGACCGGGTTCCATCAAACGATTGATTTCAACCTCAAATCTGAGATTTTCCCAAATAAAGTCAATAGTTCCTTAGTGAACGTTTCCTGAAATTTCGTTGAGAAAGTTCTCACATCAAATCAGAGTAAAATCTTCAACTATTTGCGACAAGTCTGAGCGGAGCATGATATAATTGATATTTCAAATATTGAATATCATATATATCTCAATTAAAATTATCTTAATTGAGTTTATATTTGAGATTGGTTAGTTAAGTTTAAACTTATCTATTTTACTTCGATTGTGATTGATTGATTGAATATTCAGTGTCATTTTTATGCCATCAAGGGCTAACAGACAATCAGTTAACCTAACCACTGTTTCCTGGGATAAACCGGTACTCGAGCACACCCCGTCTCCGCAATTAACTGATAACTTTCCCACTTTAATCAGTGGTGAGAGACGAATGATAATGAGACACAATGTCGTATATCAATCATCACGGAGACTGTTACCGGGCGGGGGAATCGAACTCACGACCCCTGGATTGATAGTCAGACGCGCAACCGACTGAGCTAATCGGGCCCGGCCACTTCGTTTGTGAAGCAACTTATTACAACTGAGACAAATCACGCACTCGAAGTCTTACCGGGCAGAACCAATATAAAGCATATGCATTAAATGTGTCTTCCTCAAGGCCACTACACATTGCCGTGGCGGCGAATCGAACCGACGACCATCCGCTCCCGGGTTCGATGCTCTTCCACTGGAACAAGCACCCTACCTGGTTATATATACCATCTAAGATGTTTAGTGTATTTAACCACGACATGAAGTACTTATAGGTATTTAAATGCAATTTCTGCAAACGAAATTTAAATTTATACTTCTTAGGCCATTATAAATGTATTGCTTGATTATCATCCAATTTTTTCTTAAAAAGGGGAGTTGGGGTGGGGGTAAGAATTTTATCTAATGTTTTTGAATTTGTTGTTGTATTCATATGAAAATAAAAATGGTTGTGACGGCATGATAACTAGGGGGCGGGCGTAGTTGATAGTCTAGTAAATAATGTATTATGGCCTTACATATATTTGTTCAATAATTTAAGTATGTATAGGAATATTGTATTGGCATGTCTGTTTGATTATCCTCGTTATAATTAATGAGAAAATAGGAAATGCTATTAAAAGGTATCATGGTTAAATTAAAGGTAGATGTCGTGGGTTTTACCAAGCTTTAAAGTCTTTTCTTATATCACTTGTGAACCAAATTCTTTGACAAATCATGCTCGGCGTCTTGTTGGGTGGTAACAGTACTAAGCATATGGATAAGCATTGTCTTACTCATAGATACCGCATACAAACGTGTACGTGTGTTGAGTCAACGACCAAATGAATATCTAAAACAGTATACTAGTAAGTTTAGTTTTGCATTTATGTATTTTCTTTTACAGGGACCAAATGCACTAACACAGCGTCTGTTGAAAAATATTAATGAGTCTGGGAAACTGCACATGGTACCCGCACTTGTAAATGAAAACTACGTCATCAGATTTGCGGTATGCGCAGAAAATGCTGACGAATCACACATAAAATATGCTTGGCAGGAAATTTCAGAAGCTGCAGAAAAACTAATGTCATCAAAAACAGAGCTCGAGAAAACAAAAAAATACGAAAGAATGGAGACGTGTGAGCAGTCAGAAACAGAGAGCGAAGATGAAGTTTTTGACGGGGAGCTTTTTGATCCAGAGCTTATCTTTGATCAGCAGCGAAACACCCTGAAAAGGGCATGTGAGAGAAGAAACCTTTTCCACAGGATGGTTTCCGACCCAAAGGGGTTTAATCGAACGCTTCTTAGAGCTTTGAGTATTGACGAGCGACGAAAATTTAGAAGTGAGTCTGACATTGAAGAGAGCGGTAGCGCAGACGACAGTAACATGGCGGGAAGCAAAGCTGAATCACACTAAATGTATGATATAATGTGACTTAGAAGCGATGTATTTATTATTTATGGGTATTGGTGATCTTCGACATATAATTTGTTATGGTAATTGTGATATATGTAAACAAATGGTGGCACATGGCTATCAATAATAATAATAATAAATTTTATTTAACGAAAAATTAACATAGAAGACATACAAAGATTTACAATTAAACCAAAATACAATTTATTTTCATATGACCTTCAAAATGTAGATGTCAACAGAAATAATGTAGCAGTTATACATATTAATCAAATTAACACATATACGAACGGTATCACAATTTGCTTGTCTATAAATCAGGCAATGTTAGGTATACTGTTTAGATTTATAACTATTTAAACCCGCGCATTCTACGACAGATACTCAACAACCAAACCAAATATAAATATTGATAAACGTGAATTAAAGTTTAATAAGCTACTATGCAGAGTACATTATATTATTATCATATATACTATTTTAAAAGGTTGTTTTTATATTTAAATGACTGAATTTTGGATACTAATCTTATATCAACTGGAATATCATTCCATACATTCCTACTAAAATGCGAAAATGAACCTTTATAATAACTAGTACGAGTTTGTTTTTCTTTTTTTTTTTTTGCAAAACAGGATCATTGTGCATTGATGATTAAAGACTATGTTTTTCGACTGTGGAAAAATTAATATCTTCGACATGTATGTCGGGGCCATGTGGTTCAATACTTTATATACAAGTACTGATCATGAAGTACGCTTTTTGCGTCTATCGGTAAAAGAGAACCAATATAAATGTTAAAATAACCCTGCTATTGGCGATCTCATCGGCTTATTTGGAATGCTTTTGCAACTCTTTTTTGTAACATATTTATTTTGTTAATGTAGCTTTTATTATCTTTCCCTGAACAGTAATCAAATAGTAGCATATATAGGCATTGTGAAACATAATGTTTATATCATCTGTGAGAAATTATAAAATGTGTTTAAGTAGAGCAAGTTAATTGTTAGTTTTTTTACATACATAATCAATATGAGCATGCCAATTTAAGGAATTGTCAATGAATACACCTAACATAATTTGGACTGTCACTTTCCCTAAAAGATTATCATTAATCTTTTAATTAAGCATGCTTAATAACCAAACATTTTGTTTTCATGGGATGCAAGGACATGTCATTTATTACGCACCACTCAACGATGCGACCAAGGTGTGATTGTAATTTGTTTTGAATTTCTGATTTATTGAATCCAGATTCATGTAAAGTTGAGTCATCAGCGTATAAATCTATATTTAATTCTTGGTATGAAAAAATTGCAACATTAATAGTAATGGTCCAAGTATAGACCCCTTTGTTATATTTTGACTTGACTGTTAGCATATCCGATTGTATATTTCTTTCATTCACCATTTGGCGTCAATTTGGCGTCAAGTACGACTAAAATAGTTGAATAGATTTTTCAGAAGAAAAAAAATATACTTTTTATTTATATATTAGGATCTCATTATTAACTAAATCAAATGCTTTTCTTATATCCACGAACACGGTCCCAACTAATTGTTCACAGTTATTATCTTTCATCAAAGCAACTATTAGCCTTGTTAACGCCGTATTGAATAAATGATGTTTTCTAAAACCAGATTGTCTTTTATGTATGATATAGTTAGTATGGAAATTAGAACACGTAGGTTTGGTTTCGTTGATTCGGTTAATTTTTTCGTATAAATAATGCTACATTATATTTTTTTATTTTTTGCTTTTTGCCTTGTTAGCCTCATTATGAACTCTAAGTATCGACTGGGTGTAAACAAAATTTCTGGAGAATAACGTTGTTGTTTTTTTTTTTTTGGGGGGGGGGGGGCGATAAACATTCACTTTGTTTTGAGCGATGGTATCGTTGATTGGTATTATCCCGGTACCCATTCCTACATTTAAAGACACGAACCATAACACGATTATACTGCCTCTAAAAACATAGCAGGAATAACATAATTAAAATGGCAATACGAAGAAACATATAAACATGAAATATAAAACAAGAATTACATTCGCTGACATTTAAACCAAATTATTTTGCTTTGGTTATAACGTAATGAAATATTTATACAGTTTTTATGGAAATAATCAAATGAGAAGTCATTTATTCAAAACGAAAGCCCACCGCACACAATTTTTTTTGTTATTTTCAAATAATGGCATTAATTTTAATGTCGGTGACATGTTTGTTAAATTAAGTATTTACACTAAGATGATATATAACCTAAAGGCGATGTAGCATAGAAGGAAGACAACCATCAAAGCAGCTTGAACACAATATACATAGTTATTACAATACGTTCAATGTGACAGTGACAGCGAGGATCACCGCATTAATACGACAGTTGCGACATCTGCCACTGGGGTAGTTAAACCTAATTAACTGCTGAAACCAACCTCCCTTTTTCCCTCGTCATTACATTAAAAGTCAAGGGCAGGACAACGTGAGTTAAAGTAATTATTAATTACTTTCATGCATATACGACAACATACACGCGTTTATGGTGCGAAGTAGAAACGTTTATGTTACTTTCGAATAACAATTATGTAAACGAAGAAGAAGACTATTGATCTGAAAATAGTTTCTTATCAAAATAAACATAAACAGTCAAACATATAAACACATTTCAATGTATACTCCAATGTCGATAACTTCGTTGTCAAATAGATTACCAAGATAGTTACAATCGTTAAGCTTGCAAACAGTTGATTTGTTTTATTTTATTCCTCTTTATTTATTGTACGTTGCTATCTAGTTAATGTGTTCTAATTAGTAGATAACTTGCTATCTAGTTTTTCTCTTTTGTTTCAATGGTTAGAATTTGATTAATTCATTAAATTATCGAGCTAGGACTTTTTCAGATAAACTTTTTTTTTAAATAATCGAATGTCATTGCATGTTTGCTAGGTTTTTAATAGCTTTTGTATCTTTTTAATTACAATGCCATATTTGTGCTTTTCGGGCTTATCATTTCATGATTGTTTTCAGTATGTCTGTGAATGATGAAGTTTTGGGTAATGCCCAAATAATCATATTCCTATTCTTGTGTAACTGATTTCAGGGTCATAACCACAGCTACTTTTATATTATGGAAAATTGTAAAAGGGAAGTGGCATCCCAAATTCCAAGAAAAAATGAGCTTGGAAATGATTTTATGCTTTTTTTGCCTGACCAAATTTTAATTCTACAGCGAACTCGATACTTTGATCTGTCTTACCTGGCAAAATATATTGATGTGTTAAGTAAAACGTGCATGCTCTAATACAAAAATATCATTTTAATTTTGCGAATTTTGTGTAATGCGAGATGAGACCTAACAATGAATCTACCTTGTCGCTGTATAGCAAGTTTGCCCAATACTTTTGCTTAACATAGTTGTTTTTCACTAAAACGGAATGTATGTAACTTTAAACTATGAATTATGTCAGATTTATACCAAGGTAATGCCTCGGTGTTACATCGTAGTTACGGGTCCGGGGTCCGTTTCACTAACGGCCGTAAGTCTCGGAAAATCTTAGAGTAAAATTTGAAGTTGACGACACAAAATTCGGGAAATTTATTTGGTGTTCCGCTTACATACTTGATGAATTTTCGTAAACATTGTTAATAGTTTTATTTTGAAAATTTGCAAAAATACAGCGAAATTAAACGATCAAAAGTATCACAATTTGATTGAACGAAAACCTTTAGACCTACGTAGATTAGTTAAATGGTCTTAGAATGTTAATTAATAGCAAGTTGTGTATGACATTTCTTAACTGTTTTAAACAAACAACGGTTATTCCCACATATTTCTGTGTATAAAACTGACTTATACTACAAGAAAAAATATACAAATATTGAAATTAATATTTACTATTATTATGTTGTTGTCGTTGTTGTTTTTTCGTTGATATTATTCATTCACATAATGTTGATTATTTAATTTGTTATAATACTTATCCTGTAAGACTGTCCAAAATCTTGTAACAAATATATTGTATTGTTAGCAATAAAATTGACTGTTGTTTGAACTATGGTCCAGATGTGGTGCTTTCAAATCCATTTATAAAAGTTTTTTTACCATTATTAATACGCTGTCGATTTTATAATTGAACTCTCAATTTCAATACAATTTTCATGTCTCACCTCAAGCTTCAGTGCCACGTTTATGTCAGTTGAAACATGGCTGAACTTGTACTGAACTTAATACAACTAACGCTAAATTAATCATACTTGGACTATTTCATGAGTAAAATTTCATTTTAGAAAAGTATTTAGTTTCTACTGATTTAGTTTAGGTCGATTGCGAAGAAGCATAGAGCTTATATGAATCGTTCCAGAGAAAATGTCCTGAGTAGAAAGACCTTCGAATCGAGCCATGGACCGCACTCGCGACATTAACATTTGACGATATTAAGAATATATAATAAATCCTTAAACGTAACGGTATCCTGCAATTACTAGCAATCTAGTCTTTTCAGCCATTTGTTCAATACGTATGATAAATTCGTACGCCTTTTATTGGACACAAGGCAATGTTAGAAATCGAGTTTCTGTTAAAGAAATCAAAATGTATGAAAGAAATAATTTGTTTTATATTATATTTCTTTTTGTAATATTTGTCTACATATGTGATGTTTTTTTCAACCATTTATCGGAACAATGCTCCTAGATCGAAATTAGGGGTCTCCATACATAGAAAGTATCTTAATATCACATTCAGAGGCATGCTTTTCATGAACAGTAGTGAGTGAAAGTTTATAAAAAAATTGTCGCTTGTCCCTTTAAACTAATGCAATACTGAATCAATGTGCTGTACAAAAATAAGTCTTTAGTCAATATCTCTAGATATGTAATTTGAAGCAAGATTCATTATCATAAACTTTAACGAGATTTTTCAGTTGCAGAAGGAAAGACTACCTGAAAAAAAGATGATAAATACTGATGTTAAGAATGGTATAAGAAACTTTCTAGCTGGGCGCATAACATTTAAAGGATAGTTGTAGATCTTATCAGGCCGGTATTAGTATAATGTAACATGGCGGGGTGTCATATCATCTGTCGGCGGCATGAAATTCCAGTGTGACAGCACTGAGAATACTGTCTCAAGCAGACGCAGTCGCCATACCACAGACAAATTTTTGAAAGCAACGCTAAACACCATACAACTACAATATCATTGGTGTTCAGAGTGCACGAAAGGACATGGAAATGGCAGACTCGGTTGGAGTCAAAAGATAAACAAGTTTGTTTGTCAAAACAATAAGATACACACAAACTCGGTTTGAGTCAAAAGATAAACAAGTTTGTTTGTCAAAACAATAAAATACACATAAACTCGGTTTGAGTCAAAAGATAAACAAGTTTGTTTGTCAAAACAACAAAATATACACCAACTCGGTTTGAGTCAAAAGATAAACAAGTTTGTTTGTCAAAACAATAAAATACACAAAAACTAGGTTTGAGTCAAAAGATAAACAAGTTTGTTTGTCAAAACAATAAAATACACACAAACTCGGTTTGAGTCAAAAGATAAACAAGTTTGTTTGTCAAAACAATAAAGTATACACAATCTATTTATTCTTACTAGATCTATACAAATTGGTGATTCTGTTGCTAAAATAACCATGTAATGATTGTGGCATGCTTTCAATAGAAATGAGCTAAAATGGAGAAACAATACCCCCAAGTTGTTGATATTTTCTCAACGTAATTAACGATTATGTAGACAAATGATCAGAAGGTGTTTGGTTTTTAAAGAATATGATCAGGAAAAGTTTTGTGAATATTGTTTGCAATAGAAATTAGGACATACTGAAATAAGTTCGTAATTTATATTGTTTAAGTATTCATTTTTAAACTAGCCGTTACCCTATGTAGAGTACCCTCGCCTGAATTCCGAATGACAAAAGGTAAGTAGCAGATCAAATTCTATCTGCAATGCGCGGTCAAAATGACCTATTTATGTGTCGATGTGACGTAAAACACCATTCATTCTATCTGCAAACATTATGGTTCAGCACTTAGTCTAATATCAAATAATAGGACTATTTGTATTTCTTCCCGAGACCAACAATAAATTTCTATTTATATTATTTTAATACATTGTTGTTAAAACATTATTTGATTTTAAATGATATCATTAACAATGCAAGTTCGTAATAGTATGGAGTAAAGCACTGCCTAAAAGCGGATTCATCCTTTTTGATAAATGTATATGTCGTAAATTAATATTTGAAATATGCATAATTCATATCTTTGGTTCTCGGCTAAAGGAGACTTGGGATTCAAACACAAAAGGGTATTCACAAGCTCTTAACCGAAACTTCATAAAAATAATTTATCAAAAATAATGTATAGTACCTTTTCGGCGAGTTTTCCACCGGTGCTTTGTGCCGTGTATAAATCCATTTTAACATGGAAAGGTCATAATTCTTATGTAATTACCTACAATGACAGTTCTCGATTCTCATTGCAATACAATCGCTGTCTCTCTCATAGGGCATCGGCACTTAAAGAGTGGTAATGCTTTTATGATGAACGTAAATTTGAAATCAGTAGTGATATCACGTGCAATTTGAATCATCAGCAATTACTTCAAAACGTCATTGAAGCCATGTTTTCTCTTAGACAACCATGACAAACAACATGGAACGAGATTCATAAAAACAATGGTATTGATCCCACCTAATTATCTAAATGATTTGCTTGAAACGAAATTATATAAAATTGGCTTATTGATTAATCTTTGTCCTTTCCTGTTAACGGACAAAAGATAATGGCCCCCGCGGAGAGTTTAACCATATCTATTGGGTTAATTAATTCACTCGATCTGACATGTGTCAATGGCCATTAATGACACCAATTTATGATTCAGCTTCAATCTATGCGCAAACAAATTGTCTTCCCTTTCATGAGAAATGATGTGTATTTGTAAGAACGTGTTTTTGGTGTAAACAGGGAAACTGCTATCTTCCCTTTTATAAGAGATGGTTTGTAATTGTGTGGACTTTTTTTTAGGTGTAAAAAGGGCAACTGCTCTCTTCCCTTTCATGAGAAATGATGTGTATTTGTAAGAACGTGTTTTTAGTTGTAAACAAGGCAACTGCTATCTTCCCTTTTATAAGAGATGGCTTTTACTTGTGTGGACTTATTTTTAAGTGTATATAGGGCAACGGCTATCTTCCCTTTCATGAGAAATGGTTTGTATTTGTAAGAACGTGTTTTTAGTTGTAAACAGGGAAACTGCTATCTTCCCTTTCATGAGAAATGATGTGTATTTGTAAGAACGTGTTTTTAGTTGTTAACTAGGCAACTGCTCTCTTCCCTTTTATAAGAGATGGTTTGTACTTGTGTGGACTTATTTTTAGGTGTAAATAGGGCAACGGCTATCTTCCCTTTCATGAGAAATTATTTGTATTTGTGAGAACTTGTTTTTAGTTGTAAACAGGGAAACTGCTCTCATCCCTTTTATAAGAGATGGTTTGTACTTTTGTGGACTTATTTTTAGGTGTAAATAGGGCAACTCCTCTCTTTCCTTTAATAAGAGATGGTTTGTACTTGTGTGGACTTATTTTTAGGTGTAAACTAGGCAACTGCTCTCTTCCCCTTTATAAGAGATGGTTTGTACTTGTGTGGACTTATTTTTAGGTGTAAATAGGGCAACGGCTATCTTCCCTTTCATGAGAAATTATTTGTATTTGTGAGAACTTGTTTTTAGTTGTAAACAGGGAAACTGCTCTCATCTCTTTTATAAGAGATGGTTTGTACTTTTGTGGACTTATTTTTAGGTGTAAATAGGGCAACTGCTATCTTCCCTTTCATGAGAAATGGTTTGTATTTGTAAGAACGTGTTTTTAGTTGTAAACAGGGAAACTGCTATCTTCCCTTTCATGAGAAATGATGTGTATTTGTAAGAACGTGTTTTTAGTTGTTAACTAGGCAACTGCTCTCTTCCCTTTTATAAGAGATGGTTTGTACTTGTGTGGACTTATTTTTAGGTGTAAATAGGGCAACGGCTATCTTCCCTTTCATGAGAAATTATTTGTATTTGTGAGAACTTGTTTTTAGTTGTAAACAGGGAAACTGCTCTCATCCCTTTTATAAGAGATGGTTTGTACTTTTGTGGACTTATTTTTAGGTGTAAATAGGGCAACTCCTCTCTTTCCTTTAATAAGAGATGGTTTGTACTTGTGTGGACTTATTTTTAGGTGTAAACTAGGCAACTGCTCTCTTCCCCTTTATAAGAGATGGTGTGTACTTGTGTGGACTTATTTTTAGGTGTAAATAGGGCAACTGCTATCTTCCCTTTCATGAGAAATGATTTGTATTTGTTAGAACGTGTTTTTAGTTGTAAACAGGGAAACTGCTCTCGTCCCTTTTATAAGAGATGGTTTGTACTTTTGTGGACTTATTTTTAGGTGTAAATAGGGCAACTCCTCTCTTTCCTTTAATAAGAGATGGTTTGTACTTTGGTGGACTTATTTTTAGGTGTAAACTAGGCAACTGCTCTCTTCCCCTTTATAAGAGATGGTGTGTACTTGTGTGGACTTATTTTTAGGTGTAAATAGGGTAACTGCTATCTTCCCTTTCATGAGAAATGATGTGTATTTGTAAGAACGTGTTTTAGTTGTAAACAAGGCAACTGCTCTCTTCCCTTTGATAAGAGATGGTTTGTACTTGTGTGGACTTATTTTTAGGTGTAAATAGGGCAACTGCTATTTTCCGTTTCATGAGAAATTATTTGTATTTGTGAGAACGTGTTTTTAGTTGTAAACAGGGAAACTGCTCTCATCCCTTTTATAAGAGATGGTTTGTACTTTTGTGGACTTATTTTTAGGTGTAAATAGGGCAACTCCTCTCTTTCCTTTAATAAGAGATGGTTTGTACTTTGGTGGACTTATTTTTAGGTGTAAACTAGGCAACTGCTCTCTTCCCCTTTATAAGAGATGGTGTGTACTTGTGTGGACTTATTTTTAGGTGTAAATAGGGTAACTGCTATCTTCCCTTTCATGAGAAATGATTTGTATTTGTAAGAACGTGTTTTAGTTGTAAACAATGCAATTGCTCTCTTCCCTTTTATAAGAGATGGTTTGTACTTGTGTGGACTTATTTTTAGGTGTAAATAGGGCAACTGCTCTCTTCCCTTTAATAAGAGATGGTTTGTACTTGTGTGGACTTATTTTTAGGTGTAAATAGGGCAACGGCTATCTTCCCTTTCATGAGAAATGGTTTGTATTTGTAAGAACGTGTTTTTAGTTGTAAACAGGGAAACTGCTATCTTCCCTTTCATGAGAAATGATGTGTATTTGTAAGAACGTGTTTTTAGTTGTAAACAGGGAAACTGCTATCTTCCCTTTCATGAGAAATGATTTGTATTTGTAAGAACGTGTTTTTAGTTGTAAACTAGGCAACTGCTCTCTTTCCCTTTATAAGAGATGGTGTGTACTTGTGTGGACTTATTTTTAGGTGTAAATAGGGCAACTGCTATCTTCCCTTTTATAAGAGATGGTTTGTACTTGTGTGGACTTATTTTTAGGTGTAAAAAGAGCAACTGCTATCTCCCCTTTCATGAGAAATGATTTGTATTTGTACGAACGTGTTTTTAGTTGTAAACAAGGCAATTGCTCTCTTCCCTTTTATAAGAGATGGTTTGTACTTGTGTGGACTTATTTTTAGGTGTAAATAGGGCAACTGCTCTCTTCCCTTTTATAAGAGATGGTTTGTACTTGTGTGGACTTATTTTTAGGTGTAAATAGGGCAACTGCTCTCTTCCCTTTTATAAGAGATGGTTTGTACTTGTGTGGACTTATTTTTAGGTGTAAATAGGGTAACTGCTATCTTCCCTTTCATGAGAAATGATTTGTATTTGTTAGAACGTGTTTTTAGTTGTAAACAAGGCAACTGCTCTCTTCCCTTTTATAAGAGATGGTTTGTACTCGTGTGGACTTATTTTTAGGTGTAAATAGGGTAACCGCTATCTTCCCTTTCATAAGAAATGATTTGTATTTATTAGAACGTGTTTTTAGTTGTAAACAAGGCAACTGCTCTCTTCCCTTTTATAAGAGATGGTTTGTACTTGTGTGGACTTATTTTTAGGTGTAAATAAGGCAACTGCTATCTTCCCTTTCATGAGAAATGATTTGTATTTGTAAGAACGTGTTTATAGTTAATAACATGACAACTACTATGTTTTCCTTCATAAGTAAGGTTTGGTATTTGTATGGACTTGTTTCTAGTTGTCAACTACGCTATTTTATTTTATGAGAAATTGATTGTATTTGTAAGAGCTTGTTTCTAGTTTCATAGCAAATGCTAGTTTCCCTTTTCATAAGAAATAGTTTACTTTTTAGTTGTTTTTTATTTGTTAACATGCAACTACTATATTCTTATTGGTGAGAAATTGATTATATTTGTAAGAACTTGTTTCTGGTTGTTTTATTAGAAATTGTTTGTATTTGTAAGTATTTGTATTCAATATCCATACATTTCTATTGTATATCGTTGCATTTGTATTCTATATTTGCTCTTTTTATTTATTATTTTAATATGTGTATTGTATATTGCTACATCTGTATTCTATATTTGCTCATTTTTATTTATTATTTTAATATGTGTATTGTATATTGCTACATCTGTATTCTATATTTGCTCATTTTCATTTATTTATTTTTATTTTTATTTTATTTTAATTTATATGTTTTAATTATTTTTCTTTATTGTTTTTATTTATATTGCTACATTTGTATTCTATATTTGCTCATTTTTTTATTTATATTGTATATAGTTACATTTGTATTCTATTTTTGCTCATTTTTTATTTATATTGTATATAGTGACATTTATATTCTATATTTGCTAACTTGGAATTTTGAAAAGAGCTTACACAAAACATTGATTTAAACGTTTTAAAAGGTTTCAGAAAAAATATATAAAATCAGAAAAAAATCACAAGTATTTTAAATGTCTGAATGAAGAGTATATAAAATGTGTGAATATAAATTATATAATTGCAATGTCTATTGTAAAAAAATGGATATATATTGAATTAAACGTATAACTAGATGTGTTTCGCTAGGTACCACACGTTAATGCGCTTCCTGAGTGTCAATTAAACAAAGTGCTGATACCCAAAGTCAAAGTTAAATAAAACACAACATCTTTCATCATTTTCAAATTATTTTAGTTCACATGCAGGTATAATATTTAAGTCATTTTATTTAACAACAGGCACGCACGCACGCACGCACACACACACACACACACACAAACACACACACACACACACACACACACACACACACACACACACACACACACGCAAACGTACATTTTTAAACAATTTTAGTTAATTACACCATATAATAGCAGAATGAAGAGTTTTTTCTGGTTTAATTTCTGATTTTCATTTTACAAGAATGGGTTTGATGTATTTTGCTCGCTTACAAATTATATTTTGTTTAATCGGCGGTAACAAATATCATTTATCTGCCAGACTTGTCATTATACTTACTATCTGTAATTATACGTTATAGACAAAACATATTAATCATTGATGTCGGCTGCAAATATACCGCTGGTGAATGATCTCGACTTCACTTATATCAACGTTATGATTTCTATTTCATTACCGTTGAACATATACTCATATAAACTGCAGTCATAAAATGCAATGCGCACGAGTGGGAATATTAAGTGATAAACGTTAAACGCATTTCATATCAAATATACTAATTAAAAAGGAATACAGTTTGAAACAATCAGTGTTTCCATGGCGACTATATAAATATATCAATGATTTACAATGGAGTTAACAGTGGCATCTGTCTGTACTTAAAATGGAAGAATATATTTACTTTGTACACTATATTGAACTTGACACTTTTATGTATTTTCTCTAAAAGTACCAAAGCAATTTCTTTGACATTTTGACCCGAATAAGAAAGAACATTTTGGATAACAATGACCAAGTCCATTCAAATAAATACTAATAGTTTAATTTTGATAACTCTTTCACTAGTTTGATTAAAGTCATTGGAAATATAAAAGTGACATGGTAACTGTACTGTAAGTGTATGTGTTTTATTTTTAATGCTGTCATTGTCGCCCCGTACTTTCACTTAGTGTAGTTACTATTTCTAGTTCTATGGAATCATCGAACTTATTCAGAGATTAAAAAATGAAAAAAAATGTTTAAGCCAGTGCCAGCAGGAGGGATGTGAAATCAGATGCATATTTTATCTCTCCTCATGAACAGACTCGGTGCAACAGAGTTGGCAATTTCTATTCTTGATTGAGCTTCAAAAGAATAATTTTATCACATAGTGTTGACCCTCATAACAGCAGATATATATGATGGATGGTCGTACGAAGTCGCTTCGTGCTTTGATTCAATAATATGATTATTTCTTGGGTGCATTTTACAAATTAACTTTGTCGTAAGTCATTTCACAGTTTCTTCGTTTCTATGGTCGATGTTGAAATGATTGTTTTGCCAGAAACTATATCATTGTCTGCATGATTTGAGCCACTTTTAGTAAATTTTAACGAATATTAAAACTATTAAAATAATTGGTGATACACGTTAACGGCGTTTAAAACTACTTAAACCGATGTTAGGTGACGTGAGGATTGTTATATATTTAATATTTGTTTTATGAATAGACTCCTAAAAACACGGCCAGCTAATTGATTACAATGTTTGCGTTCTGCGAATCCAAGAGATGCTTTTACCAGATAATATCCTCAATGAACAGCCTTACATCATAAAATATTAGCTTTAAATTTGTAGAAGGAAATACATTTACAAAATATGTATCAGTTATTAATAAATGGAATAACACTGCTTAATAAAGTTATAGTTTTTAATGCGTGTTTGTTGGGGTTTGTTTTGAAAAGAAAAAGATTCCTTGTTTTGCAGCCCAATCGGTAAGAGAACATAACGACAGGAATGTTGTGTCCACCAGTACACCTGATAAAATCTCCCCAGTTGCAGGTTTGCTACTGATTTGGTTATAGAGCTTCATCTACCAGTTAAACTAAATATGCCATTGTATACAACGTGCCATGTGTTGAAAATGGGGTTAGATTTGCCTAAAACTATTTGAAGAACGTTTGTAATTATAAACATTCTAAGCGGCTGTCAAATTCGTACAGTAAAGAGCATTTCATTGGTGCATGTATCAGGTTGCCATGGTTATGCTAAGGATATTGTAGGTCTAACTTAATAATAACCTACGTTACATGATATAAACATGATTCTTGCGCTCAAGAAATTAGAACTCTGTAAATCGGTGGGAAATTATTCTTCAAGTTGTCTAAATGCTTGAAATTGTAATATTTCTTTGTACATCTGAAACATGAGTTCTGCCTGGTTTGAATGACATTGGGTACTGTTTGATAGAGCTATAACAGTTCAATGATGCGTAGTAACATATTGCAACAAATCTGATCCATCCCATGTTTTGTCTTTATATTTAGACCAACAGAGGGCTTCTATGGAAAAAAGACACTTTCAAAACTTTTCTTGTGTTCAGTGTTCCAAAGTGCATTTCTCTATATATGTAGAACAGTGCAATATGAATTGTTGCAGGAGACGTCCAGCTCGAGGCTTCACTGTTTTTATTGTTACCGAGTCTTTACATATGTTCCTATCAAAACAGTGATACTGAGCGTAGGAAACTTATTGAACCAATCATATATTCATGATCGATTCATTTTCGTACATACCACTTAGATTTTGTATATATTTTTCATACCCAAACACGCTGATGTACCGTCATCTTTTAAGAAAAGCATATTGTTATACAATACGTTTGCACGCGGCTTATTTCGGCCCCATTCTCACACGACTAATATAGTATTCATTACCCCGTATCCGAGAATGTCTCTCTCGTAGTTCCTCCGTGACAAGATGGTCTAATGCGCATTTGGCTAAATACCGCTTACATTTCAATAATGTGGTCGTGGGTACGAGCCTAGTTCGGTACAAAAATGGTATGTGAGAATGACAGTTACTTGTGAAAAAAAAACTTTGGTTCTACTTGGATTCATTCTGAGGGTCCACTCCGCCAGTGATGTGTTGAAAATGGCATTAACCCAATTCAAAAGAAATAATAAAACCAATTCACCATATTGCAACCGGATACGAATTCCGACCACTAAGGCGATGTTAACGACAGGGTACGGTGGTCTCATAATTGGAAACGTTTAAATGCTTTGTAAGTTCCTTCCACACCTTGCTAAAACAATTGGACCTACTTGCCGTGCTTCCAATGGGTCCTTTTATCAAATTATGTTGACTATCCTATTCCAACATCAGTTTAAGTGCGTTGTGGGGACCGTTTAACGGTGCCACGTGCTTTTACTATGATATTTTTCTAATTGCCTGCAATTGCACAATTTGTATTTCATTGACATTGTATAGAGCACTCCTTATAAAAAAACATAACACTTTTAATTTAATCGTTGGAAAGTAGAGTCCTCTGTGGAGGATTGATCTAAGGCGCTGTCTGAAGATCACTTTCGTCTCACCGCTAAGGTCGTAGGTTCGTGTCCCGATCGCTTCCAAAAACGTTATGTGAGATAGTTTTCCAGTTACTTGCGAAAAGACGGCGGTTCTGCTCAGAGTCATTCAATAAAACTGGTTTAGTTTAAAACTGGTTATGCCATAAATAACTTGAAATATATTAGAAATGGCGATACACTCCGTTGCAAAATAAAAACAAATTAGAAAGTTCATGGTTTATGTCAAAATTTGATTGATTGTATGTCATTGCGTACGAATGTTAACTCCATTTAACAGCAATACTCGCATCGTTAAATGCACAGTGATACATATTTCATCAGAATATGGCATTGTTATATATCATGTGTTAGAGCATGTGTTACTCTTTTGTGACAGTATACTTTATTATGTTCATAAAAAACAATTTATGGCCCCAAGATGACACAAACACAGTCACCACAGCATATATATAACTTATATACTATGGTTTTACATGCAACACATCTGTACTGGAGGGACAATTTACATACATGAACTGAAAGCTTTACTTGAGCAGGACCCAGTTTAGGATTAATTACTATTCACATGCTATATAAAGGACATACCTAGAAACCCGTTGGATCATGAAGAAACAGTGAAATCATAATAATTTTATTTCATAAAAGGAGAAAATATTGGATAAAATAAAGACGCTAGAAATAATCGAAAGTTTCACCCACGGTGATTACTTTGGACAACGGCCAACGCGACAACAGTTTATCCCAATGCTCATAATTTTTTACCCCAACAGAAAAAGCCATGATTTTGTTTTTCTTGCAAAACACAACTATTTCTGTTTAATTCATCATCATTTCTTTTACAAAGATTGCTTTAAAGTGGTTAAATTATACATTCTATATGTCACATCACAGCGGAATGAACATGAAAGGCACGTGGATGGGTTGCATGATGATTCCTCCGTCGATGTTCTGATATATGATGCATAGTGACACCATAATTCATTCAAACTCTTGCATCGTTAGAAAACTAGTTCCTGTTCGGATCAGCAGATTACGAATAACTGAATATTCAATATAGGAATATCACATTTGAATATTTTAGTTCGGAAATAAAAAGCAAACAAACTTGTTGGTATATTTTTTTAATCGGGAAAATAAATATTTAATTTTTCAGGAGCTTTCATAAAAATAAATATTAGTTTACAATTCACTCATGTGTTCCTATACATACGTGTGATAACTTGCTCTTAATTGGCCTTATTCAAAAAATATAACCAACAGTAGAACTTCGATAGATCGAACCCGACGAGACTAGAAAACATAATTCGATTTAAGGTTTATTTGAGCCAAGTATTGTTCAACATCATACATCGAAATAGAAATCGGTCGTAATCAGATAAGTGGTTCGAGCTATGTATGTTGTCCCAGCCATCCGTCTTCGGGCCAACGAAGTTCTACTGTATTTGATTGCCGTTTAAAATAAAAAAAATGAACGGACAAAGTCGGTAATGTTGACAAAACAAGAAAATCAAAATAGCAATACATGTAACAGAAAACGTAACAACCAAAGTTTGAAATTCCTACCAACTATCAGCGCGCGTTGGTGTCGTTGGTCATCAAACTGAGCTACTAGAAAAAAACACAGCACGGGGTTTCCAGAAACAAAACAACCTCTTAAACCCGCGTTTAAAGCGAGTGTTCATGACACCATATATGATAGGATTACAACCGCTGTTCGCATATCCAATTAGCAAGGTAAACATATGAAACTCCTTAGGAATATTGCCCTTGTAAAAGATGGACAAAATCATGCTGATACAGTAAGGAAGCCAACAAAGAACAAATAAAAGTACAACAACTGCTAAGGTCGTAGCCAGGCGAATTTCTTCATTCCGCCGATTTCGCACAGACGATTTGTTTGCCGAAGGACAATCGGGGATGTTTTTATTCGATATTCCTGACGACGAAACCACGCGTTTCGGTGGCTCCGCCAATGCTAATTCTATATCGTTGTTAGATAGTGAACATGAAGACGTATTTGACATTATTCCCGTGAATTTACTACCTCTAGCTGAAGAAGGGTGTAGATAAATGTTATTTTCGCCCAACGTGTTTCTAATTTCTGAACTGCCTTTGTTGTTGATGTTGTTGTTGTTGTTGTTGTTGTTATAAGTGTAAGATTTAGATTCAGGTGTTCTTCGTCGGTTCATAGACTCTGTTAAAGCGCACAATGGCGTACTAGAATCAGTCGAAGTCACAGATAATATGTCCACACTTGAGCTGAGCGTGTTTTCAATTTTGATTTGCGGTGGGCGTATCATTGTCTCTGACTGGGGTCTTTCTCGTTGAGGAACAAATGAAGAAGTCTGGTATTCGGCACCCTTAATAATACCAATGTCAGGGTGTGTATTATGGTCCCGCAGTGCATGTTCGTGTATGTTATTACTTATGTAATCATATGTTGGTATCGGTGACGAATGTCGTATACTTCCATCATTTCCTATCTCTACGACGGGTGTGAAATCGGAAAACGGAGGTACATCGTGTATTTTATTACATTTTGTAACATTTTGCTTACATTGAGTACCATGGTCATTTTTATAAACGGCACGACCTTCCTGTAATTCTCTTCCAACACGTTGAGTACTATGGTCATGTTTTATATTTGAATTTAATTTCCCGCTTTTGTTCAACGGAAAACGCTTTTTGTTATTTTCAGTTTCTCGTGAATTTTCTTTGGTGTTTGAGACACTGCTCTGTGGTTCACTGTCTGAATGAATGACACTAGACCCAGATACACGGGTGACTGACGAGGTGATTTTCACCCTGCGTCTACTTTTCCGCACCGTTCTAAAAATGAAAATGTTGCACACGGTCATCACACTAAAGGGAATTCCGAAACAGCAACCAATCATGAAGAAGGCATATGACATATGGTTTACCCAATCAGCAAAGCAGAAGGAATGCGTTGGCGTGTACTTGTATTCTGACCAACCAAACAGAGGCGGTGAAGACAGGAGTACTGAGACTGTGAAGACGGCTTAATATATGAAAATAAATAAAAGTTTAGTTTAAACATATACTAGTTTTGTATTAAAGATTTGGGTCCTTTAATCATGTTTAATACATTGTCAAAATAAAATACTAGTAGATCTATCATCATAAGATTTTAGTCGATTTTAGACAATATGTATGTGTAGAATCGGCCTAGAAAGAATATTATAAGAATCATCCATGTGTTTGAGGTTCTTGAGGTTCCTGAGGGATAATTGTTTTGGCGGAAACGAGGCTCTATCGAGTTCCCGTGAAAACACTTATATATCCCAAAAGGACGGAATTTTCTATCTGAACCGAAAAGTATTAAATGGCTATTTTTCTTGCATCCTAAATATATTGAATTATTATTTTAAATTAATGCACCGTTGTATTTTTAACAGCAGTCACTTTTAAGACGTCTATTTGATTTACGTTATATAATGTATACGTTACGTCATAAATGAGTCGAACGTCATAGCGCGAGAATTGAATCTCGGCCCCAGGATGAGATAGAAATATCTAATCCCATAAAGAATGCAGATATCCTTATCCGGTGTGCAAGAATAGCATGTATACTCAGTCGAATGGTTATATGGCAAAGATACATGGCGGATACAAGTAGATTTGTAAATGTATACTTGATTAAATATATGTTAATAAAATGGTTGAAAAAAGACAAAGTAATACGATGTAGTTTTCGTGCTTTTAACGTATTTATAGATATCAGGTTCTGAGAAATAAATAAAACAATTCTTACCTGCGATCATTAAGATCGAATTTTTTAACGAATAGATGTTCTTGAAATGTGCTGGCCTAACAACCATGAAATATCTATTTATAGATATGTTGCATAGTGACAAAACGCTGGTACTCAGTGTTAACATGTTGATAAAACCGATCGCTTCGCATGATGTATCAGACAGGTACCAGTCTCCGGCAATAATGGCATATACAGTCACGGGCATGTTAACTGTCGCAACCAACAGATCTGTAACATAACATACATATGAATCAGGTGTTTATAATACGTTTAAACAAGGACGTATATGGAGTAGGAAAGGAAACTATTTGAGATTACATGAACGCTCGCGTATTCAAGCAATATCTCGCGAAATCTCGTTTTCAATTATCCTAACTTTCATTCATCTCAGGAATACCATTCAAAATTATTTTTTGCACAACGAAATTCTCTAAAAAACGAGACCATTCTCATCAAATTGTGTTTAACAATTGTTAAAGTACTTCACTTCAGGTTACAAAATGTGTATAACAACACAATTGTGAGAAATTTACTTCAAACCTAAATATCTTAAATTCAAGATCAATTTGCGTGATCGAAACATAACAAGACATATAAGATTACATACAATTTACAGTGTATGTACAAGATAGCAGTTGCCTGTGAATTCTGAATGATTAATTTGCCAAATAATTAATCATTCGCTGTTTATTTTATCTACATTTAGTCGGGAGATACAAGTTTCCTATCCTTCTATAAGTCCTTGGTACATTATATGATTAGTTTAGACATATTTTATTATCTTAATATGCAAATGAGTTGGGTCACAAATTCTAACAACATTAATTACGATTCTTCTCTAATTACAGTATCACAATTTCATTAGTCATGGCCTAACAGTAATATGTACATGTATATTAAACATGTTAATCATATTATTTTAAATAACAAAAAATTAAATTTGAGCAAGGAAGAGCGAACAATTTGTAGGATATTTATAGGAAAAGCAAAAATATTAATATGGGTGAATACCAATAGGGAAATAGATAGAGAGATAGACTTAAAGAGAATATAGTTTGTACAGATTATATAACATACATGTATAATCAAAAGGAATTCAGGAGAAATTGAAAGAACATTGGTATTCTAGATAATACTTATAGTCATATTTTAAACTGAATTACCATTGAATATTATCCATTTAGAAACTTGAATAATCAAAAGTTCTTTTTGACTCTATACCAGACACCACATGACCAAAATTAACACTGGAAGGCGGGTTAGTAAATCACGTGACAGTAAGAGCTTAACGGCGTGTTTACTTTCTTTGTCTTTATAAATAATCTGACTCCGATGATAGCGTTGCAAAATGTGATTGTTCGAGTAATCGGTTTGTTCCCGGAGCTACCGCCCTCTTGGAGCTACGCCATTTAACACAAATCGTTTATTCTCGCAAAAACATTCTCTATAAATTACGTATATTTCTCAGCTTTTAGCAAACGATTATAGATAATTATGTTGATTAGAAATTAATCATTTCAAGCGAGTCATTATCAGTGCTTTTAACGTCGGTTACAGACAACAATAATAAACTGATATATAGTCTTTAGTATATCTATTATCATTTATCAGAATCGCGTGGCACTATCGGGCGGTATACGATTTTATGATGTTTAGTAAGCATGACATTACAAACAATATATACAGGACACATGGATTATAAAGATACGGCGACATAATTGAAATCATATCAACGGTATTTCTGATTTTGGTATCTATAAGTATGCGCATTCCTAGTGTATGATATATGACGCTATATAAAGGACAGTTGTTGTTGTTGTTGTTGTTGTTGTTGTTGTTGTTGTTGTTGTTGTTGTTGTTGTTGTTGTTGTTGTTGTTGTTGTTGTTGTTGTTGTTGTTGTTGTTGTTGTTGTTGTTGTTGTTGTTGTTGTTGTTGTTGTTGTTGTTGTTGTTGTTGTTGTTGTTGTTGTTGTTGTTGTTGTTGTTGTTGTTGTTGTTGTTGTTGTTGTTGTTGTTGTTGTTGTTGTTGTTGTTGTTGTTGTTGTTGTTGTTGTTGTTGTTGTTGTTGTTGTTGTTGTTGTTGTTGTTGTTGTTGTTGTTTAGCGTCGCTTTCAACAGTTTTTTCAGTCATATCGCGTCGGTGTCTACTTGAGACAGTATTCTAAGCGCTGTCTAACTGGAGTATCATGCTGCAGACACATGGTATGATACCCCACCCGGTCACATTATACTGACACCGGGCCGACCAGACCTAGAAACTCTCCTATAAATGCTGAGCGTCAAGCGAGGAAACTTGTAGTACCATTTTTAAAGTTTTTGGTATGACCCGGCCGGGGATTAAACCCACGACCTTCCGCATGCGAGGCGGACGCTCTACCACTAGACCACGCCGCGGTCTTATAAAGGACAGACATGACATTTAATGACGATACAGTATTGATTTTATCCTTTTATATACTATAAGCCTAAATGATCTTTCTTATTGAAGTTCTAACTTCAATGAAATTGCGTTAATACTCGTTTTGTTTAGAAAATGCATAATATAAAATGTCAGGTACATAAAATAGCAGATGATGGGTAAGCTGTTCCGTTAAGTATGTCTAAAGGAATGAACAGTGTTTGGTGAAAGTCCACGATTTATTAACTCACATATAACACGTGCAAAGTAAGTGAACACAAAAGGGGTTCACATATACGTGGCTCATTAGATGTGTAAGCTCATATCTCATGAACGTTTACAATTAAAATGCATTTCTTATATTTATATAACTAATACACTCGATATACAACGACATGGCCGGTTTCAAATTTATCTAGCACTGTTATAGAGGTATATTATATGGCCATCCTTAAGTTAAAATTTATAGATGTCAAGCCTCTTGTTGACTATCCGTTGCTTCATGACGTCAAAACCGTTAGCAGTATAACATTTTTGACGTCATAATCAGTCATAAATCTCAAGCAAGGTTGATTTAATCTAATACTACTAATACTGTGCCCGAAACTATATCTACGTAGGTGAAAAGAAGGACTTGCACCACGAATCTCTGCAAACAAAAAAATACCCACTAACAAACCGAAATATATGGGAATGGTGTAGCTTCAATGCTATATATATATATTTACCAGGCATTTGAAATATCTTTATATTACAACTTTATTGACCCGACATTTGAAATGCTTTTAAATCACAACTTTATTTGATGTTTCAATGCTAGTTATGCATATGTTTTTATAGCTGGAACTTGTTTATTGTTTAATTAAAATGCCATACATATTGCATATAATACATGGAATGTAGGCCCCTACACATACGTACCATGACGGTTCATGACGTTGAACATGACGTGCTATGTTATCTTTCTCAATTTTGTTTAACTGTTTAAATAAACAAAAAATAGTTACTTGATTTATTATGGGTTACTTGGAAGAACTAGAATATCAAGAATATCAATCAATTTGTCGTTTTATATAAATCGTATATTTTTATGTTTTACAAAAACACTATTTGTACTGTTCTTTGCTCACCGTCGTCGCCCCCCCCCCCCCCCCCCCCCAAAAAAATATCATTTGTTCATATACAAATACCAAAGGATGATGGACTGGGTCGAGTGTTGCGATTCAATCTGTATATACCAGTCTGTTACATTTTGGCTATAACAGGTTACAATAAGGACATACAATAATGCAATAACGCAAAACCATGATTTGTATCTTTTGTAGATTCAATAACTCGTACTAAGAGTAAAACACCTAGTGCGCCACTGAGTGGTTCAATGTAGAATCATCGAGGAAATAGTCAGTCCCCTTACAGCCAGGGAGAGAAACAAACAACCAAATTAATCGAATATGTTTACAACAGTTTGAACTGAGTGATACTTTCCAGTGTCCACAATTAGCGGAGAAATAATGTTGCGTGTCGCTATAATCAGACTTTGATGATATATAATAGCTTTGAAATAACCTCCCTCAATTTACCCATACTAGTTGGTAATTAGACATTGGAAATGCTTTCAAGAGTCGTTTTAGATGAAATGAGTATTTTTATATAAAACTTTCTATATAATATAATACTTGTATTAGTATATAATCTCTTGCTTTTGTCCAAGCACTTTCTGACTTACTGGCGTCATCATTGGATTTTTACTTAATTAACTGTTACATTAGATTCGTTCCTTTCATGATTTACATTTACAAAAGTAAATTTGATATCAAATCGATAGCTGTATAAAGTACATTTGAAGCATAAATGTGAATTCAAAAGTTACATGACATGTGTTAATCACGGAGTTTCCGTATTCAGCGTGAGTGACTTTTCTTCCAAATGTGTGTTCTCTTACAATTCTGTATATAAAAGTTATTTGTTAAATGTAAAGTTTCTTGTTCATTTTGGGCACACGTTTTATTAACCTTCACGAAATTTCAATATAATATGATACAACCTAAATGAAGGTTATGGTATATGAGTTTTATTATAAAATTGAGTTTTGACATATTTCTGTCATAGTGTAACCAAGCAACTGTTACCAACATGAGTTTACGACATAGTATATTATGTATACGTGAGACGCTTCACAGTTTACATAAGACGGAGGACGTTGTAAGACTGTCGGGATGTTACTTCGTGCAGATGACCCCTTGATAACACCGGATGCTGTATTTCAATGACACTACTATAAATATACCGATCCGTACTCTAGAAATTGAATTTTATGACAATATTCAGCCAGATCAACATTTAAGATAAAATACATCGTGGGAGGATGGTTTTCTTTATAAATAAACTTCACTTTATGTGTAACTAGACTATGTCTGATATAAAAACAATTTTGTATACTAATATATTCGACATAAAGTGTATTTTGTTATAAAGTGATACACACTTCACATTTTAAAGGCTTATATATTAATGATATACCTATTAAAACTGATATAATAGAGAGATTATTATTCATTGATTTAATAATACATTAATTCCGTAACAGAATAGATTACAGTATACACAATGCTTACTCTTTTTGTTAAGAATTAGTACGCTTCTAGAACCTTTAATTCAGCTTTAATAGCATTTTAGTCAATTTTGTTGTGTTCTTTTTTCTTGTTTTTTAATGGGATTTTACGTCATTATCAACACATTTCAGGTTATAAATGGCTTATCCCCTTTCATGATGGAGGTAAACCTCAGACTAAGTCAGGCTGAGGAGAACCACCGTCCTTCCGTAAGTAACTGGAAACTTTCTCGCATAAAGTTTTTCAAACGAGCGGGACTCGAACCTACAACCTTGGTGGTGAGAGTTCAGTGGTCTTGAGACGGCGCCTTAGACCAATCGTGTGTGCATAAACAGACACTTTAGTAGAAGGTGGTAAAACAGTGTCATTCATACTTAATTGTTGAGGAAAACCTACAAACACAACTAACTGTTCATCTATATAAAACGTTAACTGCTGATTTTATTCTATAATATATGATTAATGTCTTGAGTAGGTAACGGGGGGTTGCGGTGAGAGGTAAGTGATCTTGAGACAGCGTCTTAGATCACTCGGCCACGTATTCTATTACACGACTAGTGTCTTGAGTAGGTTACGGGGGGTTGCGGCTACGATGTGATAAACAACGTATAGCTCTATCAGACAGAAATACATATGTCACGCATTTGTATTTAAAATACGAAAATAGGACGGAATCACCTCCATAAAACTGACGCTGGTTCAATATGATGAAGTATGAACATTGCCGAAATTTTAAAAGCGTTATGTTTCTTTATGCAATACATATCGGTTATAAACGTTGACAAATATGAAATAATAGTGTTTTGTTGTTAAAAATTTCATCAAAATCTGCTCATGTGTCACTGAGAAATCAATATATTTCATCTTAAAGTACAAAATAAAAAATTATCATGTAATCGGTACAGACTTGTAATAAACCCATGGCATATTTTTTTATGTTAGCCGAGTGTAAAATCACTACCGCTCCTTTGTACAGTGTTGCCAGTATAATGCCGACTAACATTCTGACTTGCCCAACCATTTAATAAGTGTGAAAAAAATTATAGAATATTACATTATCTTATGGCGTTGACTTCTATATGGTTAGAGACGGAAACTAATATAAAGCATAGCACCTCATTCTTTATTGAAACAAAGTGAACATAAAATGTACAATGTACAGTTTTACTGATTTATATGTCTCACATTTGTGTTCATTTTTATTGAATTTATTAAACTTGTTTACAACAATAATATATGGTAGGCATTTGATAGTTTTGCCAACTTGTATAATAAATTTACTAATAAAGGTACGATCACTCATGTAAGATCTTGTATAAAGTTTATAATATGGCCAGTCCAGTCTCGCAGGATTAAGTTTACTCAATCACTAGGACGGTTCTCCGTGTCCGAGATGCCTACTGTCATCTAGCGACCATTAACCTTGCACCTCTGAGGTCGTGCTGAAGTGTACTCATTTTTATCTTGAGTTACCCCTTCGCCAATAAAATTGAATTAGCCATATATCCACTTATGTGTTGAAAATGTCGTTAAACCTATTCAAACCAACCAATCACTAGTCTCTGTAAGAGTAAACAACTTTCAAGTAAACATTTCCTGGTTACAAGCTTCTAATGTTTTTGTCCTAGCTAAATACTTCTATAATGAATATGTTAATTTAAGGGGAAAACACTGATTCTGGTGGTTGGTGTTCCCCCTTAAACTATGACATATGCTATAGCCAACATGCCAATCAATATATGCGGTAGGTTATCGGTAATATCTAATCATACTTATTTAGTTTATTTAGTTTATATGCAAACATATATGCTTAACCAATTAACAGTGGCCGTAAGTAATATATAATTTATTTAAGTTAACTTCGTTTTCGTTTTAAATAGAAAACTGCTGATCCGGGTCTCCTGAATTGAATATAAAAAACTGTCGGTCAGTTAATGTTTATATAACACTTTTTAATAAGTTTGTTTGACTTAAAGTAGCTTACATTTTTGCTTGTTTAAGACTTTAAGTTATTACTTAGCTCAGCTGATTTCACAAAGCTAGATCCTTTATCAATATTAAAAGCTTTCGTTTAAGGGACTGATATACATACAAAAATGCTAAAATATTACCAAAGTGCTGTAGTTATGTATTACAGAAATAATCAAAAAATACCATACCCATACAGCGACATGTATTGCATTGTTCGTCAGCAAATAATCAGACATTCTGCTGGCAAAGTGAGAATAATGCACTATCATTTCTACGATATATGTACAGCAATGAGAAAGACAGTAGTCGAAGGTGCTTTCGGTTTGTTTATCACATATGTGCTTCCTCCGACAACATGTCGTATGTAACCATAAAGCGTTCGTCTGGGTCATTTCAGATTTATATACACACACTATCATTTATATTTCATAACCAGTTAAGTTTATTTTCATCAAATCTTTGCGTGTTATAAAAAGAACACTCTGTTCTCTGACGCTACAAAAGCAGACATGATACGTTAACAAATTAAACAGACAACGGAAAACGAGACGAAAAAGAAAACAACATGCCAGGTTGTAATTAATATAAAACAATTAACTGACCTGCCCCCGATAGTCCCAATATGAACATATTAGTCACAGTTCGCAGAACCTTTGATCTAATGACGATTATCCATAGAGATAAGTTACCAAGAACGCTGACGATGATGATAAGACACATCACGATGACTTCAACGACACGAGAACCCATGGACTCTGTGTTAATATTGTTGAATGTTGAATTAATCGCACCTGACATCATACAAATGGATTATCATGCTGATGAACAAGAAATAATGTCGAACTGATTTATAGGTCTTCTTCCTTGACCTTTGTAAATGTTTCTTTTACGCAGCTAATCTTTAAATGTTAACGCAGTTTGTTTCAAACATTTTATGAATAGCTGTTTGTAAGTATTTCTGTTCAAACCAAATGCTCAATATTTAATTTCAACTTTATTTAACACAATTTCGTTCTAGTTTATATTTAAATTAAGTCTATTATCAAGCGAAATAAATGATTTATTTATGTATTTTATTTAAACACGTTTTCCTTTTCACGCTGAATTTGTTGTTGTTTTTTCTACTTCTTTTTTTTTTAAACTTTTAAGTGTTTCTTTTCTACCATAAATATTTGACACTTATTCTTCACAAGTTGATGTTAATTGTTTCGAAAGTATTTTTCCTTTTCATATAACTCCTCGTATTGAGCAAGTGTGTCGCCAAGTGTCCTGACACCCCCAATAGCCATTACAAAATCCGTTAACCGCCTTCCATCGTTACTATTTACAACCGTACACCTTCTACGATACCTTCTCACTCAGTCTTCACGTTGATGTATTCAGTATTTATATCATCACCGTTCACAAGTAACCTTTCAGTTACTTCGCTATTGTAATCCAATATCGTGATGTTTAGGTACGTATCTCTCTCGAGTAGCTGTAATACGAAATAAGAAATGACAATGGTAACACAAAGATACTATATGACGCTCAGCGTCGTTTTTAGATCAGCTAATCTGATATAAAGTAATGATTCCATGTCCGCTTTTAATAACAGCTATTGAAGGCGAACATAAAACATTCTATGTGGTAGTATAATTATCTATAATCCATGCATTGCCTTATTATTGAATAGTATACGCTGGAATGATAGTACTCATGGGCGTAGGAGCGTTTCAATTATTGGGGTGTGGGGGGGGGGGGGGCTGGGGAGAGAGTGTATGAGGATGTATGAGAAAGTATATCCTGCCCCCACCAACCTGAACATTGGGGAAGGGCCCCCTGCCGCCCTGGCTCCTGTGCCTTTGTACTAGACTTTTCTTTACTTTAAGTAATAATATCTATATCAGATGTCAGTCTATTGAAGGCGTTCATAAAACATTCTATTTTTTTTACTTATTTTTTTTCCTTTGATTGCGAAACAAGATTTCATACTTTGTACAAATCGCGCAGGAAGTCTTCCTGGTAGAACCAACACTAAACCTATGCGGAAAAGGTGACTTAAACAAGGACACCACGTATGACTTAGTGGGAGGATCCAACTCACGACACTCCTTATTTGGTAGTATAAGTATCTATTAATGCAAGCGTCGGTTAGTGATTGAATAATATACGCTGCAGTAACAGTACTAGATGTTGCATTATCAATAAAACATGACAATATTTTAAATAAATTAAGTTTGCAAGCAACATACTATATTTATAAGTGAAAGCAAGATGATAGGTTACCATTCTTCATCAATTTTAAGCCACAAATAAAATGTGTGTACGAAACTGAGGAATTATTGCAACTAAAAATTGTGCAATTGAAAAGTTTGAAAAGTCATGGTTTGTGTATAAGTTTTTACTTTGATTACTACTTGTTTTGTTATTTATTTTTCCGTATGAACTGTTAATTACAACACATCAAGATAATATACAATGCATGCCTTAAAACTATAAAAAGTAGCTGTCGCACTATGTTCCCTGCTGTGTCTACTTGGAAATGAAAAACACATCTCCAAAGAAATACCTTGTCTTTTTGTATTGAACTTTTTCTTTTATTAGCATAATATAACTTTCATTATAATTATAGTTTGACATTTGACAAAAAAAAATAAGAAGTTTCATACAGTGTTTGTAGTTACATTGTTCGAAATATCTATACAATCACATATAGAAGACTTCATTCTTTCAATCTGTTTTTTCTATACATTTATTATTATTGTGAAAAATGCTAATATTTAGTATTTAAATTTGGCCAAAACCGCCGCACATATGTACTAACCAAGACATAGAGAGTGGCCGTCCAACCCGTTTGCCTTAATTATGATTCATCGTAAAAGTCGTTTATCAGTTTATGCCCATTCAGAAAGTGTGTTGCGCCCCTCTAAAAAAAATCCTGGATCCGCCTTGCAAATAACGTATCAAAATGAAATCAAGTTACTCATTTAATACGTTACAAAATATTTTGCACTTTTAAGCGGGAAATCTATTTTAGTCTAACCTATGCGCGTAGCCCACGGTAGGAAATCCCTTTTTAATATAATATTTTGGCATGTTTAAATAAATATTCTTTCGGCAATATAGGGTCAGTGAGTATATATAGGCATAATATATTGGAAAAGTATATTTTTAGCCAGTTTAAAAAGTTGGAAAAATCCTCATAAATTCTCTTAAATATGATTATTTTCAAGGAGGTAGTTTATATCATGAAGTTTGTTTACTTAACTATAATAAATTATAATGCAATTAAAATGCTAGCTGGAAAAGTATTTAAGGCTTCTTATATGTTATACAAATATTTATACAAACTTTTAAATGTGTCCTTGAAACATATTGTTGATTTGTTTGACACGTTAATATATCCAATACTGTCATATGGCGCTGAAGTATGGGGCTTTACACAGATTAACGCTATTGAAAGTATTCATACACAATTTTAAAAAAAAAACTATAATATGTAAAAAAAATCTGCTTAAAATGATTTCGTTTACGAGGAATTCGGACGGGTAACATGCAAAAACCAGACTATTCGTTAGTCTTGTTAAATATTGATTTAAAATAGTGCAATATAGCGATGTAAAATACACTAAATACATATACAAGTTTATGTGTGATAATATGGAAAATAACCCCCGACTTAATAATTGGGCAGAAAATGTTGAACTTACACTAATACACTATGGTTTTAACGAAGTATACCAGGGTATTGGTAATGTCAAACGGTTCCTGTCGCTTTTAAACAAAGAGTAAACGATACTTTCGTCCAGGAATGTAACACTAGACTTGCAAGCTCTACACGAGCCATATTGTATCATCATCTACCAAATGATTTTAAATTCCAACCATATTTACCTTTAATAAGAAGTAGTAAATTTCGATAGTTTTATCAAAATTAAGAGTGTCGTTACATAGATTAGACGTTGAAGTAGGTAGATGGTCACGAAATAGAACTGATTTTGTTAACAGACGATTTAGAATTTGCAATGTATTAGAGGTCGAATATCATCTTGTATTGTGTTGTCAACTGTATAATAAATTACGTAAAAACTTTATCGAATTGTTATATAAATCACCTAAGTATGCTTTAATTTCTCCAATTAGTTAAAGTTAGAACTCTGTTTAACTTAAGTGTTACGTCTTTAAATCTTTTAAGAAAAGAAGAAATGTATCAAAATAATTCAATATCATTCTCTTAGGTATATTAATATCAATAAATGTACTAATGTATTTGTGTTATTGCTAAGTTCAGTTCGTCTAATATTTAAAACTGTTGAAATGTTTATGCACACACAAGCCCATGTGGGCTTTGGTATACTTTTATATATTGATCACAAGCACTTAATTGCCGTTATGTATAATAATTGTGTTGTCACGTGCATTGTTTTAAATATGTTTAAGCGTCATGGATCAGACTGATCCGAAGGCAATATGAATAAACAATTAACTTTATGATGTTTAATACCGTTTAAAATGTATTTCTCGATTTTTACTTGTAATGTAATGTTGTTGTACTAATATGGTTGAGAAAGACGCAATTGAAAAAAAAATGTGTTTTTATTTGCCTGAAGATTACCCTTCTGTCGCATCTGTTAATACGCACGTAGGCATTCGTCAAAGCATTTAAAATATGATACACGTAAATAATGACAATAAATCTACATTACACCTGCGTTCCGTCGGTCTCAAATGAATAATTAGTAAGACTAGATACAATTCTTCAGTTACTTTGTCTCCAATTGAATATAGTCTTACCAATTACTCGTTTTGATAATGGTGTAAAAACAACATATATACCTAATGACATTCTAAAATGATATTCAAATATACACATAGGTTCAAGTTAGGGGCGTATCTTCTTAAAGGCACTGTAGGCAGTTGCCTATACTTTTTTATGAGAAATCGGAAACAAATGCCAGAAATGCAATAAAAATAGGACCGCTATGGTGGTACAGGGATAAACTATTACAAAAAGTCATTGAAGATGATCCAGGTATTTATCATATTTGATTATACAATAGTGAATTCAACGTTAATATTAAGGATAACCAGGCCCCTAAAACATGAAAATATACATCAAAACGCAGCTACGACAGTATAACTGGAAATAATTCGGGGAATCTTACCGCCTCCAAACCCCTCCCCCCTGCCCCCTTATCGCCTACAACTGTGCCTACACATCGTTTCCAGCCAAATTACGCCCCTGCAAGTTAACATTACACTCGGTGACATTCTCAATAAGTCTTCAAAATTAATTAAATGTCACCAGGTGACGCACGTTTATATACACCTGGAAAAAAGTTAAGCGCCCCCTGTATTTTCCTACAATTTTAGTGCGACTACAACTGCAATTAAGTAAGTTGTTTTTGGTAATGGTATGAACATTATAATAATGGTAAGCTCTGCACCGAGAATGGCAAAATTTACCCCAGACCTTATCCGATAACTTACTGGTGGCATGAACAGGTGAGTTGAAGCTGTCATCCGGGGTAAGCGGGGGAGATTGCGTTTCAGTATATCATGTTGGGGATAATACCCGTCGTGTTTATAACACAATATCCACTTGGAAACTCCTTTTAAACTCTACAGCTCCATACTTTCTCGTTACACATCAAATTAGTTTTTCTTAGCTCAATTTGTCGGTCCTTGTGTTGCCATTCATTGTCGAATTTCCGGGGAGCGCTTAACTTTTTTCCAGGTGTATATATCTTACATTATTCTATAGCATATCCTTTTTTTTAAAAAAAATAATTCATGAAATATAAAATTAAACTATAATGTCATCATTTTTGTAACCAAATTGAGTATTTCATTTTTGAAATGAAAAGTATTAGATCCTTTTAAAGAAAGGAAAGATAGAATACCAGCGATTCTGAAGTAACATTAAGACGAAAGTAATATAACAGAAAATATGGTCGACAATGAAAGAAGCTTCTAACGCTTTATAACAGACTAATAAAAGAAATAGTAAACTAAAACATTTTACACTCCTGACTAGATATAAACGCTGTTGTAACGACCTCGTTAGCTAGCATTTATAATGGATCACCGAGTGTATTATTCGATGTCCTGTGTGCTTTCTCTATATCTCTAAGTCACGCACAGCGATTTGAACGACACGTCGTACGAAACCATCTGGCGGAATCAGAAAGCAATTACCAAGTATATAACTAGTTTTCATACAATTATAGGAATAACATCGTGATACTAAAAACCCTACATCAAATAGACTTTTTTCATTTGAGTTAAAAAAAAACATTGCTTTTTGTTTCATATATCATATATAAAGATAATGTACCTAAAAAATGTAAAATAATCTTTTTCTCTCCAATTTACACAGTAAAAGAAAATAACTAGAAATAAATCTTAAAATTCTGAGATTAAACATTTCTAATATCTTTAGAAACAAGTGCTTCTAGGGATAAGTATACATGCAGAATGTAGAGAAAAGAAGAAGAAAACCTGTTTATTTTTTTTAACTGATACTTGAAAATAAAAAAAAATAATTTAATCTGTTACGACTTTAAAAAATATATTTATTTTATAGTATATGTAATTATGTGAGATGTAACGACGGAAAGCACACCCGGACCTTCATACACCTGTTACGGGGTGACTAAATGAACCACACATTTGGTGGTTGAAATTTAAAAAATAAATGTCTAGAACAGGACAGAGTACATGTGTGATAAATGGTCAAAACCACACATAATTTATACTTGAAAATGTCAGGGATTTTAGTTGTACTGAAGAGGTGTTCCTTGCTTTAGATATTTTATGTCTTTTTATTCAGGTAATGATCATGAAGAAACACTTCTTAAGTTATTTCAGAAAAAAGAAAGATTTATTCCTTCTTATTGTCAAAGGTTTCATTCATTAGATAAATTGTTATACATTGAAATCTAACTCCAAATCAAATAGAACAGAGCTGAGGTTTAGCATTTCATAAGTGACAAGATCCATATAATGTACTAATACACGTTACAAATAACGACATTGGTATATAACAACTACGTATGAGAGACAAAATAGAGCAAATTAAGATCTAAAGAAAATAAAAATGAGCTTTCTATCAACAACGTTTTTAATACTTCAAACTTGCAATTAGGAAGATGTGTAACCATATCACGTGTATGTACCTGTTTAGATAAAGAACATATCATATTAGTATTCTTGATCGTGCAAGTATACTAAATTTGTTATTTTGATCCTGCCAATAGCAAAAATATTCAAATACATATATACACGAGAACATGTCATTAAAGATGATAATTGGTTGATAAACTGTTGAGAAATGTTAATACCAAATGTACTGATCAGCTTTCCAATAAATCGTTTAAGCTACATATTAAGCCGGATTGGAACACGTGAAGTATTACTGTATCATTGGAAATCGATGACCATCATTAAATGATAGTATTGTCACTTTTTATGACCTGGCCATAAGTTTTATAATATACATGTACTTTTAAATTCAAGAAATGCCAGTGTGAAACAGTTTAAGCATGTTTTTAAATAAGTGTTTGATAATGTGTGAGGTTTTATTTGATGCTGAGGGGAAGAGCGGTCTTGAATGATGAGTACTGCTAGGTTTACGACTTACACCACATTATCTCCCTGACCTACAGATGAAGGAGTGAGAAGAACAATATTAGTTCTCTCTCTCGTCTTTCTTTCATGGTTTTATATTTCAGATGATTTATTGTTTTTTTCGTAGCATGTGTTAAAGGGACAGTATTTTAGAAATCAACACGGAAAATTTTATGTTTATACCAAATTATAAACCAATTCTGTTTAATTTTAGAATTAAGTGTTCCAAACGCGTCGTGTTGATTGTTTTGTTCCATTATGAATATCAAATAGCAGATCAGATTTTCCCCTTGATTTCCATAAAATTATTAAGGGACCCGTGTCAGTAAACAAATTATATAAAGCAAAATAAGGAAAGATGGAGGACCACATGGCAATGTAAGTTATCATGTTACATATATCTATCTATTTTTGTTATGGATTTTAAATAGCTTATTGTTTTGTTTTATTTAAAATAAATACAAACTTTATAAAACATTTATTTTTATTTGATCAATGCAAAAGCCGTAACATGTAACAACAAATTATGTTATATTTTTTATTTCTAACAAGGAAAGGGAAGTGAAACCATTTGTGTTACTGTATTACGCCTTATAAACATAACTTAATTGACATGTGAACATAAAATTATATATAACAATTTTATTGTCACTATTTTAGAATACTGAATAATATTTGTATCTTTCATTATACTAGAATGGAAATGGACTTCATGTGTTAAAGGGACAGTATTTTAGAAATCAACACGGAAAATTTTATGTTTATACCAAATTATAAACCAATTCTGTTTAATTTTAGAATTAAGTGTTCCAAACGCGTCGTGTCCGACTAGTTACCATCGTATTACTTTGGAAATTGATAAATATCACAAAATCATTGAATTAATAAAAATAATCTGGACAATATATTATTTTATTTATTGTTGAACCAGTGAAGTATGGGTATTGTATTTACTCTATGTACTTCCAGGAGATCCTATATATGATCTATTGAACTTAAAAATACTAGTAGTAACAACTTTTGATTTCATGTAATGCATACATACATGCACACATGAAAACATCGGACATTCCACAATTACTAATACATCTTATATTATACCTCAATTTAAGTTTCTATGTTAAATTCCCCTTACCCGATCAGTCAATCATTTTAATACTGCCCGGTAATATTGACTGACCAAATAATAACACATGTGCGACTTTGATACGCGTACGTTACCTCATGATTTCATGTTTTCTGAACCAAGTGAATAAAGGATATTGTATTGTATTGTTTGAAACAAGAGGTCGTTATATATTGTTTCAATCAAACAAAACATTATTTCAAATGGGGAAAATCAATGCAAATTTAGTGTGGCCAAGACAGCAAGTATTTGAGACATTTTGCAACAACTTCTGACCAGTAAAAAGACTGCTCTACTAATACATATTCAAATTGTGTTGACAAAAATTACAAAAATAAACATATTTGGCTTAATGTATGTTACTGCGTCAGATACTTTGTTCGATATAATAAAATAAGCATCACATTCCTGTGAGGGCGCTATTAAAAATTGTCAACCTTCACAAAATTATATGGTTATTCTCAGGTGGACTATTTTCAATAGCTCCCTCACAGGTATGTGATACTTATATAATATTAGATATTTGGCAAATAGAATAATTAAATACACATATCTTAAACTGGTTAAATAATTTTACAATTATTTTGAAAATAGTAATATTTAAGGAGATGTGCTTATCAAAATTTGGTTACAGAGGTTAAATAGTCCACCCACGTACGTTTGCTCTAGATGTACACAATACTAATAATCACATTAGAGAGTATTAGAGACATGGTGTCTATACCAGTATGTAACCATTTGACCAAACGGACGCCTTACAATAAGCCTTGACCGCAGCAACGATGTGACAAAGTGGGCTGTCTTCCAGTATTACAACATCCGTTTCAATCTATGATACCCGTTATACATTGTTATAAATGCTAAGTATTGGTTTGAACTGTATTTGAGTGCGAGTTTTAAAAGGTCATTAAAGGTCATCGGTTTGATCGATTGAAGTAAACCTCTCTCAGATCCATCGTTAAATTGAGTGTATATATGTATATATATACACGGGTGTATAATACAGATATATACGTACTGAGATGTTGTTGTTGTTGTTGTTGTTGTTGTTGTTGTTGTTGTTGTTGTTGTTGTTGTTGTTGTTGTTGTTGTTGTTGTTGTTGTTGTTGTTGTTGTTGTTGTTGTTTGTGGTGGTTGTGTTGGTGTATGGTGTTAAGCGTCGCTTTCAACAATTGTTCAGTCATATCACGACGGTGTCTGTTTGAGACAGCACTCTAAGCACTGCCACACTGGAGTATCGTACCGCAGACACATGGTATGGCACACCACCCAGTCACATTATAGTGACAGCAGGCAGACCTAGAATTATCCTAGAATTATCCTCTTAATGCTGAGCGCCAATCGAGGAAACTTCTAGTACAATTTTCAAGTATTTGGTATGACCCGGCCGGGGATCGAACCCACGACCTTTTGTTTTGCATGCGAGGCAAACGCTCTACACAGAGACCACCGCTGCGGTTGAAAACAATGGACAAAATCTAATTAATATGAGTGTCATTGTACTGAACTGAGAATTGTCTTCGTATTCGTATTCCGGTATATCTTATATTTAGTTTAATTTTATCTATTTTATCTCGATTGTTAAGCAAGTTATATACCAATACAAATCACGAATACTTCCTGGGTGGAACCAGTACTTATACGGAAAATGTGTCAAGGACACCACACATAGCCTTGGCGAAGGATCGAACTCACGACCCTCCAATTCTGGGATCGATGCTGTATAACGGGACCACGTATTATATGATATAAAAACATATATAATGATATTAAGTGAATAAAGACAATTTCATTGAAAACGATAATAAACGCCAACATTTGTAATTAGATATTATAGGAGAGAACAAAAGAAAGTAATGAAATTAAATATTACAGATAAATAAGTTGATCTTATATGAGTACTTATTTATTTTGGCCTCGAAATGAAAAAAGCTCAGAGCTTATATGAACAGCTCTCGCGTCCAATTGCTCAATAGAAACAGTACTGTGTGTTGTTTTTAAGATATAGCGCGTCGAGCTGGTGCTTAAACCTGCAACCTCTGGCGTGAGCGGCCAACACTTCACCCACCACCGTATCGACATTAATGGCGAAGTCATACATTATGGTATTAAAAACATAGATTTTCCCATTAAAGTGATAGATGGTGATAATAGACAATAATCACGTATGTAAGACAAAATCATTAAGGATGATGAATATAAAGACTATTTTAAAGATGTTTCAATAGGTGGTATTAATAATGACAAACGTATATACATTTATATCACAGACGCCATATGTAATAACAACGACACCAATATGTCGATACAGAGATACAGAGATAGGGATATAAATAAAAGTTGAAATTCAATTATCTAGACATATTAGGTGATATTAAAGACATAAGTTCATATAAAAGATTAATTGAGAAAAAAATATATATATAGAATTTAATTTTAAAGACGTCACGATCTACTGTATGAAACACGCCTAACCACTAAATAAATTTATTGCAAAGACAAATATACAGACGGTGATAATAAGGACAAACTCATAAAAGATGACAAGAGAGACAACACCACATGACTTAATAATAATCATAGTGACAAAACTGCAAATGTCGATATTAAAGGCGAAGCTATATAAGGCGATACAAAAGACAAACACAAATAAGGTAATAGTAGAGAAGTCAATCTCCAAGTTGAATTCATTGTACTTAAATAATTCAATCTCCAGATGACCTATATATATATGCTACCCCTATATATATATATATATATATATATATTCAATCTTTAAATTAAGTCATATATTTAAAAATATCCAATGCCCACGTTGATTTATTGTATACTCCAAGATGAATAATGCATTTCAAAGGCTATATAATCTCCAAGATAATCAACATGTACTTACATTGTGTATATCTTTTAAAAAAAAGACCAGTCTCCCAGTTGAAATCTATTTTTCAAAGTCAAATCTCCAAACTGATCTAAATGTATTTAATTAATTTATCAAGATATCTACACGAAAACAGTTCAATCATTATCTCCGAGCTGATGTATACATTTCAAATAAAAATTGAATAGCATATTTAAATATTTATTAACCTGTCATAATATGTACATACAATTCTTAACTACCATAATATAACACTTTTTTCCGGACTGCACTTGACAATCTGGAACATTACTCCCACTATATGGCTACATGTCAATGTTGATATCAACGGACACTAACAGTCTGCTTCCGAAACAGATGGGTCTGCTTCACTTCTGTAGGTACAACTGATATATGTAAAGGGAAATATAAACTTTATTTCTTTATTCATTGTTTTGAGCCCCCTCTTCCCCCCGCATTCGAGCAAAAGAAAATGAATATAACCAAAATGTGGTTATTCTAAGTGTTTGTTTCAAAGTCACGACACATGTAGAACGGGGAAGATCAAAGGTATTTACGTTGTAGACCATGTGTCTCTCAAAACTTCAGATTACATTAAAAATTAAAAGAAATGAAAATTATTTTCTTTTAAATGAAGTTTAATACGATACCTAGTTAGAAGGAGTGCGGTTTAGTCCTCATTATATTTAAAATCCACGTAGACGCACTAAATACTCTAAACACTTTAAGGACATTTATAAACACGTATTTCACAATATATATTCTCCATAATCTTATCTCAGGGAATGTTTTGCATTATTCTAGTTGATCTTCTAGATCTGTTTAAAACGGGCTAACATCTCTTTTTTATCCGGTATTTACAATTTGATATAAAGGACGGACTAAGTAGTACATGCCTACGTATTAAACAAGGGGTGCTTGCAGTCATTTCCTTCCGATATCACTCACGGTAAATGAACTTTATTTAGTACGTATAATCTGCGTATACGAAATGACCAATCAACCGCTGAGTAAGTGCCCTCACTAAAAATGTATCCCCACGTGCACAATTACTGGTAGTTTGCTTAAAAAGGGTGCAGTGACACTCGATGATTATTTAAAAACGAAGTCCTCAAATGTTCAAAAATACATGCATCTGTTAAAATCTTATAAAAGTTACTTTTTTTTAAAATTATTGTGGTAAATGCTCTGCCAGCTTTTTCTCTACTCATGTGCACTATGAATCGTTATGAAAATATATCAAACCAAATTACACAGGATTTTTTTAAGCGTAAGAATCATGTTACCGTTGGGGAAAGGGGCGTAACTGTGTAGTGAGACGTTAAACAGTTGCAGCTTTGCAACGATTCGATATGAACATGGACTGTAATCATTCGAAGCAACATTGAAAAGCAATTAACATTTTAGTTTATTTGAGACATATCCTGTCTATTCATGTGCGTGTAATTTTCAAAATGCGTTAATAACTAAACGCTATAAGCGATGCTACGGAGGCAGTTTCTGGAGCGAGATCGTTCATTATGGCCAGGTCTCACCACACAGCTGAATTTAAATGTGTGTTCTACATAAAACAGGGTATATTATTACCACGGTAAATAATGTGTGCTTGCAGCACTCTTAATTATCCAACCACATCAATATGCAGCTTGTTTTGCAAATAGGAATCAAAAGATACACAAATACCATGTTATGCGAACATGTCATTTTATTGTACTATAAAATGACTGTCATGTAATATATAATCGATTACATCATATCATAATGTGCGTAGAATGTTATATACATGACTATTTCACTAACATGACTAGTTAGAAAATTTCAATAATACGTGTCTGTAATTAAGTCAAACATTCTCACAGCAAAAGGTGGGCAATTATCCGCCCACACCTTGGACAGAAAACAAAAATTGAAAATTCATAAAACAAGCAATAATTAAAAACAAACAACTCTCATGGCATAAGAAATGTTAAGTACGCAACCAGCCGTCCCTGCATGAAAAATATAGATTTATGGCCATAAATCTACCAATCTCAATATCTGAATGTATTTCATTACAAGCCAGGCGACGAAGAGGGGATGGTAGCGGGTTCAGCCGTTCGTGCCGGTATTTAATTGTCATTGCGTTTAGTACACACAAAGAATATATCATGTTACCCCTTAGCTTCCAATTCCAACACAGAAACACCAACATATTTTAGCAATTGTTTAACCGCACAAGTTCAACTATTTACAATAATTATATTTTCCACATAGAATATGTTTTTAAGTATTTCTTTTCATAGCATGAAAGTAACCGCACATAAAACTGTATACTAACTAGCAGGTTGATCAGCTCGGGGATAAAAACGTTGCAGTGACACCCTGAGATTGTTTTTAAAAGAAAGTGCTCAAATACTCATAAATACATGTACATGCACCTGTTAAAATTATGTACACGTCAATTTTTAAATACCAGTGATGTCTTATTGCAATATAGGCTATGCCAGCTTTGGTTTACTCATCTGCAGCAAGATATCACAGCACCTATGAACCGTTTTGAAAATATTTCAAACCAAATCTTTTAAGTGCAAGAATCACGTTACCCTGGCTAAAAAAAAGATGCAACTGTGCAGTGGGAACTTACAACGAGGTCAACATTGAGCCATTTCATATAACAATTTGTCTTATAATCAGCGTTTGAGAAAACAAGTCAAACATGAGTTTGCGATTTTACGCTGATATTCCAACTAGTCAAAGTTGTTGCTGTTGCTGCTGTTGCTGTTGCTGTTACTGTTGCTGTTGCTGTTGCTGTTGATGTTGTTGTTTTTGTTGCTGTTGCTGTTGTTGTTGCTACTGCTGCTGTTGTTGTTGCTGTTGCTGATGATGATGCTGATGCTGCTGTTGCTGTTGCTGATGCTGCTTTTGTTGTTGCTTTTGATGTTACATGTGCTGCTGATGTTGTTGTGCCTATTGCTGTTGTTATTGTTGTTGTTGTTGTTGTTTTGTTGCTGCTGCTGCTGCTGCTGCTGCTGCTGCTGCTGCTGCTGCTGCTGCTGCTGCTGCTGCTGCTGCTGCTGCTATATGGTGCCAATCATATCGCGACGGTGTCTATTTGAGACAATATTCTGAACGCTGCCACACTGAAGTATCATGCCGCAAAAACATGGTATGATACCCCACCTAGTCACATTATACTGACACTGGTCAAACCAGACATGGAACTATCCTGTAAATGCTGAGCGCCAGGCGAGAAAAGTCTTTGGATCGGGTATCGAACCCACGACCTTCCGCATGCAAGGCGGACGCTCTACCACTTGACCAACGCTGTGGACAGGGAAATCTTAGAATTATACTCAACGTCATGCAACAAACACATATCTATAGCTTTGAACTAGGGAGGAGGAGGGGTGGATGTACTTTGAATTCTATAATACTAATAATATCTTATATAAAAGGACCCCTTGAAAACAAGGTATTCAAACACGGTGGCGAACTCGCATGACCTTATGCTATGGAGTGGTGTAAAATCGGAGGAATAGAACTTGCTTTAGGTAACGTGTTTTACAGATAACTCTCAAAATATTTCATAAAAAAATACAAAACAAAGACGAATAAATACTAAATTGCGTCCCTCGATACCGCCGGTCATTAGTCAGTATCAAACACTCGTATTTTTTGCAAAAATTGCGACGGCGTATTTTTGTAGATTGCAATAATCCATAATCATTGCAAATGAGCAAAATATGTCGTTTCCGAAATATTGCTAATGTGAAAGAAAGTATGAAAAATGTCATGTGACCTTTTAAACATTTAATAATGGATTCCCTGGGTTGTTATTCTGAATCAATTCATTTCAAACACCATTTATGCGTATCCGGGGGTTCCACTGTGGCCATGGCAACAACGGTATTACCGGTAGCACAGCATTGTCAAGTGCAAGTTATTGCCGTCATTAATCCCCTAATTGGCCGTTTACACGTGAGATAGCATCTGCCCCATCCGTACTTTATATTGGTATATTTTTATAGAACCACTGAGATACATAAAGTGACACACAACAATTGTGTAAATTATTCGTCACTATTTCTGTTAAAGTGCATATCGTAATAGCACAAAAATACCCCCGGTACGTAGGAAGATCGTTAATTTCGTTGCTATCTTAGAAAGGGACATAACTTTGGTAAATTGTGAAAATTGATCTGGAGGGTGGTGTATTTCAAATGTTAATTGCTTTATGAAATTAAATGAAACTTTTGGGAACTATGAACAATGAATGTGTTCATTCGTTGGAAATTAAAATATGAACGTTACAAATCCGTGTTGCCGAAACATCAATAAATCCAGGTGACCGATTATGGCAGTTGATAGGTTTACCAGCCGCATATAGTCACCTTTCACAAGATATGGAAAATGTTTCTGAATTCCGTCAGTTTTTACTAGTGTTATGAAAAATCTATATCAATTTGCATTTTTAATTGATTGATTGATGGAATATTTAGCGTCATTTTATGCCACCGAGTGCTAATAGACGATCGGTTAACTTAACCACTGTTTCCTCGGATCCTGGAAGGTTAACCAGTACTCAAGCACACTCCATCTCCGCAAGAAACTGATAACTTTCCCACTTGAATCAGCGGTGAGAGACGAATTAGACACAACGTCGTATATCAATCATAACGGATACTTTTGCCGGGCAGGGATTCGAATCCATGGATTGATAGTCATAGAACCTTTTTTTCAAAATTACAAAGTCACCACTGTATTGATTTTGTTATAATAATGCATACTACTAGATTATTGATCGCTACACATACACAAACGCGCACGCAAACATGCCTGATGCTACACATATACAAACGTGCATGCAAACATGCCTGATGCTACACACACACATACATGCCGTATGCTACTCATACACAAATGCGCATGCAAACATATCTGATGCTACACATACACAAACGCGCATGCAAACATGCCTGATGCTACACATACACAAACGCGCACGCAAACATATCTGATGCTACACATACACAAATGCGAATGCAAACATATCTGATGCTACACATACACAAACGCGCACGCAAACATATCTGATGCTACACATACACAAACGTGCACGCAAACATATCTGATGCTACACATACACAAACGCGCACGCATACATGCTTGATGCTACACACACGCATACATGCCTGATGCTACACATACACAAACGCGCACGCAAACATATCTGATGCTACACATACACAAATGCGAATGCAAACATATCTGATGCTACACATACACAAACGCGCACGCAAACATATCTGATGCTACACATACACAAACGCGCATGCAAACATACCTGATGCTACACATACACAAACGCGCACGCAATCATGCCTGATGCTACACATACACAATCGCGCACGCAAACATGCCTGATGCTATACATACACAATCGCGCACGCAAACATGCCTGATGTTAAACATACACAATCGTGCACGCATACATGCCTGATGCTACACATACACAAACGCGCGCGCATACATGACTGATGCTACACACACGCAAACATGCCTGATATTACACATACACAATCGCACACGCATACATGCTTGATGCTACAAACACGCATACATGCCTGATGCTACACACATGCAAACATGCCTGATGCTACACATACACAATCGCACACGCATACATGCCTGATGCTACACACACGCATACATGCCTGATGCTACACATACACAAACGCGCGCGCATACATGCTTAATGCTTCAAACACGCATACATGCCTGATGCTACATATACACAAACGCGCACGCATACATGCCTGATGCTACACATACACAAACGCTAATGCAAACATATCTGATGCTACACATACACAAACGCGCACGCATTTATGCCTGATGCTACACATACACAAACGTGAATGCAAACATATCTGATGCTACATATACACAAACGCGCACGCAAACATGCCTGATGCTACACACACACATGCCTGATGCTACACATACACAAACGTGCATGTAAACATGCCCAATTGTTATTGTGGATAAATATGGATGCTAAGATAACCGTAACATCCTTTATTTCATTTACAAATCATGGTTACTTCCCTTTATACATACTACTACATGTACCTTATATACCATATACCCAGTTGTCGATGGCTGCTGTGGTGCTATGATGAGTGAATTATGATGAATGTCTTCCTAGAGTAAAGTCAGCAAGCAGGTTATCAAAACAAGCATTAACTCCAAAGAAGGTCTTTCATGGATGTTCATATATTACTGAATTTATTAAACGAGACGGCAAAAATACATGACGAGATACTCTGCCGCTATCAAGGTGTGACAGTTTTAACACTGCTGCATGTTTACCGGTTAGTAATACATTTTGATGAAATAATTTGGACTTTTATATGCTGGGTATTAGTATTTTGTGTGAGATGCAATAAAGATTGTTATTTAATAACTAGTTAGAAAACTTTAAATATCGGAGCTTGTAAAACACATATTAATATATAATACCACATAGCATAGCCGGTCTATAAAAAACATATAATAGATCCTACTTGTAATTTGCTTACCTCACAAACAAGCAAATACATTTTTTAAAAAAACAATCAAAAAATGACACGTTTTTCAGTTAAATTGATTACTAAAATTATAGGATTTGTCCTTGAGGAAATTATTCAGATTTTTGGAGGTTGTTTTAACTCTGCCCTCCATATGAAACAGGAAAAGCCTTTCACGTCCACTTCCACCGGTTTAAGCGGCATCTGTTGTCTAGCAACGCAATTACAAAATGTAACTTTGTGCATATATATGTTTACTAAATATAATTTTATAAATCATATATAAATGTAAAATATACATTAAAATAAATCATAAAACTTGTGGTCGTCACCTGACCTATGAAGTTTTCTTTAGCAATGTATTATAAATAGTATTAATAGCTATTTCAATTAAAAACATACAACATATTATATCCCTTTACTTTTAAATAAACTAATTGGTACACTTGTGAAACTATCAATGCATAAAATATAACAAAAGACAGTACATTTATTAATTGATATAATAGCATAATAAAAATATTTTTATCACTTTATATTTATGTTAACATGATTAACGTGTATAAAATACCTTAAAATACATTTGTCGATCGTTGCTTATTATCGTCGGCAGATAATAGAATTTTTTTGAAATCCTCTCTCATGAAGTCAACCAAAACCAAGGTTGCATTCTTACAATTGCTTAATCAGCGGTCGAGGAGGATTAAGCGCCTTTCCTTGCATGTTTCTTATTTACTGCTGCTGATTTCACCTTTCTGTCATGGCTTACAATATTCATAACATATTTCTTGTTATTTACTACCAAACTTGTTTCATTCTTTTTATACTTTCTATAATCGTGTTATCGTTGCTTCTTTCCATGCTGACTTCATACTCTAACTCTGTACTCCATTATTGTAATCTATTTTTTCATTCCAAACTTAATTGTCTTTCTTATCTCTGTTGTTTTCTATTCATTATTTATTCTCGTTATCTTTTTATTAATTCCTTCTTATTTTGATTTCCGTACTTCATTCTTGTGAACTATATTCCTTTCCATACTTGTTTGTTTCTTTTTATCTGTGTTGCTTTCAATTCAAACTTCATCCTTGATATATTTTTCTTTATTTATTTTCTTGATTATTGTTATATTTGCTTTATACATCAATCCTGCTATCTTTCTTAACTTTCTGCCTTATTAAAAAAAAATGTTATATTTCTTTTACAAACATCATTCATTCTTCTGATATATTATTATATATGATTACGATTTAAAATTCCCTTTAATTTATTAAAAACGAATACGCTGGTAAAACAAATGTAATGTTTTAAATTTTCAAAATTATTAGACGGGAAATGTTCCGGTTACAACAAAGCCATTTCTGTTCTTTGGCCAAAAATGTGTTCTCGATTTGGTTAAAAGTACAGCCAAGCCTGTATATGTTGTCACCGCTATTAAGCAGCCACTTGTCTTAAGCAGCAACATTTGCTATTTCTCATTTATATGTTTTCAGAGCAAATTAACCTGTATTAAGCAACCATCTGTCTTAAAGGACCACTTTTCCTCCTCCGTTCACTGGCTGCTTAAGACAGGTTTGACTGTACAGGATGTTTTCATAGAAATACGTTAACTTGGAGATTTAGTTTTTTATTAATATATGTCATATTGGAGATTTAACTTTATTTGAAATTTATACTTAATAATTTTGCATTTTATATTTATACGTCTGCTCGGAGATAATAGATAGGAATTTTTTTCATAGATAAGTATAAATATAGCTGAATATTGACGACACATTCGTCTTTGAAATATACCGTTCAACTTAGAGAATGAACCTTGTTTTCTTTCATTTTTCCAGGTGTATATATACAAATATTGATATCTATCACCTTGGATACTAAACTGTGAAATATTATTTTAACATTTGACATTCAAAATAAAAGTTAGTTTAAATAGAATATTATCCTGTACTATGTATTTCGTTGTACCAATACAACAAACAACGGTTTGTAAATTGTATCATCAAATAAATCACTTACCATCAGTATGCTTATATATATTTTCGGGATACATCTGACATAAACTGTATTTCATTTCTACTTGACCACTGTCTGTCAAGCTTTCAGTATTTAAAGCTGATTTTTGGAAAGTGATTGCAAACTGCGTCGACTGAACATGTCCGAATGACGCAGTTTGTAATAACTTCCAAAATATCACTGGTTAATATTTGAAATCTTATTTCTTTATTCTATCTTTTTAGCTCGGTTGCAAAGAAAACTCACAGCTTAGGTCATACTAAATTAATTGCTAGATTATCATCCCTGCCCGCCCCCTAATTTCCATGTCGTCCCGACCCTTTCTTATTTTCATAAAAAATAAAAAAATAAAAAAAACATCAAAAATTTAAAAGAATGAAAATAAAAAATCCTCCCGTCCTCCTCGTTTTTAAGAAAAAATTGGATGATAATCTGGCAATTCGTTTATAATGGCCTTATAAGAACCGCTCTCGCGACAGCTTCCTGGGAAGAACCAGTATTGAGTGTTGTTTTGTTTTTAGAGCTGGGGATCGAACCCCCAACCTCTAGCGTGATGAGCAGCTAACATTCTACCTACTACAAATTACAAGTTTAAATTTCAAATAAATATTACAAATTGCGTTGTCATTACATGTCAGAGTGGCGCAGTAGTGACGTTAAAAAATCTTAGTTAAATGTTCGAGTCCCAAAGTTGACTCCAGATTGGAACAAAAATAAATGACTCTTTAATGAATATATGCAGCATAACATATATAGATGTCGTTAACAGTTATAGATTTGAAAGGTACCTATGATAAAGGACCAGGCAAATAAGCTAAATATGTATATGTATTGATTATGTAAGAAAAATCAAAAAATGTCAGACATAGTTTTGTGTAGGCGAGACATCTGAATATTAATAACTTTTGTGAAAAACAACAACTGTGGATCCATAAAAGAGTCAAGTACGTTCAATGATGCGTAAATAACATAACGCCAACCTTGACAGATGTGGTAAATAAACGTATAGCCACAATCGTAGTTCCTTTTGTTCGGAAAAAGTGCATTCTATTCATGTATTATTTTTGTATTCAAGTTCGGGCTGACACGGTGCGCCGTACAGGGGAGACGGTGGGAGAGGGGGGACTTTTTTGTCAGTATTTTACAAAATGATTAATACAAAACAAAAGAAAACGAAAACATGACTACTGCCACAACAAAACCTACTACTACTACTACTACTACTGCTGTCGCTGCTGCTACTACTTCTATAATTACTACTACTATTACTAATACTTTTACTGCTATTACTACTACTACTACTACTAATACTAATACTAATACTACTACTACTACAACTACTACTACTACTACTACTACTACTACTACTACTACTACAAATAGTACTACTAAAACTGCTGTCGCTGCTGCTGCTACTACTTCTATAATAACTACTACTACTACTACTACTACTACAACAACTACTACTACTACTACTACTACTACTACTACTACTACTACTACTACTACTACTATTACTTCTACTAATAATAATATTACTACTACTACTACTACTACTACTACAACTACTACTACAACTACTACTACTACTCTCCCTAAGTCCGTCGCCATTATCCTGAAAACCTTGATCCGCTTATGTATGTTTCCCCCCAGTCTCAGTTTACATTCCTTGTTGACATTGTACTGAAAGTGTATATAATGTTCCGTTTAATATAAGTGCATGTGTACCCACAGTGTTTGGGTAGATATACACAGTCACGTTTACAAACGTCCTCAAAACGGCCGATCAGTTGGCGTGACGAAGCTTAGTTATTGAAGCGGTGATACTATAAATACGACACCTCTGTGTTTGGACGATTAACCGATTATATACATTGTAAATCACGCTCAATTTGCATGCTTTGATTACACCTTAACCTAACATAGTACCATCTATCACGTATATGAACGTGTCAGTGTAGACCTACATGGTTATATAAGTATATAAGGGCAGGTGTTGAAATGTCATATCATATTATACAGTTAATTATACGCAGAGACTGAGTTTCAGAATATATGGAAGCGTTATTGTAACTGTTATGATTAAGACGCATTGATTAACGTATGACGAGTGAATTACTTAAAAATATGTAAAAAGGTTTGGCTAATCTGCACTGACTGAAGAGTTCACGATGGACAATCATTTTCAAAACGACAAGAAACATGATTTTGATCTAGAAGTGGTCTACGAAGCCTTGATAAGATGTGCACAAGACGGAGATAACGTGGACTTGGTGGAATATCTCGCAGCGTACCGTGAACTATGCAGGTAGGTTATTCATTATGTTAGGAGGGGAGAAGTCGTTAAGAAGCGAGTTAAAAATTAAAAAATGGTTTTCCACAGTGGTTATAGAGATCGGATTTCCAAATAAACAATTTATACATGTGTGCTAAAGTTACGTTGATTGCGATTTACTTAATAAATAGTTTTGTCTGGTTTTACCGACAACGACAAATTAATATTGGTTTTCAAATTGTCAAAAGTTGATGAAGATTATTGTATATAAACGGAAAGAAACTAGAAGTTGGACGTGTGTGTATTTAGCTCACCAATTCACCTTTATCAAACAATTAGACAAAAACAGTACAGCGTAACAAGTACACAAACTAGTTCATGAACTTTAAAGTTAGATATCCAGTACAATGGTGTTTGGTCCAGATGTCGGTTAATAACTTGATTTGACTACGGGGTCACTAATTAATTCAGTTTTGGTAGAGAAACAAACATAATTCGATTCATGTTTGGGGATAGACGCTTAGGGAGCTATTTACTCATTCAAACAGTCAGCCTTAAGTGGCATCCATTAACAGTGTAATGTTCAGACCACTGTTATCCCTTGTACTGCTGACACCACCGTTATACCATGTTCTGCTGACACCACCGTTATCCCTTGCACTGCTGACACCACCGTTATCCCATGTTCTGCTGACACCACTGTTATTCCATGCATTGATGACACCCCGTTATCCTATGAAGTGCTAACATCATAATTATCCTATGTACTGTTGACACCACCGTTATCACATGAACTGCGGACACCGCCTTTATCCCATGTACTGCTGACACCACCGTTTTCCCATGAACTGCTGACACCACCGTTATCCAATGAACTGCTGACACCGCCGTTATACCATGTACTGCTGACACCACCGTTATCCCATGAACTGCTGACACCACCGTTATCCGATGTTCTACTGACACCACCGTTATCCAATGATCTGCTGACACCACTATTATCCCATGTATTGCTGACATAACTGTTATCCGATGTTCTGCTGACACCACCGTTTTCCCATGTACTGCTAATACCACTTTTATCCCATGTATTGCTGACACCACTATTATCTCATAAATTGCTGAAACCACTGTTATCCCATGTACTGCTGACACCACTGTTATACCATAAACTGCTGAAACCACTATTATCCCATGTACTGCTGACACCACCGTTGTCCCATGTACTGCTAATACCACTATTATCCAATGTATTGCTTACACCACTGTTATCTCATAATCTACTGAAACCACTGTTATCCCATGTACTGCTGACATCATTATTATCCCATGTACTGCTGATACCACTATTATCCTATGTACTGCTGACACCACTGCTGACATCACTGTTATCCCATGTACTGCTGACACTACTATAATCGCATGTACTTCTAACACCACTGTTATCCCATAAACTGCTGACACCGCTTCCATCCCATATAAAGCTGACACCACTGTTATCCCATGTTCTGTTGACGCCACTGTTATCCCATGTACTGCTGACATCACTGTTATCCCATGTACTGCTGACAACACTGTTATCCCATGTACTGCTGATACCACTGCTATCCCATGTACTGCTGGCACCACTGTTATTCCATGTACTGCTGACACCACCTTTATCCAATGTACTGTTGACACCACTGTTATCCCATGTACTGCTGACATCACTGCTATCCCATTTACTGCTTACACAACTAATATCCCATGTACTGCTGGCACCACTATCATCCCATGTACTGCTGGCATCACTGTTATCCCATGAACTGCTGACACCGCTGCAATTCCATATACTGCTGGCACCACTGTTATCCCATATACTGATGACACCACTGTTATCCCATGTACTGCTGACGCCACCTTTATCCCATGTACTGCTGACACCACTGCTATCCCATGTACTGCTGACACCACTGTTATCCCACCATGTACTACTGACACCACTATTATCCCATGTACTGCTGACACCACATTTATCCCATGTTCTGCTGACACGACTGCTATCCGTTGTACTGTTGACACCACTTTTATCCCATAAACTCCTGACACCACTGTTATTTCATGTAACACTGACACCACTGCTATCCCATGTACTGCTAACACCACCTTTATCCCATGTATTGCTGACACCACCGTTATCCAATGTACTGTTGACAACACTATTATCCCATGTATTGCTGACGCCACCATTATCCCATATACTGCTGACACCACTGTTATCCCATGTACCGCTGACGCCACTGTTATCCCATGTACTGCTGACGCCACTGCTATCCCATGTACTGCTTACACAACTAATATCCCATTTACTGCTGACACTACTATTATCGCATGTACTGCTGACACCATTGTTATCCCATGTTCTGCTGACACCACTGTTATCCCTTGTACTGCTGGCACCACTGCTATCCATTGTACTGCTGCCATCAATGTTATCACATGTACTGCTGACACCACTGTTATCCCATGTTATGCTAACACCACTGTAATCCCTTTTACTGTTGACACTATTACTATCCCGTGAACTGTTGACACCACTGTTATTCCGTGTACTGCTGGCACCACTGTAATCCAGTGTGCAGCTGGCACCACTGTTATTCCATGTGCTGCTGGCACCACTGTAATCCCATGTACAGCTGGCACTACTGTTATCACATGTACTGCTGGCACCACTGTTATCCCATGTACTGCTGGCACCAGTGTAATCCCATGTAAAGCTGGCACTACTGTTATCACATGTACTGCTGGCATCACTGTTATTGCATGTACTGCTGGAACCACTGTTATCCCATGTACTGCTGGTACCACTGTTATCCCATGTACTGCTGCCACCACTGTTATCACATGTACTGCTGGTATCACTGTTTCCCCTTGTACAACTGGCACCACTGTTATCACATGTACTGCAGCCACCACTGTTATCCAATGTATTGCTGACACCACTATTATACCATGAAATGCTGACACCACTATTATTCCATGTACTGCTGATACTACTGTTATCCCATGTACTGATGACACCACTGTTATCAAATGTTCTGCTGGCACCACTGTTATCCAATCCACCGCTACAACCACTTCTATCACATGTACTGCGGACATCATTATTATCTCATGTACTGCTGACACCACTGTTGTCATATGTACTGCTGGCACCACTGTTATTCAATCCACCGCTGACACCACTGCTTTCATATGTACTGCTGGCACCACTGTTATCTAATCCACTGCTTACACCACTGTTATCATAATAGTATGTACTGCTGACACCATTGTTATACCAGGTACTGCTTACACAATTGCTACCCAATGTATGAGACCGTAAACCAACAACATGTTTCCTAATTTTGTCTTGGCCTATACAGTTAACACGAGGGCCATGTAATGAGCACGTATGTAAACGAAAACCAACAACGTGTTTCCTAATTTTGTCTTGGCCTATACGGTTAACACGAGAGCCATGTAATGGGCATGTATATGACCGTAAACCAATAACGTGTTTCCTTATTTTGTCTTGGCCTATACAGTTAACACGAGGGCATGTTATGGGCTTGTATGTGACCGTAAACCAACAACGTGTTTCCTAATTTTGTCTTGGCCTATACAGTTAACACGAGGGCCATGTAATGGGCATGTATGTGACCGTAAACCAACAATATGTTTCCTTATTTTGTCTTGGCCTATACGGTTAACACGAGGGCCATGTAATGAGCACGTATGTGACCGTAAACCAACAACGTGTTTCCTAATTTTGTCTTGGCCTATACAGTTAACACGAGGGCCATGTTATAGGCATGTATGTGACCGTAAACCAACAACGTGTTTTCAAATTTTGTCTTGGCCTATGTGGTTAACACGAAACCCATGTAATGGGCATGTATGTGACCGTAAACCAACAACAGGTTTCCAAATTTTGTCTTGGCCTATAAAGTTAACAGGAGGGCCATTTAATGGGCACGTATGTGACCGTAAACCAACAACATGTTTCCTAATTTTGTCTTGGCCTATACGGTTAACACGAGGGCCATGTAATGGGCATGTATGTGACCGTAAACCAACAACAGGTTTCCTAAGTTTGTCTTGGCCTATACAGTTAACACGAGGGCCATGTAATGAGCATGTATATGACCGTTAACCAACAACATGTTTCCTAATTTTGTCTTGGCCTATACGGTTAACATGAGGGCCATGTAATGGGCATGTATGTGACCGTAAACCAACAACATGTTTCCTAATTTTTTCTTGGCCTATACGGTTAACACGAGGGCAATGCCATAGGCATGTATGTGACCGTAAACCAACAACGTGTTTCCTAATTTTATCTGGCCTATACGGTTAACACGAGAGCCATGTTATCGGTTTGTATATGACCGTAAACCAACAACATGTTTCCTAATTTTGTCTTGGTCTATACGGTTAACACGAGGGCCATGTAATGAGCATGTTTGTGACCGTAAACCAACAACGTGTTTCCTAATTTTGTCTTGGCCTATAACGTTAACACGAGGGCCATGTAATGGGCCTGTATGTGACCGTAAACCAACAACATCTTTCCTAATTTTGTCTTGGCCTATACGGTTAACACGAGGGCCATGTAATGGGCATATATGTGACCGTAAACCAACAACGTGTTTCCTAATTTTGTCTTGGCATATACGGTTAACACAAGGGCCATGAAATGAGCACGTATATGACCGTAAACAAACAACATGTTTCCTAATTTTGTCTTGGCCTATACGATTAACACGAGAGCCATGTAATGGGCATGTATGTGACCGTAAACTAACAACGTGTTTCCTAATATTGTCTTGGCCTATACGGTTAACACGAGGGCCATGTAATGGGCATGTATGTGACCGTACACCAACAACATGTTTCCTAATTTTGTCTTGGCCTATACGGTTAACACGAGGGCCATGTAATGGGCATGTATGTAACCGTAAACCAACAACATTTCCCCTAATTTTGTCTTGGCCTATACGGTTATCACGAGGGCCATGTAATGGGCATATATATGGCCGTAAACCAACAACATGTTTCCTAATTTTGTCTTGGTCTATACGATAAACACGAGGGCCATGTAATGGGCATGTATTTAACCGTAAACCAACAACATTTTTTCTAATTTTGTCTTGGTCTATACAGTTAACACTTCGTTTACACCTTTCCTGTTTCAGCTAATTGTAATAAACCAAATTAGAAATATATTTGTACATTACACTCTGTAAATGTGAAACTACGTAATCTTATATTAAGCATATTTACTGGCTACATCAACTAAACAATGACATATAAAAAAATAAAAAAATAGTTGGCAATTGGGCCAGTTCGTCTGCACGTTATATGTTATGCGAATACTAACTGTTTCTAAGATTGCCAATTCATACCTGTATACCTAATACCTGTCTTACCTGCATAGAACAAATGCAGCCAATAAAATGCAACTACAACCGTTCTTAAGTAAACAAAAACGGACTGTACCTGTGTTGGGCGATTTTACTGTGCCTATAAACAGAATTATACCATTTCAGATAAGCGTATTGTTGTTCTTGCATACGAAACGATGTTATCTATTTTGTTAAGAACATTTTTCAAACTCACCTCTACTACTAATGTCTCTTCTACCAATTATAATGTATATTGGGGTGTTGTATATTTCAGGTTTTTCAAGCTCACGGGCCGTCTGTTTGGATTTGTTGCCAAGGATTTAGAAGGCAAGATCTCGCTAATAGAGCAGAAACAATCGCGCGAAAGTAAACACCGTGAACAATACCTCACAGTACAATCAATGCTTTTGTTTGAAGTCCGCAGCTCACTGGCTAATAACAAAGGTCATAAAGTATCAGGGTCAAGGCCGTTGCTACGGTTACATTGGGCGCTGGAATTCATTTTAGAATTTATGTCACGAATAAGGCAATGTACAGATGACGATAGAACATCCGTGATTGCGTCAGAGGTTTACGGTAAAACACTAGCCAATCACCATCCTTGGATTACGAGAAAAATGGCGTCGTTGGCTATATACTTTTTGCCGACGCGGAGAGAATTAATAAATGTAATGTGTAAACAAGACTACGACGCTGTCCTGCAGCTTCTGGAGAAAGTAGTTCGGGCGGGAACAGTTGTGTATAACAAAACAGAGAAGGAGTTCGCGAAATACGATTTGTTGAATATCTCTTAACCCAATTAAACTCAAGATTTCAAAATTGTGTAGGGTGTACAGCTCAAAGCAATACATGTGCAATAAACATAATGTCTCATTTTAGATTGAAAATATGTTATAACAGCTTAATGTTTCTAAACTAGGTGGATGTCTTCCATGAACTATTAGAGACACAAGACTACACAGAATACAGTCAGTGTTAGGTGCTTGTGTGGTTTTGAACATTTTATATATAAGGGAGGGAAGTGGGTACCCTTTAAGTATATACAGTACGGAACAGCTAGCCCGCCACCTGACATTTTATGTATTTTCTCAAAACGTATTTAGGGTATTTTCTTGATATTTGAACATCGATAAGAAAGAACATTTAGGCTACTAGTATATAAAACAAAAAATCAATACTGGTGATGTCGTATACACAATTTTACTAGCACTACTCAATATATCGAGAAAGTTATTTGAAATACAAAAGTGGAGGGTTAGTTTTTCCGTAAAGTATGCAATATTGTCTATAACAACAGCAGTCTGGCGTGTTGTCATTTGGACCACCTCGCCGATTTGTTTAATTCTAAAGTATGACGGAATTGGTCGAGTACGCACGAGTGACGGTCTGTGTTGAGGTTGTTAAAATCGCCCCGTATGGTGTTATCACTTTTGGTTCAGTGAGATCATTCAGCGCTGTTCGAGTGCAGAATACCACTTGAACCCTGTTTGATGCCGGAAGGGCGGAAATGTTTCACACTGAACCCATCGTGAACCGACTCTACCATTAATCACGAAACAATATACTTCATCTTGGAAACAAGCAACAATATTTCAATTATTTAATCAGCACGTGATATCTAATTAAAGACCTTTATCTTTGCTCTCTTGTGTTGGAAAACGTTTTTTAACGTTTTGCGTTTAAGTATACTTATAACTTTATACTTGATATAAAGAATACAATGTTATAGTGTCAATTAAGATTAAATCAAGTTCATAAGATTTTTAACAATTCTTGTCCATCTTATCTTCAAGAAAATTTTACAACGGTGTCTAATTCACACCATCATGCAACTAGAGGAAGTACTTTTAATTCTATTGTGCCATGTGTGTATAGTTTTACAACATCAACTTTCTTTTATAATGGCATTTTGGATTGGAATCAATTACCCTATACTATTAAGGAAATTAGAAAAAAGCATTAATTTAAAAAAAGAAGTGAAGAATTATCTATTCGTGCAAATGGAAAATGTAGAGAAATGTGAATTCACTTTTTATTAATTTTTTTTTTTAAAATCTTTTTATTGTTATTAATGTGGATTTATAGCTGCGATACATGTATTTTAAATATATTTGATGAATAACAAAGTATAATTTCATAAGTTTTGTAATAAATGCCAATTTATTTATCCATGACATTATTTTTAAAAAGGACCCCATTGGAAATAAGTTGTAAAACTTTATGGGTTATCCTGTGAAATATATTATGTTCCCAAAATTATTATTGTGTAACAAGGTAAAATATTAATCTGTGACATCTGATATATATTATATTAGATAATCAACTAGTTTAATATATTATTTAAAATACATGTTATTGCTTCTGTATTATTGTATGATAATGTGTTTGATGTATCTTTGTATTTATGACATATATATTATTACAAATAAATAAATAAAAAAAATAAATAGATATTATCAACTTTATCAGGTGAGGCTTAGAAAAAAAACAAGACGAAGCTCTGTTAAAGAAAATTAAATAACATATGTTATATGTCTTAATCATGACGTGTTGAGAGTTCAAATTATAAATAAAACATGTTGTACTGTCCGTTAGTATTTATCTGGCACTCATAAATTTTCGACAATAAACGATTTACCCACACAGTTATTCGTGTATGATCGATAATTTCCCATAATTTTCTTAAATTTGCTACACTCGCCGGTCGTGAAACACTGTCTTCTCTCTATCTTTCATATCTCTAATAAAGTAACTTCCTTTTCTTGTGTTTGAACAAACCGGTCTGAATCCATATTTACTATGGAGTTCAACTTTTGGTAACGGGTTATTCTAACACTATAGCTTTTATTGTCCTTGTCTGATTTCGCTTTTTTTCGGATAAAATTTATTATCTTTACATTCCTGTATTTGTCTCTTACTCTAAGTTTACTTTCTTTTTGTCCGGATTGTTCCTACTGATATTCTATAGACTTGTTATTACGCTCAACCCTCCATATTTCTCACTTATTGCTTAATTCGCTTGTCTCCTACTGCACATGTACGCAATTTTGTCACATCGTCACCCTTGTCCTTTTAAATGTTAAAACTTACCTTATAAAACTGTATTGTTGCAAACATTTGATGAACGAATGAATGGTATTTTACATACCGTAAAACACCATTTACATTAAAACAAACATTTACAAACAAAACAGAGAAAGCTGCTTTCAGCATACAAATAATCTGAACTTACCGGCTCGTCACACGGGATATATTACAACTTATTCTGTAAATATACACTATAACTTCTAATGAGCACTTGCCATACTATTTAAATATGCAGCCCGTGTGGTTCCGGCTAAGAAAAGAATCACTGTCGATCTCTTCAGAGGGGTAGGAATCCTCCGAATGGGTGTCATGTTCATTTTATCATTTTATGTCATGTTCACTATTGTGGTTAAATTATCAACCCCTGTGTGGTTCCAGGGAGCCATGAGTGATGGCAAGAATAGGATCACTGTGGCTTATGCATGTCGTAAGAAGCGACAAATTGAGTAATACGATAGAATTTGCTGAAACTCTGCAGTTCTGCAGATATCAAGGTTCTAGGTTCATTCTGCATATTCATTTGTTGATGTATTTTTTAATCTGTATGTTAATTTGTTGTTTTTGTACATGTAGAGTGAACCTGGAATCTTCCTTCTTGTTGGCGTCCAATAACCTATAATGTGTTTGTACGCCGTAAAACCCTATTCATTCATTCATTCATTTAAATATGCAAGCTGATTAGCGCAATGATAAATATGTGATATTGATAAATACATAAACAATGAGTGTTGTATTTACAGTTGCGAGGGTAAATCTCTCTTTGGTAGCGTTAAATGTCGCACCGACGCTAACGTCGCAACCAACGTTATTAGCCGCAATGCTGGCACCAACGCTAAATGTTGCAAACCCATATGTCGCCAAATATCGCACCGTTGACGCTGTATGTGGTAAGATTTGCACCACCGGTATATATTGCAACCCCAACTCTCAATGTGGCACTGTTTTATTAGAGTAAAACATAAATAACAGTTTAGTATTACAATCATTATCAAATTCGGTAGTAATCACTATCCCTGACAATGAAGTGTGTGGAGGGGGAAGGGGAAGCCACTGATATATTGTTTTGAATTACACGACTGTTTTTTATTGTGGCGCACAAGTCCAGTGGTCGTGTCGTTGGATTACCTTTCCAGGGTACCCAGGTTTGATCCTCGGTCACGGCACTGTAAAATATTTCCCACATGTCTCATGAATCGATGGTGTACACTGCGCATGTGAAAGAACCAGGGATGCTTCTGGAATCGAGTGTATACTGAATCTTGCACTATCCTCCAAAAATCTTAAATGAATAACAGTCACCATTAATAACAATCACGAAGAGCATAATGCGTCCGCATTGGGTTTGAACACAAACCGCTGGATTGGAAGTTCTGCGAGCTACCTTAATTATTGCGCTCCCCATTATACTTGTAGTAAAGGTCTCTCTTGCATGACGGTAGGAAGATTGTTGCGCCCAAGAAATAAGAGCTGTGTAAATTTGTTGGGCATTAGAGTCCGAGCTATGCTTATTGTATATACAATTATAAAAAGAATAAGTATTATTTAAAATATGCATTAAAAAGTAAAAAGTACCGAAAATAGTTCCAAGATGGATGCAATTTTATCCGGACTGACTTTGGATAATCGGCGAAAATCACCGAATGAGTGGATAGGCATATGAATATATGCGACTTTTAACACTACCAAAGAGAGATTTACTCTCGCAACTGTAAATACAACACTCAGTGTTTTTTTGTATTTATCAGTATCGTTTATTTATTATTGCGCTAATCGGCTTGCATATTTAAATAGTATGGTAATTGCTCAATCAAATTTATAGTGAATATCTACAGAATAAATTGATATTTATCCCGTGGGACGAACCAAGTTTAATTTTAATCTGCCATTTACTGGACGTAGGAATGCAGCTTTTGATCAAGTACGTGTATCACCGGTTATCTGGTTTTCGAATCGATTTTGAGGAATGTGAAATATGAAACGCAGTAAATATCTGTTTGTTATGTCTTACAAATCAAAGTTTTATAATTAAATGACCTCAAGGTATGAAAATATCGGCCAAATCTTTCAAATTGTTCGGGGCCAGTATCCGAAAACGTTTATGCTAAAAATCGTATACGCTTTACATGTGCGTCTCACACCACTATTACATTCCCCATGGGATCCCATTGTAATGTTAATGTCCAAACGAAAAAGATAGAGGGGGTGGGGGATTTACAGCATGTTTCTAGTCTTAAAATATGTTTTGGTCCAAGATCTGCAATTATAAGCAAAACTTATCTCATGCCTTTAACGGTGTTTTCTTTTAAAATTCATGTGATGCATATCAATTTATAGTAACATAAACAAACTGACGCCGATCACAGTTGACCAGTCAAACCCAAATTGAGACAGACTTTATTAGAAAGTGATATCAGCATCAGTTGTTTAGTGGTCACTGCTAAATCACTGGTTATTGCACACATGATGGGGACACATGAATCTCCTCAACAGAAAAATGCAGAAAATATAATACAAATATAACTAATCTTTTATTTCTACTTCCGTCATCTGTATAGATGTGCAGTAGTCAATGATGATAATAGTGCAGTGAGAGCCATATACATTCGTATCACCTCGCCGATATCCTGAATGCCAGCCATTGCATACAATCGAAAAAGGAAATATTATTTCGAACGTTTACGGAAATGGTTGAGCGATGTTCCGATTGCCATTGGCTATTCTAATACCAAAGGATGACGGAATTTGCCGCGTATATACGATTGAAGCCGATGGTATCAACGCAATAACTTTATGTTCATTTATTTTAAATGTTTCTCATAGTTGGCTGATAACTACGTATCGCTCTGCAAAGGTTCTTTGGAGATTAATAATGTTTTGTTGGTTAAATTTTAATATAAACAAATAACACCATGTTTTAAATGAAATTTTAGTAAATACTGTAGTGACGATTTACACGCTAGGGACTGTGTTCACAGTAAAGGTAAGTTTGTGTTACAATACAATACAATATCTTTAATTCACTCAGTTCATAAAACTCATGAAATCATGAGAACATACATAATTGAAAATAGGTTAAGGCTCGTATAAGATGATTAGTAACTGTATTTCTTTGTTAATATTTGTATATACTTTCAAAAATTCGATGTGAGAGTTCCATGTCAGGTAAATCACCCTATATACTGATACCCTTCTCGCATACGCACACACATATGCACACACATATGCACACACACTATACATATGCATATACACTCACATACATATACCGACTTTGAGAAAAATAGTTTTTTAAACTTAGTGATTATAAGTTTGATAAATTCACATACTTTTATATACTGGGCTGTATCTGATACGTTCATTATGCTTTTAAATTTAAGTATATTTGGTCGTATGTAGTACTTTGGTTTTAAAAATGTGTTAGTCCATTGCATACAAGTAAAAAATGGAATTCATCACCAATATCTTGGTTACGTATCGTACAGATCCTGTTTACTCTATTTATATTGTTCCATCTACCAACTAGAATTGGTAATTTATGATTTGCTGTTCTAAATTGTATAACATGTTTAAGGAATCGTGGTGGGGTAGTGATAAGGTATTGTTCAAAACAAAAACGTTCTTTGAATAGTTTGTAAGTTGTGCAACTATTTGAATTTTCAATTGTACTGTTCCATTAATTTTAAAATAGATCTGTGAGCTTTTGATTAACTGATGCCTTGAGTAATTTACCATTTGGAAAAAGATGGGTTTGCCATATAGCAATATGGCCACAATTAATTAAAATTGTTTTAATATGATCAAGCCAGCCAAAATGTTTTTTAGTTAATTTCAGGTCAAGTATTATTATATAGTGTGTACATGATAATATAGATATTGAAAAATAATTTGTTTATGTTTTGTAGGACAATTTTAGACCAGTTTGAAATGGTTCTTATTTGTATGTCAATACAGATAGGCATGACGTCTGTTTCTCTGTTAATAATACAATTTGGAGTAGAATTGCGTACATTAAGTATATATTTTAAAAATCTTAGTTGTACTCATTCTATTATTTCAATATAGCCGTATCCCCATATTTCACATCCGTAGAGAAGAACTGGTTTTACAGTTTTATTAAATATTTCTTTTTGCATATCTATTGGTAGTGACAGATGTTTAACTTTTTTAATTAAACTATAGAGTGCCCTTGTACCTTGTTTTGCTATGTGTTTTATAGCATTATAAAACGAGCCGCTTCTGCTGAATAAAATGCCTAAATATTTATACTCTGTTACTATTTCTAAAGTTTGACCATGGTATGTGAAATGAAAATTAGTTTGACGACCCTTTGAAAAAAATTAGAACATCTGATTTGGTTATATTAACTGTTAACTTCAACAAATTACAGTATTATTGGTATGTATCTAAAGCGTTTTGTAGGTCGGTTGCAGTTTTGCAAACAATAACAATGTCGTCTGCATATAAAATAATAAATAATTTCAAAAAAGTATAAAGTATCGTCATGGTCTGTTTGGTTTATATTTACTCCATTTACAATTCCACTATTTGTTATGTAATCATGTAGATCGTTCAAGTAGAGGGAGAATAAAAAAGGTGAGAGGTTCTCCCCTTGTCTTACTCCAATATTGCAGGGAAAGCTATTGGAGTATATACCTTTAACTGAAACGCTTGATTTAATATTATTATACATATTTCATATCAATTTCAAACATTTACCATTTATATCATATTTAATAAGTTTGGACCATAGTCCTAATCTCCATACTGTATCGAAAACTATTTTAAGGTCGATAAATGCACAGAAGCCGTTTTTTTTTTCTTTTAATAATTTAATATTTGGATTAAAAAATGTAAAATAAAGATAATGTCGACATTCGAAAATCCATTCCGGAAACCAGTTAGATATTCATTTATGATATTATGGCTGTCAGCATACTTTTTCAGTCTAGCATTTATAACTGACGTTAATAATTTACCCATACAACTTAGTAGGGTTATGGGTCTATAATTTTCGGCTTTATGTGAGTCGCCTTTGTTTTTAAAAATAGGATAAATGATGCCACACGTCCACGCCTCAGGCACAATTCCAGTATCTAGGATTATGTTAAAAAAATTATGATGTATTTATCATCAATGGTTATGTTGATTTTATGTGTTCATTTAATGTTTTGTCGATGCCGCATGACTTGTTCTTCTTTAAATTTATAGCATAAGTTTTTTTTTCATTTCTTCTGCAGTTATTATACTATTTATTTCAATATTGTCCTTTTTATCATTGTCATTATTATTCATATTTACATTATACTGTTCATCCGTTACACTTTCGTCAAAATTTACTTGTCTAAAATGGTCATACATACTGTTCAATGATGCTTTCACATCGTTTGGTTTATTACCGCTCAAGATGTTTTTTTCTAATTTAATTTACCAAGAGCTTTAAGTTTGGAAATATTTTTGTTTATAAATTCAGAATTATATTATATCGCTTTTCAAATGTAATCTATTTGCTTCAAATTTATGCAAATTATATTGAAACTTGGCACGGCGGAATTTCTTTCGAGATTTGTTGCATTTACTACCAAACCAAGTAGGTAGTTTATTATTTATTTTTACATTTTTTTATTTAAGAGGCCAAAACTTTTCTGAGCTGTGTCTTTAAAAACGGAAGAAACATTATTTGCTATATCATTAATATCATTTTGTGTTATCTCCATTTGGATTTCAATATCACACAATTTGTTAAAAATAATATGTTTACTCGTTATAAACATTCATTGGAAAATGTTGCTTTTAGTTGGTACTATAATTTGATATTTTGTGTATTGGTTTTATCATTGATGTCAGTTTGTTCGTAATCAAATTTAAAATGTAATGAAACTGGACAATGTGCATCCGACAATAGCGGACACATGTCTCACGCATTAAGCATATCAACATATGTAAATAAATTTGCAGAACAAATGAAATAATCAATTGTGCTTATATCATTAAAAGTTAACGAAGCAAATTCATCACCTTTCGCTCTGCCATTTAACACAAATTAATTATTGAATTGCAAAAAGTCAATAAATTTGTACCCATAATTGTTCGGAAACTTGTCACAGTTTTTTTTTTCTTTTTAATGAAACATTACTGTTTTTAGAATTAAACATTTCATTCTGATATTTATCGTATAACTCATTAAAATTTTGTAGTTCAAAAATATCTTTATCAACTTCTGTGTTATCTTTAATTTGTTTACAACGGGAATTATATAATATCCAAACACACACAATTTGGAATATTTGTTTGAAAATGAGTCTATTTCCTGTTGGATTTCTGCGTATGATTTCCATTTGTATACATTGAGTTTTCTGGAGGAATGTATGTGACTCCGCGTAAAATATCATCATTTTTTGTTAAACGTTTGGAGATCACAAACCAGAAAACAAGCTTGCTTTCAGTTTCTATAATTGTAATAAACTGACGTAATGAATTTTTAACTCTTATAGAAATGTCCCGACTGTTATTCGCTTTCAAATGTTTAGGAAGTTCACTATTATTGTCAGAAGAATACCTTCTATGTGTTTGACCTATCTGGCTTATACAATGTGCCATTTATATAAAGTTTGTCACGCACCAATGAAACTCTGTTGCGCGAATTGTGTTGGTTCTGTCTCATAACAGGGTATAACTCTTTCCTTTTTTTTGTTCCATTTCTACAGGAAACTGTTCGCGCACACCATAACCTTGTCTCTTCCGGTTGAGTTCAATACCCGCTTTCCTTATAGTTCCCCGGTCATTGTATCTCTCAAATTAAGCAACTATATGCCGTGGATAACTGTTAGCATTCCAGCGCCTTGTACCTAATCTATGCACTCGGTCAAATGTAATGCTATTAACTGTGTCGGGTTAGTCGGGTGTTACCTCCCATCTGATAAATTCACGTAATATTGATTCAGTGTCCTACCTTTCATTGTCACTACTTTCATTTATGTCAAAGAATAGGAGATTTCCCTGCATTGAGCGGGCTTTAAGCTCATGTAAATCTTCAAACAATTTATCACTATTTATATTGGATTGTTTGATTTCACACTACAATGAATTATTTTCAGCTTTGAGTTTTTGGATGTCATTTTATTTTGAGATTTGGATTTCATGTACTGGTCAAAAATCAAACTAATCGCTCGGCATGAACTTTCGACTTCGGTTATTTTATTGCACATAGAGTTATGTTCCGTTTTCAGTTTAGAAACATCGATTCGCAGCTGTGAAATATCTTGTTCTATGGATGACAGTTTTGGCACGTTACTTTCAACAGACGATAAACGGGACAGCACGCTGATATTTGTCTGTTGTATCTGCTGCATAAGACCATTTAGACCGTTACCTGATTGAGCGAAATTCACTTGTCCTGGTATACAACTCGTACTAATGTTTTGATTAGAGATTTGAAGCGATACATTATGACCACTGTTGTAACTGTTATTATATGATGGTGGGGTAAACATTTGCGAAGGGTTATACTGCATATTATTTGACGGTATTTGCTGCTGCTGTTGCAAATTTTGTCCACTAGCAGCATTGTTCATTAAGTAGAAGGATGGCTCACTTTGATTTTGCATGTTTTGAGTCGCGCCATTTTGTTGCCCGCCATTGTTTACCGAGAGTGTCTGCCCGGGTGTGATACCTGTATTTTTTGTAGCGTGTTTCTGTCCTTTTCCGCCCATATTGTTTCTTCACAAATGCGCAACACTATATATAGACATTTATCCATAAATTATTCAATTTTGAACGCCCGTAAGTAGATATATCTATTTATTATTTTATGAAATCCCAGAGCTATTTTTTTTCAACCTTATACGTATGAGCCTCGTTCTCTTGCTGCTGGTGTTTGTAGGCAGGGGCGTAGGCACGAGTTTGATATTATTGCGGCTAAAAGTTTTACAAGAAAACAAGAAAAATGGGAAATTATTGGTGCAGCATACAAAATATGTGTATACAGGTGCGACATGCGCTACAACATTAATGTTTACGTCCATGGATGTGGGGTGGAGTTATGTGTGTTTTTCCAGACTGATATTTTAAAGACATGTAAAGATACCCATGCAGTGGTTCATTATAAAATCACTACTACGTGTGCATCTAGGTCGCTCCCTACAAATACCTGGAGTTTATGGATTTTAGCGTCACTTTAAACAATTGTTTGCCAGGCTCGATGGCACAGCCGGTAGCGCGTCTGACTATCAATCCAGGGGTCGTGAGTACGAATCCCCGCCTGGTCACAGTCCCCGTGTTTATCGATACACGACAAGAAGTTCGTAAACTTACGAACGTTAGTGAAACGGGTCCCAATATTATATTAATTGTCTATTCAATATGCTGTGGAATAAAACTTTATTCTATTAATTGTCCATTAAAAATGCTGTGAATACAACTATATTCTATTAATTGTCCATTCAATATGCTGTGGAATACAACTTTATTCTATTATAATTGTCAATTCAATATGCTATGAAATACAACTTTATTCTATTAATTGTCCATTCAATATGCTGTGGAATACAACTTTATTCTATTAATTGTCCATTCAATATGTTGGCCATTCAATATGCTGTGTAATACAACTTTATTCTATTAATTTTCCATTCAATATGATGTGGAATACAACTTTATTCTATTAATTATCAATTCAATATGCTGGTGAATACAACTTTATTCTATTAATTGTCCATTCAATATGCTGTCCATTCAATATGCTGTGGAATACAAATTTATTCAATTAATTGTCCATTCAATATGCTGTAGAATACAACTTATTATTCTATTAATTGTCCATTCAATATGCTATGAAATACAACTATATGCTAATAATTGTCCATTCAATATGCTGTGAAATACAACTTTATATTATTAATTGTCCATTTAATATGCTGTGGAATACAACTTTATTCTATTAATTGTCCATTCAAAATGCTGTGGAATAAAACTTTATTCTATTAATTGTCCATTCAATATGCTGTGGAATACAACTTTATTCTATTAATTGTCCATTCAATATGTGTGGAATACAATTTTATTCTTTTAATTGCTACATTAAGCATCATTGCACAATGTTGAGATATTACAGTGGGCATGCAGGTCCAGTGTATGAATCCAACCTAAAATTTAAATCTCATTATAATTATAATAAGCGCGGCGCGATTAGATCAGTCTGTAGTGCGTCTGACTATCAATCCCACAGGAGCTTGGGGAGTGGATAATAACGTTTGATGGGGGTAGGGGTCCTCTGGCGTCTCTTTATATAATAGATTTTTGAAGGGGTGATGATTAAATGAACTGCACTCAAGTCTGAGACGTGTGTGTGGAATTTGAAAGTTTCTTTTACCGAAGTAGAACTATGGTGGTGGTTTGACAAATGTTCATTTGGTTTTTGAAACTTTGTATGGAGATTTTAATGGTAATGTAATTCGTTCCAGTCTCAGATAATAGAGTGTATACAGACTGGTGAGAACATGGATATTTTCAGTTTCGTGTCTGTTTCTTATGTTATATGTTAAACTCTCATTTACATGCAGAAGCACGAGCTTAGATAAAAAGGTCGGTACAGATACTAGAATAGTGTTCATTTTATGGAATAATGTTAATATATGTTTCTTAAATCGGTCAACCAAGAGTTCCCCCCATTTTAAATCGTCATTCTATTTAGCTAAACTACATGTTTTGGTGGCTCCCGTACTAAGACGCGCTGTGTCAGTTTGTTAAACTTCAATATAGTTACTTTGTTACAACATCTCCTTATTCCAAAAGTTGTTTTATTATTTATGAAATACAAATCAAAATTCTTATATTGAAGAATGAGATCCTCATCAAAACAATACCATTCCAAGCAATTTGTGTTTAAAATTGTTGAAGTACCTCTCAATACGAAATTTTTAATGTGTATACTACCACGGGTGACTAAAATAAGTGACCTCAAGTCCCTGTTATAAGCCACTGCTACAACTAAAATAACAACAATTTATGATAAACATTTAAAACAACTTTTTTAAAGATTACATACAAATTACATTCTATGTACAATAAATCATTTGCCTGTGAATTATGAAATGATTTATTTGCCAAAGGACCTATATAATTCCTTGATTTGCCATATAATTAATCCTCCGAGTGCTATTTTATCAACATTTAGCCAGGTGATGCAAGTTTCCTATCATTCTCTATTTATAAGTCTTTGTAAATCTCGTACTACATCACGAGAAGATAACATCTTATCAAATATATCTTTAATCGAACTTGTTCATCAGTTCACACACTACGTACAGAAAAGAACAGATATAAAAAAAGATGAAGAAGAGAAATAGAAAAATCTAAATGTGAAAGTAGAATGTTATTTTGGAAAAAAGTGAAAACGAAAGTAGGTTGAAGTTATATCTAATTCTTTGTATTTCCTCTTTTGTTTATAGTTTCTTACGGTGATGTTGATAAAGAGAAGAAGTTCTTTAAAGATATTGTCTTTATCTTTCTGCTATATAAAAAAAGATGAAGAAGAGAAATAGAAAATCTATCATTCGGTTTGATATTATGATACGGTTAATTATTATTCCTTTTTGCCTATTTACAGTGCGTACTCTTTTCATTGAAGGTTTTCGCAAACAAATAGAACGCTGAGCAAGCAGAAGCTATTTTATTTGGAAATAACAAATGTCATTTGTAAGTTGTCTTACGTTTCAACATTGTTTCAGTTTAATTTACAACTATTTAATATATACTTGCTAAAATATATCTTTAATCGAACGTGTTCATCAGTTCACACACTACGTACAGAAAAGAACAGTTATAAAAAAAAAGATGAAGAAGAGAAATAGAAAAATCTAAATGTGAAAGTAGAATGTTATTTTGGAAAAAAGTGAAAACGAAAGTAGGTTGAAATTATATCTAATTCTTTGTATTTCCTCTTTTGTTTATAGTTTCTTACGGTGATGTTGATAAAGAGAAGAATTTCTTTAAAGATATCGTCTTTATCTTTCTGCTATATAAAAAAAGATGAAGAAGAGAAATAGAAAATTTATCATTCGGTTTGATATTATGATACGGTTAATTATTATTCCTTTTTGCCTATTTACAGTGCGTACTCTTTTCATTGAAGGTTTTCGCAAACAAATAGAACGCTGAGCAAGCAGAAGCTATTTTATTTGGAAATAACAAATGTCATTTGTAAGTTGTCTTACGTTTCAACATTGTTTCAGTTTAATTTACAACTATTTAATATATACTTGCTAAAATATATCTTTAATCGAACGTGTTCATCAGTTCACACACTACGTACAGAAAAGAACAGTTATAAAAAAAAAGATGAAGAAGAGAAATAGAAAAATCTAAATGTGAAAGTAGAATGTTATTTTGGAAAAAAGTGAAAACGAAAGTAGGTTGAAATTATATCTAATTCTTTGTATTTCCTCTTTTGTTTATAGTTTCTTACGGTGACGTTGATAAAGAGAAGAAGTTCTTTAAAGATATCGTCTTTATCTTTCTGCTATATAAAAAAAGATGAAGAAGAGAAATAGAAAATCTATCATTCGGTTTGATATTATGGTACGATTAATTATTATTCCTTTTTGCCTATTTACAGTGCGTACTCTTTTCATTGAAGGTTTTCTCAAAAAAAAAAAATAGAACGCTGGGTAAGCAGAAGCTATTTTACTTGAAAATAACAAATGTCATTTGTAAGTTGTCTTACGTTTCAACATTGTTTCGGTTTCATTTACAACTATTTTATATATACTTGCTAAAATATATCTTTAATCGAACGTGTTCATCAGTTCACACACTACGTACAGAAAAGAACAGATATAAAAAAAAAGATGAAGATGAGAAATAGTAAAATCTAAATGTGAAAGTAGAATGTTGTTTTGGAAATAAGTGAAAACGAAAACAAATGTCATTTGTAAGTTGTCTTACGTTTCAACATTGTTTCAGTTTAATTTACAACTATTTTATATATACTTGCTATAAGCAGATAGGTGTAAAATTCGAGTTATGGAATATTAATAATAATTCAATCATCGTTTGTTTATCGGCTCTACCTTTTTGGGTGATAGAGGGTCACTTCCAGTAGTAACAAATAGCTCTATAAGTCTTAAAGATGAGATCATGTTTTTTAAAAAATACTGTGCAGTATCAAACTACAAGTTTTACAGAAACTATCACCTAAAAGTTGCAGAAATCGATTGTTTTTCTTCGGTTTATTCTTTGCTGACCTGTGGGGACTTAACACCAAACTGTTAATTATATTAAAAATTGTTTAAGTATGAAGTATGAATGAAGCAATATTTTAAGACCTAGTTGTATAAAATAAGCCCATACAGTGCCATAAATTAATAAATTCACTCCTTTGATCAATTTGAACATTTGGAAAAAATAATCTATAACATTTGGAATACACCTCATCACCTAAGTAGCCCGGTTCTTCTTCTCGCTGAGCTGGGCTCTCAAAGAATGTTGATAGCTCAACGAGACTGGGTGTGCGTGATGGCCTGCAGTCTCCAAGTTGAAATGGTAAAATTTAAAGATAAAATTATGTACAATGTTGTCCTGTTTGGTGATGTGTGGTCAGGTCATCCCCCGAGGAGAGTCCTGAAGACTTCCAGAGTTGTAGCTGTCACTACGCTAGTGGGGAGACAGTTTCACTCTCTTATCATCCTTGGGTAGAAGGAGTTGGTGTAGGTAGCATCGTTGATGCGTTCTTGGAAGAACCTGTGTTGACCTCGAGTGCGGGTGTCGCTGCGCTGGAGATACCTGTCTGAGGGGATGTCTACAAGGTTGTTCTGTATCTTGTACATCATAGCTAGTCTGCTGCATCTTCGGTGACATTCGAGGGACTCCCAGCCAAGGTCAGACATCTTATTGGGGACACATCCTGGGGTCTTGGTAGAATAGTCATTGAAGACGTATCTGGCCGCTCCCCTCTGCACCTGTTTGAGGGTCTGGATATTGGATTTGGTGTGGGGGTCCCAAACAGTTGGGGCGTTTTCCATTATGGGCCGTACTATGGCTTTGTAGGAGGCATTATTGACTGTTGGCGTGCACACTCTAAGGTTCCTATGGAGAAAGCCAACAGTACGGCTGGCTTTGCTGGCAATGTTGTTCACGTGTGTGTCCCATGAAAGTGAGTTGGTGATCGTCACACCCAGGTACTTGCTGGCTTCAACAACTTCCAGTTGTTACCCATGGAGGTAATACTCTGTGCTGATGACCTTCTTTCGGCTGTGTGGAGCAGTGCGAATGACAGCGCATTTGGCTGGGTGGAAACTTATCTTCCCATTGTTCCAGGGCTGATAGGTCCTCCTGGAGCTGATGTCTGTCCTATTCACGTACCCTACTAATTCGCTACTCATGAAAAGACAGTAAATGCTTTTACCAGTTTTTTTTTAAAGAAATACTGTCCGATTGTTTCCTTTTTTGTTGTGAGGCATGAGCACCAAAATGACAATATTTAAAGATGTTAATAATGACTTTTTGTTTAGGCATGTGTGTACAGCGTTCGTGTTTCTCCGATAGCGGTAATTTGGATTACGTCATTTTTAACACATTCTTTTTGGTGGAGGTACTAAAACCTATATAACTAATTGAAAACATTGACTTCTGTTTTCGCAATTTTTATCAGTTGTTGTTTAAGGATTCATCTTCAAACGTATGAAAATAAAAATCTGAATAACAAATTATTTTGTAATGTACAAAAGGTTGAAATGTAAGTGATTCGTTACCACCGATGATTCGTTAACACCGGCAACACTGTCCTAATCCGGCCTCTGGATAAAATGTCCTTGGTATATCCGGCCCCATTTAGGGGTCGGATAATCTTGGGGCTGGATTCTCCATGGACATTTTGGAGAGGTCCGGATTATCCAGGTTCCTAAAATTCCACATTGATTTTTCTTCTATTAAAACATTCATTGAAAGCATCATTTAACATAACCACTTGTCTCTGGGATCCTTGATGGTAAACCAGTACTAGAGAAAACCCATTTCCTCAAGTAAGGCCTAAATTAATTACTAGTGTGGTTTCTATTACATGGATATGTATACAAAATAGGGTAGGTAGGTATATTATTTATTTATTGTAAATATTTATTTTGAGTTGTCGATACTATCTGTTTTCTGTGCGTATATGTTATGTCTGTTTGTGGGCACACTTGTCATACACGATGGTGAGGCAGCTCTGGCTGGAAGCTGCCATGTTACTACTATCATTACTATGATCACTTCTGGCTATCAGATATAAAAACTAAAGGCCTATAATACAGCTCAGGTTTGAATGTATGTTCAAGTCAGACTAATTAAAATGTTTTTGTTTTTTTTAACTTTATTTCCAGGCACAGAAATGAGAAGATGATTGGAGAAGACTATCAGTTCTCTAACACTACACTAAATACTGCCTTTGTATATAGCTTCCTATGTATGGAACCTGTCCCCATCTGTTGATCCAGTTGCAAGATGTCAAGCCCGGTAGATATTGTGGGCCGGCCAGGATACAAAGATCTACTTAAAGATTTAATCAAATCACAGATTCAACATCTTGTAAGTAAAACAACCTAATGCTTGCGTTATGGTGGCTGTAAATATAATAGTGTTTATTACATAATTCATGATGCAGGAGCGCAATTAACCAATTAATATTTTTTACATTAACGTAATTCTCCATATATTTAGGCTCTTAACTCACTCTTCAGTCTTGTATGTAAAGTACTTTCCGACTTGCTCGAATATACAAATGACGCCAATTTGTTAAAGTAAAAGGACATATTATTTTGAAGACTGACTGAAACTAATATGCTCAATTTATTTGCAATTCTCATAAAATGTGATCCGTTAAATGAATAGTGATATAGATGTATTATTTTCCTGAGTTATGTGATAAAAAGAATCTTACATTTGTGCACATTAATTATAAAATGTATCAATTAAACTCAGAAAAAGTGATGAGGCTCGACAGAACTTTGCAATATATATGTTCACCAACTCGTTTAATGAATTCAATAATATAGGACTACCAGTTTAGGGCAAGGTTCACATGGTGATATCTATGATTGATTTAATGTTTAACGTCTTTGAGGGCTAACAGACAATCAGTTATCATAACCACTCTTTCCTGGGAAGATTAACCAGTACTCAAGAACATCCATCTTCGCAAGTTACTGATAACTTTCCTATTTAGATGAGAAGTGAAGGACAAATGATAATGAGAAACAATAATTAATTTTTAAAAAAAAAATTGTTTTTTACTTCGATTGTGAAACAAGTTCTTACAACTTAGGCAAATCACGCTCGATGTCTTCCTGAGTAGAACCAGTACTAAGTATATGTGGAAAAATGTCTTGTTCAAAGTCACTACACATAGCCTTGGTGGATGATCGAACCCATGACCCTCCGATCATGGGTCGGTGCTGTACAGCTGGACCATGCGCTCCACTGCAACAATTGATGTCGTATGGTATCATCATGGAGACTGTAGCCATATGGGGATTCAAACATGCGACCCTTGGATTGATAGTCAGATGAGCCACTGACTGAACTTATAAGGCCCAATACTTGCACCTATGAATGCATAACCATATAGATCTATTGACATCCAAGGGTTACTATCTGAAACTGTATTTTTCATAAGTTATTTACAATGTTTCTGAAACTGTTTCTGAAGTCACATTAGTTTTGGAAATTTTATACATATAATATTATGGGTAAAAATCTTTGAAAATACAAATGGATGTTTCCTTTGATTATTTTCAATCATACTAAGATAAACTGAAGAAAGGTTAATATATCTTTACACCTTTCGTCATAGATAACAAAAAATGGAAGAGTTATGTCAATTTGTTATTAAGGGTCTGTATCGAATACCCGCACTTAAGAATATTATTTTCATATTTACAACTATAACCTATTCAAAGTTGGTTGATAATTAGACAACGTCATCATTGCAAGGTATAGTTTAAAGTGTAAAATTATCATCTCGAATGCAAACACTTCTGCACCTGTCTTACCTGTATTGGTCAATAACATGTTTACAGTCATTCTCATGTAAACAAAAACAGACTGTACATGTATAATTTTGAGAAATACAGGTAAAGTAAAGTGAAACTTCATCAAAATTGCTGCGTGTCTCTTTAATTTAAGCATTTCTATGTTCGAGATTATGATTATATAGAATAATTGTTGGTTTTAGTGTAACATCAGTCATGAGTGAGGGAACCAGTAATGTCCATTTTATGGTTGAAAACAGTGAAATTACCAACAACAAAAATAATTACCAACCAGCAACACAAATAATTACCAACAACAAAAATAGTTAACTGAAAAGTTTTTATAACTCATGAAAAATTTCTAAAAAAACTGACATATACTTACTTAAGCATTCACTACATCTGCAGCAGTTGTGTTTATTTTGGAGAGCAGTGCTGAGTGGATAGTGTTAGAGTGCCCTTTGCCAGAATTCAATTTCATTGGCACACTTGCATGTACATGCACTTTATGCACAAGTGAAAGTCATAATATCCAAACTACGATGAATTTTGTGGAGGTAAGATTGGGGCATAGCGAAGTGGTCTAAGGCGCCGTCTGAATATCATTTGCCTCTGACCGCCAAGGTTGTAGGTTCGAGTCCCACTCGCTCCAAAAACTTTATTATTATGAATGTTATTACATTTCATTCCGGTTTACATAATAAATTGATATTGATGATATGGAGAGAACTGTAACTAATATTGTTATAACTTGTAGTTCAATCCGTTTGCGTGTTATATATAAATATGTTTTATCATGCGATGTTAAATATCTGTAACATAAGTAATAAAATATGTTTAACCCTTTACTCCATAGATACGCGTTTTCCCGCACCAATCACAGAAGGCCTTTGAAAACAGTGCAGGAAGAGTTCAGATTGCTCATAACGAGCAATCTGAACACTTCCTGCACTGTTTTCCACTCTGTCAGTTAATATAAACATAATTCACCCATGACTGATATGTGGTGAATTAATGCTTTCAATATTAGAGGTGTCCAAAGGCGTCTATATGAAGTAAAGGGTTAAACTAAGTAAAACTGGATATGCCAAATCTAACATGAAATTGTTAAAAATGGCGTAAAACACCATTAAAAAAAAAAAGATTAGGGCACTATGTATAGTTTGTTATTAATCTTATCTTCAAGTTATTTGGTATAATTTAATATTCATATCCTTATATCTGATCATTTTATATTTAGATAACCCAACTGTTGGACAGTACTGGAAATGAGTCCTTTGTCATCACAGCCTCTAAGCCAGACTTTGTATGCAGTGTGATAGGGTCACAGAAAGGTGTCGCATTTGTTGAAAGTCAAGAAGACATTCGTTCAAAGTTCACAGGTTTCCTTAAAACAGGTATACCTTAATTGAGCTATGCATGTGTTAGCCAAAGTTACTAGCATTTTTCAAATTGAAAAAAATATTAATTGATGTTTGCAGCTATTCTGATCCCCGTGTCCATCGTCCAACCGTCCGTCATCCGCCCATAAACTTTTGTGTCAAATGACTTCTCTGAAAACACTAGACAGAATTTCACAAAATTCAGTGTGAAACATTCTTTATACATGAAACTCTCTCACATTTGCTCAAATCATGATCATGACCGGAGACGTGTTTAGTAATAACAATTGTAAATAGTTGCTTTAAAGGAGATTTAATATACATAAGGGATCAACAGGGACCTAAAAAAGGATAATACTAAAATTCCAAAAATCATCTTCAGGCTTCTCCACATGCCATTTAAGCACAGGTGCCAACATTTACTATCAGAAATGATATTCCCCTAGCACTTGAATTCTTTAACAAAATTTTGCAGAAGCTTACTTTCCTCTTAATCATTATTTTTCTTTTCATATCTTTTCTCATTTTAATGCCTAAAATGAATCATACTAAATATGATGACTTAACTGATTAATACAAGTTTTACTAGTGTCAGATATATATTTCAATGAGTACCTTACACAGTGCTTGAAAATGTGTTGAATGAAGGTGTTTATGCGCTCTTACCCCAACGCTTGATTTCCTTTCTGTAAAGAACGCTGATCTTCTCTGACAAGAACTAATTTGCCAAATGTTTTCGTATTGGGTTTGAATGATCCTTATAGAGTTTTCAAGATTGTACAAATGAAGGAACTAGGGTCTATTTGGACCCAGTAAGAAAACTTTGATTTTTACATAAGAATATTATGGGAAAACAGGAAATTATCTTTTCGTTATTTTGATTTTGACATAGGAGTACTTCATGGGAAAACAGTAAAATCTCTTTTTATCATCTATTTTAGGAATTATTCAATCATCTTGAAATCTCGTATATTGTTTAGACATAACAATAATTGACAACATGTCCTTTAAAGGGTATTTGATATCTACAAGGGATAGAATTATGATTTTGGAAATTTCCTTTTCTCAAGACTAGACCAGCCAAATTTGTTTTAAATGATCAAATAAAGGGGCTATGGTGTTTGGGCCCAGTTAGGGGACTTTGATTTTAATGTAGGAATACTATGGAAAAACAGTTCTGTATTTCTTATCTATTTTAGGAATAATTGTAATCTTCTTGACATCCTGAGTATTGTTTATTAATAGCAATGAAGACTTCTTCCTGTAAAGGAGATTTTATATTGATGAAAGGGATTACATTGAGATTTTTTCAAAAATCTTCTTTAGAACTAATAGGCCAAGTTTGTTTGTATTTTGTCGAAATGTGATCCATATGATGTTTGTTTGTTTGAATATTTACAATCATTTTTATGCCATTGAGGACTTACAAATGACCACTACTCAAGCACAACTACCTTATGTGACTAAAAACTTTCCCACTTGCTGGTATGGAAGTTATTGTCTACCTTCATAGTTACCATGACTTGAAAAAAATTTTTTTTTTGGTGTTCTTTATATCTATATGTAAAATTATAATATTAATTTTGAACATGAATGTGATTTATTTTAACCATGTTAAACCAAAAAATATTTCCATTTACCATTTATATACTACATCTAGATGATCAGGAAAATAAATGGTGGAATGTAAATGTACCGTTTGTCTGTGTTTATATGTGAGTTATAAGTAAAATCTTACATCCATGCTCAGTTATTATTACTATTATTATAGTTATTTTTATTATTTTTATCATTATTATAAATTGATATTTTATTATTATATTATAATTATTGTTATTATAAATGTTATTATTTTATCATTATTTTTTTTTATTATTATTTATTATTATTATTATATTATGTAACAAATTTGTTTAAAACTGTTAAAATTCACCACAAAGCGTCACATAATAAATGTTTTACTTGTTTTTAAACTCAACATTATACTTCACAAATTGTAGTATAAATTTATTTTTTAAATTTTCCTGAAATTTAATTAAAAAATTATAGCTCCTTCCATTCATTTGTAGGTTCTGCTTTGTTCTCAGTTGAGGTACCTCCAAATGATCTGAGTAGGGCAAGTACTTCTCCACAGACCGATTTTACAGTTACAAACCAAAAAAGCATTGATAGAAAATCTGAAGCCCATGAAGCAGCTGAAGTCACACCAGTGCAAACAACTAATGATGATATTGAATCTGTTACTGATACCACTCATCTTAACATTGAACAGAAGGAGGAGTCTTGTAAAACATCGGAAGGTGTTACTGAAGAAAAACATGAGACTGGGTCCACCAATAATCTGCTGGAAGAGAATATGGAGGAAGATATATTATTAGATGATGATATGAGTGATAGATCATCCCTTGCTGATGCAGAAGATGACTATCTTGAGATGGATGAGAATGAAATCAAATCAATGATTGATTACACACATGAGCATACAGAAGATAATGAAGACAATAAAAAGGAGCCTGATGAGAAAGAAATCAAACCAATGCTTGATTACACACATGGGCATACAGAAGATAATGACAACATTGAACAAGAGTCTGAAGAGAAAGAAATCAATTTAATGTATGATTACACACATGAGCGAATAGAAGACAGTAATGACAACATTGAACAAGTGCCTGATGAGAAAGAAATCCAACTAATGCATGGTTATACACATGAGCAACAAGAAGACAGTAATGACCGCAATGAACAGGAGACTGAGGGGCACAGCAGAGGTGATGCTGAAAGTGCTAGTATAAATGCAGACACTACTATTCAAAGTCAAGATGATGATTTAAACCAAAGAATTGTTGATGAGTTTAATTCAGAATTTGATATTGATGACTTAAACAAAACAAATGCTTGTGCTGTTAACCTAAAACTTGATGTTGAAGAGGATACAGATACATTGGAAGAGTTACCAGATCTTGATTGGAACATTACTTCACAAATGGAAGAAGACATAGTCGGTGATACAGCTAGCACAACAGACATATCTACACATCAATCTGTTGATGAAACTATGGGGCCAATTCTCACTATTGCAGAAATACTAAAACCGCAAAGTGATACCAACATCAGAATCATGAATAATCAAGACAATCCTACACATTACTCTGAAAAGGAATCAATCTGTCTTGGTACTCGGGAAAAAAATAAAGAAAAACAGAAAAAACCTGGTAAAAGGAAATTTCTTACCAAAGAAGATCTCACATGCAAGGTGTGTGGGAAACATTGGAAACACAGTGGTCACTTCAGGGAACACATGGTGAAACATACCGGCTTAAAGGAGTATAAATGTCAGGTGTGCCACAAGGAATTTAAGTGGAGAAGTGCGTATCAAGGGCACATGAAGAAATACCATCCAGAGGTAGTTTCTGCAAAAAGTAAGTTAAATACTCCAGCAAATATAGCAAAGAACAATGAAGCAGGAGAAGAAACAGTGATTTCCAAACAATCACCAGAGATGAAAAAAGCGGCACAGTCTGCAAACATACACAGTAAGATGCATTATAAGATATATACAACACAAAAGAAATATATAGCACAAAAGAAAACGGGTGCTGCTACCTTTCATTTTCGAAAAAAAAGAAATAAGAGTGCTAACAAACTAGTATTGAATGATAAGGACAAAACATGTCAGGTGTGTGAAAAGGTGTGTAGAAATCTGCATGAACTGAAAGAACATGAACACAAGCATACTGGCATTTTCCAGTGTTACAAATGTGATCGCACCTTCATCGAAAGAAATGAATTTAGAAATCACAATAGAGTGTGCAATGTTGTAACAGAGTTCTTACTTAAACAGATGACTGTCAAGGAAAATGAGAAATGTGACGACAAAAGGAACGAAAAGGAATACATATATTCCAGCAAGACAGATCCTCCAGGTGAAGGTATGTCCACCGATATAAGACAGACAAACTTTATAACTGTTCCAAAGAAAAGCTTTTACAAATGCAGAAAATGTCAAATGATTTTCAAATTCAAAATCTCTTTAAAAAAGCACAAATGTAAAGCAAATGCTACAGTTCAAGCTGCAACAAACTCTCTTGATGAAAATGTACCTGAAAAGAAAAAAATGCATTTTTTTACTTGTAAAAATTGTAACAGACGTTTTCAGTTTAGAATTTCTCTGAAGAAGCATACCTGTAAAGCTCTCTCTGGTCAAAATAGTAAGAAAAGTAGCCCAAGTAATAATAAAGTTGTTGATTCGAGCAAGACCACTGTGATGACTTCTTCGTCATCTGTAAGTGAAGATGTTGTGCAAACAGAAGTAACAAAAATCAAAATAAAAAATTCTGGAGAGAAAATAAGAACTGATGACTTAACCTGCCCTTATTGTCAAAGAGTTTTTGTCACCAAGTCGCATGTATACAGACACCTTGTGGTTCATACAAAGGAAAAACGTTTCAAATGTCAGTACTGTCCTGAAAAGTTCCTGTGGACAGAGGGACGAACCAAACATGAGCGAATTAAACACAAGAGTGGAAAGACAAAACTTGAAAGTAAACAGAGACCTGTCAGGAAATGTAAGCATTCCAAAGGAAGTAACATCACTTTGAATGCAGACAGAAAGAAGAGTGAACTGAATGATTCAAGGATATTAAGAGACGTTGAAAAAATGAAAAGTGCGGACAATCATACTACAAGCAATGGAAAATTCAAGTGCCCACATTGTGATAAGGAGTTTGCGAAAGCCAGGTATGTAAATGATCATGTATGGATTCATAAAAATGTAAAGCGATTTAAATGTATTGCCTGCAATAAAAGATTCCAATATAGAAAAAATGAAAGTCACAGAGAAACATGCCCAGGGTTTGCCAAAGGTTTAGAATCTAAAATCATTCAAATCGATAGATACAAAAAAAACGGTCCGAAAAAGAACAGAGCTGAAGTTTTGAATGGTGACAAGATTGAAATGCATGTTGGTATGACTAAAACGTATGCAAAATTGAATTTAAAGGAAATACTGCAATGGAAGTCAAAGAATTGTCCAGGATGTGAGAAAACCTATTCTTCTGCACATATAGCAAGGGATCATTATACAGCAGAACATTTAGGTTTGAAAAGATATTCCTGTGATAAATGCGGAAAGTGTTTTTCAAATTACTCTAGTAGATATGGCCACATGAAGATTTGCACCGGTGTCGCTTCATTAGAGGATGGTTCCTTCGAACAATTACATTTGAAAAGTAAACAAGATGACCATTTGCAGTATGTTATATACACTGATGAATCTGAAGATGAGGAGTCAAAGTTGGAATCTGCAGTTAATGAACATGGAATCTATAGTGAAGAGGCTGCGTCATCATTGTCTGCTTTTACATGTGATAGTATTAACAAATCACCAGATAAACCTGATTGTGTTATCCAAAAATTCAATGGGAAAGAAATTGAGAAATTGAGCAAAATTACACATCGCGATGACATAAATTCACAAGGTTGGTGATGGAGATTCTATGAATAATAAAGATGAGATTAGAGGTGCTAATAATTCGAAGGACAATACAGGTGGAATCGCTGAAACACAAAATAAAGTTTTAGTTCCCTACACCTGTTTTCATTGTAAAGGAAAATTCAACATCAATGAAATTGAAAAACATTTGGGTATTTGTCAAAATAAATTAATAAATTAACATGGGAGTAGCTGTAAGTTGTTATAATTATAGTAGAAGATAATGTTGTTGCTTTTATTTGAGCCTCATTTTTAGCTGAAAATATTTTTTTTTATTTGAGCCTTATTTTTAGCTGAAAATATTTTTTTTTATTTGAGCCTCATTTTTAGCTGAAAATATTTTTTTTTATTTGAGCCTTATTTAATGCATGAAGGGATTTTTTAATAGCGTGATACAAATATTTGCCATGTTATGATGTGCCGAGAGCAACTGCCAGCCATGTCAATTCAAGGTTGTTTTAAGGTCAAGGACGTATTGAGAGGACAAAGGTCAAATAAGCAATATTGATTTTCTGCTCCATATCTTTTTAACTGTTTGAAAGGTTTTTAGATAAATAGATACAAATGTTTGCCATATTGAGAGTTCAACTAAAGGTCATATTGGTTCAAGGTCATGTTGAGAAGTGAAAGTTCAAATAAATAGTTTTATATTTCTGCTGGTTTTGTCACAAAATGTGCCTGCAACATAAATTTTGAATGCATGATGGAATTTTAAATAACTTCGCACAAATGTTTATCACAATAATGTTTATCGCGCGTTACTGAGACGTCTATGGTCAAATTGACAATATTTTGTGTCCTGTTCATATCGTTTTAACTGTTAGAGGGATTTTTTTAGATACATTAGCGCATGTGTTTGCCATAGTGAGACGATGTGCAGAACTTTCAGCCATATTGGTAAAAATGCTAAATGGAGCTGGAATGTATTTGATCTTTGACCTCTATGTACAACACTGACCTTTAACCCCCATGACTTGAAGTTCCGCTCTGCACATGGTCTTGATATGATGCACATTTGTGACAAATAATTGCAAACTCTCTAAAACTTTTTACTTGGGTGCAGGGACAAGCTGATGGGGAAGAGATATCTGTTTTGTTGCATAATCTATTTAAGCACAGTTTTATTCTTGTTTTAATATAGTTTTGATTTTATTTATTTAATATGTTATTATTTTAATATTATTTATTTAATATTTCTTTTTTTTTGGGTGCAATTTTTTATGTTTGTTAGAGGACTATTGTCTTTTAACTTGTTGATTAAGAAGAGATGATATATTGACTGCATTGTACACTGAGAGACTTTAAAAATGCAAACTTTGTAAAATAAAAAAGTGTCTTATTTTTCAACTTTGATCAAATTTGGCAAAACTAAACTTCACATAAGCCTTAAACATTGTGCAAATTGTATGGGAAAATATTCCCAATTTCCCCAAGAACAGCGACACCCCAAATCACCAACTTTGCAATTAGGTGTGCGGCAATTCAAGCAACATTCCTCCACGTCATTGATAGCACAATATGCTGGTGGGGAATGTTGTTTCATTTCTGAAACCAGGCGTAGGAAATCTTGTTAACGTTTTCTGGTGGTCACCGATAAGTGATGCATTTTCAAAATTCATTCCATCATGCTCAAATTGAGTTTTGCATTTTTAAAGTCTTTCCGTGCATATAAAAGTCAACTGTCAAAGTTCTTTAACCCTTTATTTCATATAAACGCCTTTGGGCACCTCTAATATAAACACCTTTGGAGACCTAATATAGAAGGCTTTTGAATTACTGGGTGAATTATGTTTATATTAACTGACAGAGTGGAAAACAGTGCAGGAAGTGTTCAGATTGCTCGTTACGAGCAATCTGAACTCTTCCTGCACTGTTTTCAAAGAACTTCTATGATTGTCGCGGGAAAAGGCGTATCTATGGAGTAAAGGGTTAAAGGGACTTGTGACAATTTTGATGAATTTTTACTTAACACAAATAATAAAAAATGCTCATTAACTGATTTTTTTTAATCTGTTAATTTATTGTTTTTGTAAATGTAGAGTGAACCTGGAATCTTCCTTCCTGTTGGCATCGAACAACCTACAATGTGTTGATACGCTGTATAATCCCATTCATTCATTCATTCATTTGTGTGTTTGGAAAAACTGCATTTGTTTGTAAATACTTTTTTCACAAATAGAACAAATGTTACTAGCATGATTTCTGCATGACTTAACATTGTTGCTTAACTTCAATTATTTCAACGTTTATTATAACGTGACGTTATTGTGTATGCTGATGTCATTACAATATTATTTTATACTTTGTGATGCTCTGATTTGCCAGTACAGTCAGCCCTGTCTTAAGCAACCAGTCAAGGAGGGAGGAAGTAAAAATGGCCTTTTAAGACAGGTTGTTGCTTTATACAGGTTAATTTGCTATAAAAACAGAGCCTGTGTGGTTCCGGCTAAGAATAGAATCACTGCCGATCTCTGCAGAGGGATAGGAATCCTCCGAATGGGTGTCATGTTCATTTTATCATTTTTTGTCATGTTCACTATTGTGGTTAAATTATCAACCCCTGTGTGGTTCCAGGGAGCCGTGACTGATGGCAAGAATAGGATCACTGTGGCTTATGCATGTCGTAAGAAGCGACAAATTAAGTAATACGGTAGAATTTACTGAAACTCTGCAGTTCTGCAGGTATCAAGGTTCTACGTTCATTCTGCATATTCATTTGTTGATGTATTTTTTTAAATCTGTATGTTAATTTGTTGTTTTTGTACATGTAGAGTGAACCTGGAATCTTCCTTCCTGTTGGCGTCGAATAACCTATAATGTGTTGGTACTCCATAAAACCCTATTCATTCATTCATTCTATACATTTTCAAAAAAGGTCTAAAAAAAATTCTTCAGAAACTCAATTGTTAGTTGGAAATTTTAATCTAAAAAAAATAACGCAGTCAATGTCCATGTTTAATTAAAATGTTTGTGGTACTACAGGATATGAATATGACTATACATCATGAAAATATTGTTTTGCGTTTCAGTTTTTTTACAGTTCTCATTTTTTAATACATTTTAGGCCAATGTTCACGATTAACATCAATTTCTCAGTTTTATTTCATGTATATAGCATGCTTGATGTAATATTGTGTTGTTACAATTGTAATGGAGTCACTGATTTATGTGATAACTCATGAAATGACTTGTATTTATAGTTTGCTTATTTATGTAAATGTTGGTCAATAGCTACATATAGCTAAGTTTATTGTGTTATATCCCATGCCGACTAAATGAATTTTATATCTTGTAATGTCAGCCTCTTTTTAATTAAGCACAATAGTTATATTTTTATCTTCCTTCCTGTTGGCGTCAAAAACATATAATGTGTTGGTACGCTGTAAAACCCTATTCATTCATTCATTCATTCATTCATAGTTTTACCAGGGAGCTATGTGAGTGATGGCATGAATAGGATCACTGTGGCTCATGCATGTCGTAGGAAGCGACAATTTGAGTAAAACGATATAATTTGCTAAAACTCTGCAGTTCTGCATGTATCAGGGTTCTAGGTTCATTCTGCATATTCATTAGTTGGGTTTTTAATTAATTTGTATGTTAATTTGTTGTTTATGTACATAAAAAAAAATTATAGAGTGAACCTGGAATCTTCCTTCCTGTTGGTGTTGAATAAACTATGATGTGTTGGTATTCCGTAAAACCTCATTAATTCGTTCATTCATGTTTTAAATATGAGCTTTGTAAATATTCAGCCATAATTCTGCTAACATTCTGGATCTGTAGTTGTTGATTGTGTTATTGAGTGTTTTATGATTTGTGCATAATATTGTGATCAGTGACATAATAAATCTTATTAAATCACTGTTCTGTTGTTATTAAAACTTAAAAAGTATTGAGAACAAAGGCCAGAAGTGCTTATGTGATGGCGCGTTGTCTGTCATCTGTAAGCAGCACTTTCTCTGAAACCACTTGGCCAATTAAACTGAAAATTCACATGGATATTTCTATTGTATAGGACACTATACAGAAGATTTTTTTTTTTTTCAATCTGAAATTCAAGATGGCCACCTTTACTAAAAATAGTCCAAAACCAAAAAAAATCTTCTTATGAATGACCAAACAGATTTTCAAAATGTTTATGTATTAAAGATGGATTTTTATAAACACTTGTTATAAATGATCAACATAACATGACGACATGTTGCACTCAAACTCCCACTTCAAAGGTCAAGGTCACAATTTAACTTTCAGTCATTTTGACATTTCTTTTCCGGTCTGTCATCTATGGATAAATTTTAAATACACTTGGCTCAGCTGATCAACATGACATAATTAAGTGTTGCATGTAAGACCAATAACCTTTCCTCAAAGATCAAGGTCACACTTTCAATTTATTTGATATTGTGTGTCTGGTCTGTGACTTTGGCTTTAACTTGGCTCAATTTATAAAGATGACATGACGACGTGTCATAAGTGAGACCTAGACCCATACCTCAAAGGTCAAGGCCATGCTTTTAGTATGTATGACAACACTTTGAATCTGTTTAAGATTTCAAGTACGTCCTTTAACTTTATCATACATGGATGGATTTCGAAAACACTTGGCTCAATTTATCAACAATTGATCTGTTACTTATATTTAGGGATTTTAAAATAGCTTGACACAAGTGATCAGCATGTCATGATGATATTTCAGCAGCATTTAACTGTTGAAATACCCAGACCATTACATCAGATGTCAAGGACAAGGTTACACAAAGGTCAAGGTCACACTTTAATGTAAAAAAAACATGAAATTGCATGTCTAGTCTGAAACATCAGTTCATTACTCTTTATATTCATGGATGCATTGCTACCTATTATGACATAATTATATTGTTATTTTTCAATGACCATTTGGGGGGCATGCGACACTTACCAGTGACATTTCTTGTTGTTTTTAGCTCTACTGGCCAAAGGCCAGAAGTGCCTATGCGATGGCGCGTTGTCTGTCGTCCATCGTCTGTCGTCTGTTAGCAGCACTTTCTCTGAAACCACTAGGCCAATTAAACTGAAACTTCACATGGGTGTTTCTATTGCATAGGAGACTATATAGAAGATTTTTTTTTTTCGATCTGAAATTCAAGATGGCCGCTGTTGCTAAAAATATTTTAAAAATTTAAAAAATCTTCTTCTCATGAACAGAAAATTCTCTTTTTCTTTCATCTGTTCTTAAACCACTAGGCCAGTTAGACTGAAACTAAACTTCACATGGGTGTTTCTATTGCAAAATAGACTATACAGAAGATTTTTTTTTTTTTATCTGAAATTCAAGATGGCCGCCATTACTAAAAATAGTCCAAAACTTAAAAGAATTTCTTCTCATGAACGGCCCAACAGATTTTCAAAATGTTTATGTAGTAATGATGACCAACTATAGTTCTGTTAGATTTGTTCAAATGGTGTCCCTAGGGTAAAAAATGACCCTGCCCCGAGAGTTCAATAAGGGGACACATGTCAATATAATATTTTTTTTTTTTGGAAATAATTATCATTACTACATAAACATTTTGAAAATCTGTTGGGCCGTTCATGAGAAGATGATTTTTTAAGTTTTGGACTATTTTTAGTAATGGCGGCCATCTTGAATTTCAGATCGAAAAAAAATGCCTCAGATTTGTTCAAATGGTGTCCCTAGGGTAAAAAATGACCCCGCCCCCATGTTTCTATTGTATAGTAGAATTTCAAAAAGTGCTATGGCCTCTATGAGTCAGTAGAGCGTCCTCAGGCCCTCTTGGGCCTCTTGTTTTTAAATGAAAATGATTTTGCCTATATCTTCACAGAAGCATTGTATGGTGAAGGAGGTTAAGATTTGTAAAAATGACTGGGTTCCACTGCCTGAAGGGGTCAAGAGGGGCCCCAAAAGGGTAAAAATTGTGAATTACCAAAATCATTTTCTTACGAACGGTATGTCATTTTTGTTCATATTTGGCGTAAATTATCCCTATGTGTAGCGTTTTGATTGCAGATAAGAATTTAAAGGCTAAAATTTATAGGGGCCCAGGAAGGGCACGTAGAATTTTACATAGGGATACTATGGGAAAACAGAAAATTCTCTTTTTTTTTATCTATTCTGAAACCACAAGGCCAATTAAACTGAAACTTCACATGGATGTTTCTATTGCAAAGGAGACTATACAGAAGATATTTTTTCCGATCTGAAATTCAATATGGCTGCCATTACTAAAACAGATTTTCAAAATGTTTATGTAGTAATGATGACCAACTATTGTTTTGTTACATTTGTTCAAATTGTGTCCCTTGGGTTTGAAATGACCCCGCCCCGAGGATTCAGTTAGAGGACACATGTCATTATAATTTTTTTTTTTTTTTAAATGGAAATGATTTTGCCGTTATCTTCACAGAAGCATTGTTTAGTAAAGGAGTTTCAGATTTATGAGAATTTAAAGTATTTCCTTTTCATTGCAATTAAGTATTTGTTCAGTATAGGTGTGGTGGGGGTATTTATCCTAAGTTATTAAGAGGACCCCCAAAGAGGTAAATATTGTGAACTTTCATAAAGTGCTATAGCCACTATCAGTCAGTAGAGCATCCTCAGGCCCTCTTGGATCTCTTGTTGTATCTTTATCTCCATTACGTCTCTCTCTTTGTTATCCTTAAGATTAATTTGTTATTTTACCTTTCCATTTTCCCCCATAAATACCAGATTAGGTGTAGTATAATTTCAAGTATATTGTTGTTTTACTGTGACATATTGCACGTTTCTAAGGAGCCTTTTAAAGATTTTTATTTTTTCGTTCCCTCAGCCACAGCAGGTGATTGAGATTGTGTGAACACTTGCATATTCACACAAAATCTCATTTTTAATCATCTTAACTTCCATTTATCTCAGGAACACAAAATTCTTACACTGAAGAATGAAATTGTCATCAAAACAATACCATTCACAGAAATGTGTGATTAAAATTGTTGAAGTCCTTGTGATTACAAAATTTGTATATACAGCTAAAATAACTACAAATCACCTCATTGGTGCAATAAGGTACCAAGTGCCTTCATATTTCATATACACTTGGTACCTTTTTGCACTAATGGGATGAAATTATGATAAATTTTCCTTCAAACCTCAATATCTTTAATTCAAGAACATTTTGCGTGATCGAAACATGTTTAAACATCTAAGATTACATACAACTTAGAGTTTATGTACAAGAAGTCAGTTGCCTATAAATTATAAATGATTAATGTGCAAATTATGATTCCTTCGTGTGCTGTTTCCTCCACATTTAGTCAGGAGATGCAAGTTTCCTAGGGTACTACTAAAACCCGGTCAAATTCCGGCCGATCCGGTCACTTTTCCGGCCATGGGGAAAAGGCAAATGTGGCGTGTATACTAGTGAATATGATGTTAAACTGCCCTAATCCCATTAATTATGTAGTGCCTTTGACATATATATCAAGAAAATATATGAAAAAATAAAATAATGCCTTAAATCTGGTCTTGAAGTTTACATTCTATACAAGTTGTTACTCTTTGACATGTAAAACACAATGTATCAAAAATAATCATCTGATAGTAAACATATATTTTTATTATATAAAATATATTCCATCAATTAAGTAGATAGATCTTTTTTTTACTTTTAAATGTAACAATGTAGTATAGAAATAACCACATTCATGAGAATGATTTAAATAATTAGCACGATCGTTATGTAGAAACATAAACTAGTTCACACGGTATTCGTGTGAATAGCCACATCATGCAGAAACATAATTAGTTGAAACGGCCCACGTGCAAATAGTCTCGTAATCGGAATACCTTTTCAAAAGCGAAAGTAGGGATTACAGACCGTCCAAAGAACGATATTTAAATGATAATTCATCAAAGTAAAGCTATCCCAGGTAATTTTTATTAGGTCACCTGAGACTTTTTATTATGTCACCTGAGACTTTGTCCTAGGGACCTTTTGCAATTGCCTGTCGTGCGTCCGTAAACAATTGATATTTTGGAATTCTTCCCAAAAACCGTAGGGTTATTATTATAAATGAAATGTATGCAGCCTTGGTACCTAAGAGTGTGATTGCCAGGTCCACACCGCACTGAGGCCATGCGGGCGTGGTCAAAACAGTTTAATTCAAGGTAAACTTTAAAAATGTTCTTGCTATACTAGGAAGCACTGGGAAACAAATGGTGACCATGATTATGGACGTATTGGTCATTTATTAAAATTGTGAATTGCGTGTTTCTGGGTCTCACGGTTTGGCCCAGGGGATGGGGCTTACTTTACTAAAACTGCATAAGAGAAAGTTAATCTTATGACTGAATAGACTTATGTGAATGTTTTTGGTGATTTGTTGCTGACATGAAGGTTAATATCAATGTGAATGTCATGGTTCCCACCACCATGATAGTCTCATTTAATCGCCGTAATAGTGGTGAGACTAGACCCTTTATGTCTTATTTCCATCCGAACAAAACCAAGTGGAAAATTAGACCACATACACACGTCTATTTCGAAGGCAAATACTGCGTAAACAATCATTAATTCCTTAAAACATTGATTTATATTGATAAAATAATGAATAATAAATGCATGCTATGCAAAAAAAAAACTTCCTCTGTAGTTTGAAAGACAGTGAATATGACCAAGACATTCGAATTTACCTTGTTTCGCTGTCATTTAGCTGCAATTTTACATAGTGGAGTTAAATGCGAGCTAGATCCGAGCTACTGGGTGGAAAATATGTACATGCGAAATCGGAACTTCGGCAGAGTGAGCAATATGGGTTATAGAGGAATGAGAAAATTCTCATCTGTCCAATATTTCGTCATGTCTTTAGTTTATAATCTATGATTATTTTAATGATTATAATTATGATTTAAGTGTTTTGTTACTGCTGAAGAATAAAAAAAAATGAGATTTTAATTGAAAAATTTACAGAGAGAAATATATGGGTTATTGTAAGGACTTGTATATCTCTAGTTTAGTTTAAACTTATTTATTTTACTTTGATTTTGAAACAAGTTCTTACAACTGAGACAAATCATGCCTCGAAGTCTTCCTGGGTAGAACCAGAACAAAGCATATGCGGAAAAAGTGTCTTGCTCAAGGACACCATACATAGCCGTAGCGGAGGATCGAACTTACAACCCTCCGAATATGGGTTCGGTGATCTACCTCTAGACCACGCGCTCCAAATATCTATGGGTTATAGACAAATAAGAAAAGAAAACATTCTTCTGTCTTATGATATATATTTTGTAATTTGTAATATTTATTACCCGCACCCCACCTCCACGTAAACAGAATACATTTGATTAAATCAACTTGTTTAAATGTTTGCTTTCAGTCTCATATTTTCACGTATATGCGCACAGAGTTGGGATTAGTGAAATATTTGCAAAATTAAACACTCACAAGTCAATTAAAGTATGGGCGTCGAAAAATAAGAATATAAACGTTACCTATCCAAGTACTGTGTTTCTCTTTAGACTATAACAGATGTGTGTGTATTCAACAACGCGTTTATTGGTGGAAAGGACATGTGAATACATACAACATTTAGTGTTCTTGTAAACCGTTGATACTAAAGTCTGTACATGAATATCCAGATATGTCTGCCATTTAAAGTGGGTTGTGATCAAATACAATAATATTCAGCAGCTTTCATTATTTTAAATAATGTCCGTCTGAACAATATTGGGTGACAAGCTACGACTGTTTGGGTATTTATTGCTAAGTTTTCAACTAATTGATATCGTATGTATCGGCCTAACTACTTATTGACGATATATTAAATTGTCATAAGCTAATAGTAAAACAAGTTTCTTATATTGTGAATGCCTAATGATGATTTTAAATAATGAATAACGTATGTATCATTCAATTTCTAACCATAGAACCGTTCTTGAAGCATTGCTTTACTCAACCCACAGATCCCTGATGAATCTATAGCAATATTTTTTTTCAGTTGCAATATGGATTGATACCAATTTAGAGCTATTAAGTGTATCGTTGACCACAATTCATTAGTACTATACAAGATTATTTTCAATAGTCACGTATGCATCAAGGATCTAGCGTCAAGTCTTTGACGTCGGCTTAACATTGTAAATAAGTTAATATGGTAAGAAAATATCATTGTATACTATCGGCGCAAGTAGTTATCTTTTGAAAATTAAGTTTTGCTCTTTTACTATACGTTCAACAGTTATGATAGAAGATTACCAGAGATTTATGAACACACGCTTAACTTTCGGCATGGAAGTATATAAACCTGACATAGATATTATCATTAACTGATGAGCTCCTAAAAGTATTTTACAATGTATTGACAGGAGGTAAGAATGGGTTGCCGTACTGGACAACATTATGTCGATCTCATAATACACTTACGAAAGATCACTAATGAAAACAGTAGCAGAAGATAAAAAAATTGTATATGTAGCCACAATGTTCCATATCATTGTATATGTAGTCACAATGTTCCATATAAATGTATATGAAGTCACAATGGTCCATATAACTGCATATGTAGTCACAATGTTCCATATAAATGTATATGAAGTCACAATGGTCCATATAACTGCATATGTAGTCACAATGTTCCATATAAATGTATATGAAGTCACAATGGTCCATATAACTGCATATGTAGTCACAATGTTCCATATAAATGTATATGAAGTCACAATGGTCCATATAAATGCATATGTAGTCACAATGGTTCATATCAATGCATATGTAGTCACAATGTTCCATATCAATGCATATGTAGTCACAATGTTCCATATAAATGTATATGAAGTCACAATGGTCCATATAACTGCATATGTAGTCACAATGTTCCATATCAATGCATATGTAGTCACAATGTTCCATATAAATGTATATGAAGTCACAATGGTCCATATAACTGCATATGTAGTCACAATGTTCCATATCAATGCATATGTAGTCACAATGTTCCATATTTATGCATACAAAGTCACAATGATCCATATAAATGCATATGTAGTAGTCACAATGTTCCATTTAAATGCATATGTAGTCACAATGTTTCATGAATTTAAAGTATTTCCTTTTCATTGCAATTAAGTATTTGTTCAGTATAGGTGTGGTGGGGGTATTTATCCTAAGTTATTAAGGGGACCACCAAAGAGGTAAATATTGTGAACTTTCATAAAGTGCTATGGCCACTATCAGTCAGTAGAGCATCCTCAGGCCCTCTTGGATCTCTTGTTGTATCTTTATCTCCATTACGTCTCTCTCTTTATTATCCTTAAAATTAATTTGTTATTTTACCTTTCCATTTTCCCCCATAAATACCAGATTAGGTGTCGTATAATTTCAAGTATATTGTTGTTTTACTGTGACATATTGCACGTTTCTAAGGAGCCATTTAAAGATTTTTATTTTTTCGTTCCCTCAGCCACAGCAGGTGATTGAGATTGTGTGAACACTTGCATATTCACACAAAATCTCATTTTTAATCATCTTAACTTCCATTTATCTCAGGAACACAAAATTCTTACACTGAAGAATGAAATTGTCATCAAAACAATACCATTCACAGAAATGTGTGATTAAAATTGTTGAAGTCCTTGTGATTACAAAATTTGTATACTACAGCTAAAATAACTACAAATCGCCTCATTGGTGCAATAAGGTACCAAGTGCCTTCATATTTCATATACACTTGGTACCTTTTTGCACTAATGGGATGAAATTATGATAAATTTTCCTTCAAACCTCAATATCTTTAATTCAAGAACATTTTGCGTGATCGAAACATGTTTAAACATCTAAGATTACATACAACTTAGAGTTTATGTACAAGAAATCAGTTGCCTATAAATTATAAATGATTAATGTGCAAATTATGATTCCTTCGTGTGCTGTTTCATCCACATTTAGTCAGGAGATGCAAGTTTCCTATCCTTCTATACAAGTTGTTACTCTTTGACATGTAAAACACAATGTATCAAAAATAATCATCTGATAGTAAACATATATTTTCATTATATAAAATATATTCCATCAATTAAGTAGATAGATCTTATTTTACTTTTAAATGTAACAATGTAATATAGAAATAACCACATTCATGAGAATGATTTAAATAATTAGCACGATCGTTATGTAGAAACATAAACTAGTTCACACGGTATTCGTGTGAATAGCCACATCATGCAGAAACATAACTAGTTGAAACGGCCCACGTGCAAATAGTCTCGTAATCGGAATACCTTTTCAAAAGCGAAAGTAGGGATTACAGACCGTCCAAAGAACGATATTTAAATGATAATTCATCAAAGTAAAGCTATCCCAGGTAATTTTTATTAGGTCACCTGAGACTTTGTCCTAGGGACCTTTTGCAATTGCCTGTCGTGCGTCCGTAAACAATTGATATTTTGGAATTCTTCCCAAAAACCGTAGGGTTATTATTATAAATGAAATGTATGCAGCTTTGGTACCTAAGAGTGTGATTGCATGGTCCACACCGCACTGAGGCCATGCGGGCGTGGTCAAAACAGTTTAATTCAAGGTAAACTTTGAAAATGTTTTTGCTATACTAGGAAGCACTGGGAAACAAATGGTGACCATGATTATGGACGTATGGGTCATTTATTAAAATTGTGAATTGCGTGTTCCAGGGTCTCACGGTTTGGCCCAGGGGATGGGGCTTACTTTACTAAAACTGTATAAGAGAAAGTTAATCTTATGACTGAATAGAGTTATGTGAATGTTTTTGGTGATTTGTTGCTGACATGAAGGTTAATATCAATGTGAATGTCATGGTTCCCACCACCATGATAGTCTCATTTAATCGCCGTTATAGTGGTGAGACTAGCCCCTTTACGTCTCATTTCCATCCGAACAAAACCAAGTGGAAAATTAAACCACATACACACGTCTTTTTCGAAGGCAACTACTGCCTAAACAATCATTAATTCCTTAAAACATTGATTTATATTGATAAAATAATGAATAATAAATGCATGCTATGCAAAAAAAAAACTTCCTCCGTAGTTTGATAGACAGTGAATATGACCAAGACATTTGAATTTACATTGTTTCGCTGTCATTTAGCTGCCATTTTACATAGTGGAGTTAAATGCGAGCTAGATCCGAGCTACTGGGTGGAAATATGTACATGCGAAATTGGAACTTCGGCGGAGTGAGCGATATGGGTTATAGAGGAATGAGAAAATTCTCTTCTGTCTAATATTTCATCATGTCTTTAGTTTATAATCTATGATTATTTTAATGATTATTATTATGATTTAAGTGTTTTGTTACTGCTGAAGAATAAAAAAAAATGAGATTTAAATTGAAAAATTTACAGAGAGAAATATATGGGTTATTGTAAGGACTTGTATATCTCTAGTTTAGTTAACTTATTTATTTTACTTTGATTTTGAAACAAGTTCTTACAACTGAAGCAAATCACGCCTCAAAGTCTTCCTGGGTAGAACCAGTACAAAGCATATGCGGAAAAAGTGTCTTGCTCAAGGACACCACACATAGCCATAGCGGAGGATCGAACTCACGACCCTCCGATTACGAGTTCGGTGATCTACCTCTAGACCACGTGCTCCAAATATCTATGGGTTATAGACAAATAAGAAAAGAAAACATTCTTCTGTCTTATGATATATATTTTGTAATTTGTAATATTTTATTACCCGCACCCAACCTCCACGTAAACAGAATACATTTGATTAAATCAACTTGTTTAAATGTTTGCTTTCAGACTCATATTTTCATGTATATGTGCACAGAGCTGGGATTAGTGTAATATTTGCAAATTTAAACCCTCACAGGTTAATTAAAGTATGGGCGTCGAAAAATAAGAATATAAACGTTACCTATCCAAGTGCTCTGTTTCTCTTTAGACTATAACAGATGTGCGTGTATTCAACAACGCGTATATTGGTGGAAAGGACATGTGAATACATACAACATTTAGTGTTTTTGTAAACCGTTGATACTAAAGTCTATACATGAATATCCAGATATGTCTGCCATTTAAAGTGGGTTGTGATCAAATACAATAATATTCAGCAGCTTTCATTATTTTAAGTAATGTCCGTCTGAACAATATTGGGTGACAAGCTACGACTGTTTGGATATTTATTGCTAAGTTTTCAACTAATTGATATTGTATGTATCGGCCACACAATTTTTAATGATCCTAACTATTTATTGACAATATATTAAATTGTCATAAGCTAATAGTAAAACAAGTTTCTTATATTGTGAATGCCTAATGATGATTTTAAATAATGAATAACGTATGTATCATTCAATTTCTAACCATAGAACCGTTCTTGAAGCATTGCATTACTCAACCCACAGATCCCTGACGAATCTATAGCAATATTTTTTTTCAGTTGCAATATGGATTGATGCCAATTTAGAGCTATTAAGTGTATCGTTGACCACAATTCATTAGTACTATACAAGATTATTTTCAATAGTCACGTATGCATCAAGGATCTAGCGTCAAGTCTTAACGTTGTAAATAAGTTAATATGGTAAGAAAATATCATTGTATACTATTGGCGCAAGTAGTTATCTTTTGAAAATTAAGTTTTGCTCTTTTACTATACGTTCAACGGTTATGATAGAAGATTACCAGAGATTTATGAACACACGCTTAACTTTCGGCATGGAAGTATATAAACCTGACATAGATATTATCATTAACTGATGGGCTCCTAAAAGTGCTTTACAATGTATTGGCAGGAGGTAAGAATGGGTTGCCGTACTGGACAACATTATGTCGATCTCAAAATACACTTACGAAAGATCACTAATGAAAACAGTAGCAGACGATAAAAATTGTATATGTAGCCACAATGTTCCATATCAATGCATATGTAGTCACAATGTTCCATATAAATGTATATGAAGTCACAATGGTCCATATAACTGCATATGTAGTCACAATGTTCCATATCAATGCATATGTAGTCACAATGTTCCATATTTATGCATACAAAGTCACAATGATCCATATAAATGCATATGTAGTAGTCACAATGTTCCATTTAAATGCATATGTAGTCACAATGTTTCATGAATTTAAAGTATTTCCTTTTCATTGCAATTAAGTATTTGTTCCGTATAGGTGTGGTGGGGGTATTTATCCTAAGTTATTAAGGGGACCACCAAAGAGGTAAATATTGTGAACTTTCATAAAGTGCTATGGCCACTATCAGTCAGTAGAGCATCCTCAGGCCCTTTTGGACCTCTTGTTGTATCTTTATCTCCATTACGTCTCTCTCTTTATTATCCTTAAGATTAATTTGTTATTTTACCTTTCCATTTTCCCCCATAAATACCAGATTAGGTGTCGTATAATTTCAAGTATATTGTTGTTTTACTGTGACATATTGCACGTTTCTAAGGAGCCTTTTAAAGATTTTTATTTTTTCGTTCCCTCAGCCACAGCAGGTGATTGAGATTGTATGAACACTTGCATATTCACACAAAATCTCATTTTTAATCATCTTAACTTCCATTTATCTCAGGAACACAAAATTCTTACACTGAAGAATGAAATTGTCATCAAAACAATACCATTCATATAAATGTGTGATTAAAATTGTTGAAGTCCTTGTGATTACAAAATTTGTATACTACAGCTAAAATAACTACAAATCGCCTCATTGGTGCAATAAGGTACCAAGTGCCTTCATATTTCATATACACTTGGTACCTTTTTGCACTAATGGGATGAAATTATGATAAATGTTCCTTCAAACCTCAATATCTTTAATTCAAGAACATTTTGCGTGATCGAAACATGTTTAAACATCTAAGATTACATACAACTTAGAGTTTATGTACAAGAAATCAGTTGCCTATAAATTATAAATGATTAATGTGCAAATTATGATTCCTTCGTGTGCTGTTTCATCCACATTTAGTCAGGAGATGCAAGTTTCCTATCCTTCTATACAAGTTGTTACTCTTTGACATGTAAAACACAATGTATCAAAAATAATCATCTGATAGTAAACATATATTTTTATTATATAAAATATATTCCATCAATTAAGTAGATAGGTCTTATTTTACTTTTAAATGTAACAATGTAGTATAGAAATAACCACATTCATGAGAATGATTTAAATAATTAGCACGATCGTTATGTAGAAACATAAACTAGTTCACACGGTATTCGTGTGAATAGCCACATCATGCAGAAACATAATTAGTTGAAACGGCCCACGTGCAAATAGTCTCGTAATCGGAATACCTTTTCAAAAGCGAAAGTAGGGATTACAGACCGTCCAAAGAACGATATTTAAATGATAATTCATCAAAGTAAAGCTATCCCAGGTAATTTTTATTAGGTCACCTGAGACTTTTTATTATGTCACCGGAGACTTTATCCTAGGGACCTTTTGCAATTGCCTGTCGTGCGTCCGTAAACATTTGATATTTTGGAATTCTTCCCAAAAACCGTAGGGTTATTATTATAAATGAAATGTATGCAGCTTTGGTACCTAAGAGTGTGATTGCATGGTCCACAACCGCACTGAGGCCATGCGGGCGTGGTCAAAACAGTTTAATTCAAGGTAAACTTTGAAAATGTTCTTGCTATACTAGGAAGCACTGGGAAACAAATGGTGACCATGATTATGGACGTATGGGTCATTTATTAAAATTGTGAATTGCGTGTTCCAGGGTCTCACGGTTTGGCCCAGGGGATGGGGCTTACTTTACTAAAACTGTATAAGAGAAAGTTAATCTTATGACTGAATAGAGTTATGTGAATGTTTTTGGTGATTTGTTGCTGACATGAAGGTTAATATCAATGTGAATGTCATGGTTCCCACCACCATGATAGTCTCATTTAATCGCCGTAATAGTGGTGAGACTAGCCCCTTTATGTCTTACTTCCATCCGAACAAAACCAAGTGGAAAATAAGACCACATACACACGTCTATTTCGAAGGCAAATACTGCGTAAACAATCATTAATTCCTTAAAACATTGATTTATATTGATAAAATAATAAATAATAGTTGCGTGCTATGCAAAAAAAAAACTTCCTCTGTAGTTTGATAGACAGTGAATATGACCAAGACATTCGAATTTACCTTGTTTCGCTGTCATTTAGCTGCAATTTTACATAGTGGAGTTAAATGTGAGCTAGATCCGAGCTACTGGGTGGAAATATGTACATGCGAAATCGGAACTTCGGCAGAGTGAGCGATATGGGTTATAGAGGAATGAGAAAATTCTCTTCTAACCAATATTTCGTCATGTATTTAGTTTATAATCTATGATTATTTTAATGATTATTATTATGATTTAAGTGTTTTGTTACTGCTGAAGAATAAAAAAAAATGAGATTTAAATTGAAAAATTTACAGAGAGAAATATATGGGTTATTGCAAGTATATCTCTAGTTTAGTTTAAACTTATTTATTTTACTTTGATTTTGAAACAAGTTCTTACAACTGAGACAAATCATGCCTCGAAGTCTTCCTGAGTAGAACCAGTACAAAGCATATGCGGAAAAAGTGTCTTGCTCAAGGACACCACACATAGCCGCAGCGGAGGATCAAACTTACAACCCTCCGAATATGGGTTCGGTGATCTACCTCTAGACCACGCGCTCCAAATATCTATGGGTTATAGACAAATAAGAAAAGAAAACATTCTTCTGTCTTATGATATATATTTTGTAATTTGTAATATTTATTACCTGCACCCCACCTCCACGTAAACAGAATACATTTGATTAAATCAACTTGTTTAAACGTTTGCTTTCAGACTCATATTTTCACGTATATGCGCACAGAGCTGGGATTAGTGAAATATTTGCAAAATTAAACATTCACAAGTCAATTAAAGTATGGGCGTCGAAAAATAAGAATATAAACGTTACCTATCCAAGTACTCTGTTTCTCTTTAGACTATAACAGATGTGCGTGTATTCAACAACGCGTTTATTGGTGGAAAGGACATGTGAATACATACAACATTTAGTGTTCTTGTAAACCGTTGATACTAAAGTCTGTACATGAATATCCAGATATGTCTGCCATTTAAAGTGGGTTGTGAACAAATACAATAATATTCAGCAGCTTTCATTATTTTAAATAATGTCCGTCTGAACAATATTGGGTGACAAGCTACGACTGTTTGGGTATTTATTGCTAAGTTTTCAACTATTGTATGTATCGGCCTAACTACTTATTGACGATATATTAAATTGTCATAAGCTAATAATAAAACAAGTTTATTTTATTGTGAATGCCTAATGATGATTTTAAATAATGAATAACGTATGTATCATTCAATTTATAACCATAGAACCGTTCTTAAAGCATTGCTTTACTCAACCCAGAGATCCCTGACGAATCTATAGCAATATTTTTTTTCAGTTGCAATATGGATTGATACCAATTTAGAGCTATTAAGTGTATCGTTGACCACAATTCATTAGTACTATACAAGATTATTTTCAATAGTCACGTATGCATCAAGGATCTAGCGTCAAGTCTTTGACGTCGGCTTAACGTTGTAAATAAGTTAATATGGTAAGAAAATATCATTGTATACTATTGGCGCAAGTAGTTATCTTTTGAAAATTAAGTTTTGCTCTTTTACTATATGTTCAACGGTTATGATAGAAGATTACCAGAGATTTATGAACACATGCTTAACTTTCTGCATGGAAGTATATAAACCTGACATAGATATTATCATTAACTGATGAGCTTCTAAAAGTGTTTTACAATGTATTGGCAGGAGGTAAGAATGGGTTGCCGTACTGGACAACATTATGTCGATCTCATAATACACTTACGAAAGATCACTAATGAAAACAGTAGCAGACGATAAAAAAATTGTATATGTAGCCACAATGTTCCATATCAATGCATATGTAGTCACAATATTCCATATAAATGTATATGAAGTCACAATGGTCCATATAACTGCATATGTAGTCACAATGTTCCATATCAATGCATATGTAGTCACAATGTTCCATATTTATGCATACAAAGTCACACTGATCCATATAAATGCATATGTAGTAGTCACAATGTTCCATTTAAATGCATATGTAGTCACAATGTTCCATATTTATGCATATGTAGTCACAATGATCCATATAAATGCATATATATGTAGTAGTCACAATGGTTCATATAAATGTATATGTTGTCACAATGTTCCATATAAATGCATATGTAGTCACAATGTTCCATATAAATGTGTATGTAATCACAATGTCCAATATAAATGAATATGTAGTCACAATGTTCCATATAAATGTATATACAGTCACAATGTTCAATATAAATGCATATGTAGTCACAATATTCCATATAAATGTGTATGTAGTCACAATGTCCAATATAAATGAATCTGTAGTCACAATGTTCCATATAAATGTTTATTTAGTCGCAATGTTGCATATGTAGTCGCAGTGTTTCATATGAATGTATATGTAGTTCCAATATTCCATATAAATGCATATATAGTCACAATGTTCCATATAAATGTATATATAGTCGCAATGTTCCATATAAATGTATATGTAACTAGTCACAATATTCCATTTAAAGGTGTATGTAGTAACAATATTCCAAATAAAGGTATATGTAGTCACAATGTTCAATATAAATGTATATGTAGTCACAATGTTCCATATAAATGTATATACAGTCACAATGTTCAATATAAATGCATATGTAGTCACAATATTCCATATAAATGTGTATGTAGTCACAATGTCCAATATAAATGAATCTGTAGTTACAATGTTCCATATAAATGTTTATTTAGTCGCAATGTTGCATATGTAGTCGCAGTGTTTCATATGAATGTATATGTAGTTCCAATATTCCATATAAATGCATATATAGTCACAATGTTCCATATAAATGTATATATAGTCGCAATGTTCCATATAAATGTATATGTAACTAGTCACAATATTCCATTTAAAGGTGTATGTAGTAACAATATTCCAAATAAAGGTATATGTAGTCACAATGTTCAATATAAATGTATATGTAGTCACAATGTTCCATATAAATGCATATGTAGTCACAGTATTCCATATAAATGTGTATGTAGTCACAATGTCCAATATAAATGAATATGTAGTCACAATGTTCCATATAAATGTATATACAGTCACAATGTTCCATATAAATGTTTATTTAGTCAATGTTCCATTTAAAGGTGTATATAGTCGCAATGTTTCATATGAATGTGTATGTATACTAGTCACAATGTTCCATATAAATGCATACGTAGTCACAATGTTCAATATAAATGCATACGTAGTCACAATGTTCCATATAAATGCATACGTAGTCACAATGTTCCATATAAATGCATATGTAGTCCCAATGTTCAATATAAATGTATATATGTAGTCACAGTGTTTCATATAATTACACATGAGTCGCAATGAACTACATAAATGATGTACAAATGATAAATAAATAGTTACAAAAAAAGTTTGATTCTTCATGTTGTACTTGACTTCATTATGATCATTATAATATTATACAAATAGTTTAAGTGATTTCAATAATTCCTGTTTTCTAATTACTGTGTATGCTATTGTTGCAGATAATGCTGACACAGTCGATTGGATGCCATGCTTGTGTATGTTGAATACTTCTGCTGTTTTACATAAACATAATATTTTGACCCTCATTCAAACACTTCATCAGAAATGGAAGTGCCAGGAAAAAAGGTTGCTGGGCTAGGTGCTTGTAATGAGGCAGAATCTGATGAATCATTGGAACGGATCTGTCAGCCATGTAGTGATGATGGCCATAAATTAGCTGCCGCTGGGTTTTGTGTCGACTGTGGTGATTATTTATGTACGGAGTGTTATAAATACCACTGTAAACCAAAACAAACAAGACACCATGTGCTGCAAGATAAAGGAACGATGCCGAAAAGGAACCCCCAGACAACAAACTCTCCTGAAACTGTTGATAAATGTCCCCAACATCCAGGTGAACTTGTTAACTTTTACTGCAGGTCACATGACCAACTAGGTTGTGGCGTATGTTTCATGATTTCTCACAAGACATGTGATGGTGTGAGTTACGTAGAAGAAGAATATGACCAGTTAAGCAGAACACTTGGTAACCTTGAACAACAAGTTGATAACAATGCCAGCAAAGCTCGTCAAAATACCATAGACATAGACAGTTGTAGCTCTGATGCTGTAGAAAATATCAAGCAGTATAGGGCGGAAATAAATGAATGGTTTGACAAACTAGAAAGTGAAGCAGAACTGACAGTAAATGAATTACAAAGGAAAGACCAGAAGGTCATGACCTCTATTACTGCCCAGTGTGACACATCAAGATGTGAAATACATTCAGTGAGTTCAGAACTTGAAAGGCTACACAACACTAAACAAAACGGAAAGTTGTTTGCTGTTATGGATAAAACGAAAGTAAAACTAAAGACAATAGAAGAGGATTTGAGCCAGGTTACGAATGATAATATGATAAAACAGTTTGTGTTTGAGCGTGAAAATCGATTACAAGATTTGATGGCAAGTTTAGATAAGCTCGGAAAAATTACCTTTGTAGATGATTTCAATAAGGAAAGCAAAACAAATATAAACATAAAACCCAGTGATATTGACATAAATAAAAAAAGTGAATCCAGTGATATCAACATCAATAAAAAAAGTGATACTGGCACGAGTAAAATAACTTCAGGATATACTGAGAATAAAACATCTACAACAGACACTGATAACAGTACAACAAAGCTGGAGATATCAAATAATATTCAACCATCAGCACTGCAAATATTTGACAAACATACCAAGAAGTCAGCAACACTTATTGCAAATATCAACATCAGAACAAAGAGTAAATCATGTGGGTATGCATCCTGCATCCCAAGCGTCACTGGGTTAGTCTTGCTAGCAGATAACCAGATCATCATTGTTGACTATAGTAACAGAAAGGTTAAGCTGCTTGATACAAAACACAACAACATAGCTGCTGAACTAAAACTGGCAAGCAATCCACGGGACGTAACTCGTATTGACAACAATCAAGTTGCTGTAACAATTCCACGTGACAATAAAATCAAGATTTTGTCTGTACATTCCGGCATATTGTCTGTAAGTGCCGAAAAAACAGTCAACGGTGAATGTTGGGGTATAGTGAGTAATAATGATACATTTATAGTGACATTTGTGAATCCTGGGAAGGTGGAGATTATTGATATGACTTTGGGACAAGTATTGAGGACTATTGTGCAGGGAAGTATGATGACAATTTACCAGAGTAAAAGGCTGTTCAAAAGTCATAAGAATGTTGCCATGAGTCCAGACAAAATGGCCATATACGTGTCTGACCAATACAACAACACCGTGACCTGTATGACCTTGACTGGTGATGTGCAGGCAGTCTACAAGGATGGCAAACTGAGAGATCCACGCGGTATGGCTATAGACCAGACCGGGACAGTGTATGTTTGTGGCTTTGATTCCAACAACATCCACCAGATTACGGCCAAGTGTACAAAGATACAGATACTACTACAGGATGAAGTGAGAAATCCATTTTCGCTAACTTACTCTGACAGGGAGGACAAACTATACGTGGGAATGAACAGTAACAGTATAAAAGTGGTTCAGATCAAATAGTTTAATGTTGATTACAGCATGTCTGTAAGGCATGACCGCAGCTGTGGCCTAGTGTTAAAGCGTCCACCTCACATGCAGAAGGTTGTGGGTTTGATCCCCGACCGGGTCATACCAAAGAAAATGGTACTAGAAGCTTCCTCGCTTGGCACTCAGCATTAAGAGAAAAGTTCTAGGACTGGTTGGCCTGGTATAATGTCAGTGTCAGTAAAATGTGACGGGGTGGGGTATCATATCATGTGTTGCGGCATGATACTCCAGTGAAACAGTGCTGAGAATACTGTCTAAAGTAGACACCGTCGTGATATGACTGAAAAATGGTTGAAAGCGACACTTAACACCATATAACAACAAAAACAACTGTAAGGCCAGACACACGTTCCCTCATTGGTTGGAACAAGGAGATCAAACTATTATTGACTGTGGTCAGAAGATTATATGGTTCAGGTTAAATTGCAAAGAATTTGTGATCAAACCTATTTGGTAAATTCCAGAGTAACTGATATTTTTACATTGATTGTGAATTAAGAACACAATGGTGACATGAAGACGAGTGAAATTCAAATACTTCAGAATGCTTAAATGACGAAATATGCAATCGGAACAGATACGTGTTGATAAATATGACCAAAATGGGAGGATATTTAGAAGTTATGGCATGCTCGCGAAAAACAATAATTTGTATATATTTATCCATAGTTTTTATTATCTTATTGAAAGTATAAAAATACACACAATATAATCAATAAAGTCTCGTCATATGATCATCAGATTCTACAAAGTGTGCACATGCTGGCTAATGGGGTAGTTTATGCAGAATTGGAAACTTCCAAGTAAACCTCGATAGTACAATAAGTGCATACAGTAAATCATTTTTGTTTTTAGTTTAAACATATTTTATTTCAATATCTTTATGTAACAATACCATAACATGTAATATTTTATATAAATTGTTAGAATGATGCACAGACAGAAAATGGATTGGATTGAAAGTATTTATGAATTTATATCTTTATATGAGTCTCATACTCGTACATACACAGGTAAAATATCAATATCTACAGCACATTAAATGTATATTGCCACTCCATATAAGAGACTATCACAATTGTATAATACAATCATAAAGAACTCTGTACATGCAACATATAATTACATAGGTAAAACTAAAGAAACTTTGCTAATCAATAACTAGGAATTGCCATAATATAATGATAAAAGACTGAGAAGAAAAATAAGCACTTTTGCCCAAAATGGATGTAAATTATCATTAAACACGTTGATCAGATCACCGTGAATTGGATATTGAAGCAAAGTTGCTTTAGATGAGATAAAATGAATAAAACAGGAAACTAAAACAACGAGCATTATTGATAAATAAAAGCATAATTTACTAAATTTAAAATAGTCGTCTTTGTAATATTTGATAGCAGGTTTTGGCACAGATATGTATCATATCCGAGTTGGAAAACAAGAAAGTGAATTTATCGATATCAGACAGTGTCGAGAACATCTTGTTACAAACTGTTGCTCGATTAAATAATTGTTCTCTAAAATCACAGTACATTGAACAATTGAATAAGACATGGTATTCGTTTTCAATACTATCACAAAATGGAAATAACCTTTCATCCAATGACAGACCCTCGTGTCTGCCAGTTTCAATCCAGAAAAATGTTTAATGTAATTGATAATGTTTCAGTATCTTTTCTTAACATTCGATTTGAATTATCATATATTTTTTATTCAATAATCAATCATGCATTTTTCATAAATTAATTAAGTTCTATAATTATTCATTCATTCATTTGTTTACATTAATTCATTTGTATGTTCTGTCATTCGTTCGTCTGTTCAATCATTCATTTTTTCCATTCATTCATCCATTGATTCATTCTTTTATTCATTTGTATGTCTGTTCAATGATGCCGGGCCTGATTAGCTCAGTCGGTTACGCGTCTGACTATCAATCCAGGGGTCGTGAGTTCGAATCCCCCGCCCTGCAACAGTCTCCGTGATGATTGATATACGACATTGTGTCTCATTATCATTCGTCTCTCACCACTGATTCAAGTGGGAAAGTTATTAGTTACTTGCGGAGATGGGGTGTGCTCGAGTACTGGTTAATCCCAGGAAAAAGTGGTTAGGTTAACTGATTGTCTGTTAGCCCTCGATGGCATAAAAATGACGCTAAATATTCAATCAATCAATCAATCTGTTCAATGAATGAATTACACTGAATCATTCGTTTATGTATTCATTCAATCATTAGTGCTTTTGCCTTCTTGGTATATGATGTATGTGTCTAAATATTGCCTGCCTCTCATCTGCATAGAATCTGCAGTAAAACATCTAAATAATACAGCTGTTGTCTGGAATAAAATGTTTTGGATAAGTAAATATCTGTAAATTTGTAAAAAATAAAATATACCTCTCATTATTTTATTTTTGTCATACAAAAATGTAGTCCCGACTCTTCATATTATCTAGATATATCGAGTGATTGTATAAAATGTATATCTATAAACCAGGTATGATATGGTTATTATAAATACCGGTAGGCCACGTGACTATACAGTAACTGTTATTATAAAGGTAGAGAACAGTGTAATTATAACAAGAGGGACAGCGCGCTCGACTATTCGAATATTTGTCGCAGAAGTACAAATTTTATTGGGACTGATGACAAATTCAAGCAAATAAGAGTTATCTAACTTACAAAATAGACAAAATTAAGTACATGTAGGTCTTATAACTGCAATATCTTGTAAGAGGTTTCAATCAAATACATGCAGTGACTGCCGAGTTATAGAATTTCTAAGTAAAACAAAGGCCCTAATTTGCAAAATTTTTTAGCAAGAGTTATCTGACTTGATTACTTTAGTTGATTTCATGACTGCAAAGCCATATGTAAAGCTTCAATCAAATAAATTGAGTGGTTGGTGTAATATGGACTTGATAGAACTTTTACCAAAATTTAAAGTCAAAGAAGGGCAATAATTTGCAACTTATTCGTGCAAGAGTTATCTAACTTCGTTATTGTAGTAGAGTTGATGACTGGGAAAGCTTGTGTAAAGTTTCAATCAAATACATTGAGTGGTTGGTGCGATATGGACTTGAGGGTACTTGCATGCCGGAATTTTTAAGTCAAATAAGGGCACGCACATACACACACACACACACACACACACACACACACACATATTTACTCTCTCTCTCACACACATGCACGCACACATACACACACACACACACAAATTTTCTCTTCACAGTTTTGCCTCAGCATTGTTTCAGCAGATACATAGATACGTGTATCTACGTCTCTGGTTTCAGCATGAGGAGACATTACTATGTAAACAAAGGACCTTGGGAATAACTGACAGCATCATTGTTTATAGCCACTGTTAAGAATCCAATTAAACATAGCCATCTGGGTTACTGGTGATATATCAATAAACACAAAAATACATTAGCACAATCGACAATCTGCAGAATGATGGAATTTTCAGAGTATTTGCGATTTAAGGAAGTCCGTGTTCTGGCTGGTGTGCAGGTTAACGTCAATGCCAAAAAATTGTATTTGATTAACATGCATAATGTGTAATGTGTGTTTATTTGGCAATAAAATATGAATAAACGACTGACTGACATATTAAACAGGCTGTTCGTAAAAGAGCTCCCTAAGCAGAACAGCAGAATGGAAAAAAATATTCTGCTATTTTGCTGGCAGAATGAAAAAAAAAATCATTCTGCATTTTTGCTATTCTTCTGGCAGAATGAAAAAAAATCATTCTGCTGTTCTGCTAGAAAGAAAAATATCATTCCGCTGTTCTGCTATTCTGCTAACTTTACCAACTTAACCATATGTCTATATTACTACCATGTTGGTGAGAAATTCTGCTGTTCTGTTCTGCTATTTTTCTGGCAGAATGAAAAAAATCATTCTGTTATTATGCTGGCAGAATGAAAAAAAAATCATTCTGCTGATATGCTATTTTGCTAGCAGAATGAAAAAAAAAGTCTGTTATTTTTGCTGGCATAATAAAATAAATCATTCTGCTGTTTTGCTGGCGGAATGAAAAAAATCATTCTGCTATTCTGCTGACAGAATGAACAAAAAAACACATTCTACTGTTCTGTTCTGCTTTTTTGCTGGCAGAATTAAAAAAAATAATTCCGCTGTTCTGCTATTCTGATTACTTGACCGACTTAACCATACGTCTATATTACTACCATGTTGGTGGGAAATTCAAAACAATGGGCACGTATCTCTTAGTAAAAAGCGTTTAATCTTGTATTCTATATGTGCTTAATGAAGAAACAAAGAAATACATTATATTCAAATGTAACAATAACAATAAACAATGGCACAACAACAGATAACATTATCTCTACCATGTCAATTGTTATTAATTTCTTAATATAGATGTTATTCGATGTGCCTCCTATCTTATCTAAATATAAACAGCGCACGACATACCGATATGTGCACAATCAGATTATATACCCAAATGCAGAACACGAGAGAAGCGCCCTCTGCGAATCCCCATACCAGGAGCGTCCTATGCTCTCACACACCTCGGTAGCGGCCCATGTGCGCCCACACGTCTATAACTGTCCGCTATGCTGCTGTATATCCTACATCCTCCTCTGTATCTGTCCGCTATACATCTGCGCATATCCAGGATACCCCCTGGTATTGTCAGCTATTCCACTGTATACCCTGGATCCTCCCCTGTAACTGTCCCTTATACAGATGTGTACCCTCGCTCTTTCCTATAACTGTCCACAATACAGCTCTATACATTGGATCCTCCCCTATAACTGTCCCCTGTACAGATATGTACCCTCGCTCTTTCCTATAACTGTCCACAATACAGCTCTATACATTAGATCCTCTTCTATAACTGTCCCCTATACAGATGTGTACCCTCGTTCTTTCCTGTAATTGTCCACAATACAGCTCTATACATTGGATCCTCTTCTATAACTGTCCCCTATACAGATGTGTACCCTCGCTCTTTCCTGTAACTGTCCACAATACAGCTCTATACATTGGATCCTCCCCTATAACTGTCCCCTGTACAGATATGTACCCTCGCTCTTTCCTGTAACTGTCCACAATACAGCTCTATACATTAGATCCTCTTCTATAACTGTCCCCTATACAGATGTGTACCCTCGTTCTTTCCTGTAATTGTCCACAATACAGCTCTATACATTGGATCCTCTTCCATAACTGTCCCCTATACAGATGTGTACCCTCGCTCTTTCCTGTAACTGTCCACAATACAGCTCTATACATTGGATCCTCCCCTATAACTGTCCCCTGTACAGATTTGTACCCTCGCTCTTTCCTGTAACTGTCCACAATACAGCTCTATACATTAGATCCTCTTCTATAACTGTCCCCTATACAGATGTGTACCCTCGTTCTTTCCTGTAACTGTCCACAATACAGCTCTATACATTGGATCCTCTTCTATAACTGTCCCCTGTACAGATGTGTACCCTCGCTCTTTCCTGTAACTGTCCACAATACAGCTCTATACATTGGATCCTCCCCTATAACTGTCCCCTGTACAGATATGTACCCTCGCTCTTTCCTGTGACTGTCCACAATACAGCTCTATACAATGGATCCTCCCCTATAACTGTCCCCTGTACAGATATGTACCCTCGTTCTTTCCTGTAATTGTCCACAATACAGCTCTATACATTGGATCCTCTTCTATAACTGTCCCCTATACAGATGTGTACCCTCGCTCTTTCCTATAACTGTCCACAATACAGCTCTATACATTGGATCTCCCCTATAACTGTCCCCTGTACAGATATGTACCCTCGCTCTTTCCTGTAACTGTCCACAATACAGCTCTATACATTGGATCCTCCCCTATAACTGTCCCCTGTACAGATATGTACCCTCGCTCTTTCCTGTAACTGTCCACAATACAGCTCTATACATTGGATCCTCCCCTATAACTGTCCCCTGTACAGATATCTACCCTCGTTCTTTCCTGTAATTGTCCACAATACAGCTCTATACATTGGATCCTACCCTATAACTATCCCCTATACAGATGTGTACCCTCGCTCTTTCCTGTAATTGTCCACAATACAGCTCTATACATTAAATCCTCTCCTATAACTATCTCCTAAACAGATGTGTACCCTCGTTTTTCCTGTAACTGTCCACAATACAGCGGAGCGCGTGGTGCAGTGGTAGAGCACCGAACCCATGATCGGAGGGTCGTAGGTTCGATCCTCCGCCAGGGCTGTGTGTGGTGTCCTTAAGCAAGACACGTTTTCGCATATGCTTAGTACTGGTTATACCCAGGAAGACTTCGAGACTGATTTGCATCAATTGTAAGAACTTATTTTACAATCGAAGTAAAATAATAAGTTTAAACTATAATACAGCTGTATGTCGTGTATCCTCTCCTGTAACTGTCCGTAATACAGCTGTATGTCTTGTATCCTCTCCTGTAACTCTCCGCAATACAGCTGTATGTCGTGTATCCTCTCCTGTAACTGTCCACAATACAGCTGTTTGTCTTGTGTCTTCTCCTGTAACTGTCCGCAATACAGCTGTATGTCTTGTATCCTCTCATGTAACTGTCCACAATACAGCTGTATGTCGTGTATCCTCTCCTGTAACTGTACGCAATACAGATGTTTGTCTTGTATCCTCTCCCGTAAATGTCCGCAATACAGCTGTATGTCTTGTATCCTCTCCTGTAAATGTCCACAGTACAGCTGTATGTCGTGTACCCTCTCCTGTAACTGTACGCAATACAGCTGTTTGTCTTGTATCCTCTCCTGTAAATGTCCACAATACAGCTGTATGTATTGTATCATCTCATGTAACTGTCCACAATACAGCTGTTTGTCTTGTATCCTCGCCTGTAACTGTCCACAATACAGCCGTATGTCTTCTATCTTCTCTTGTAAATGTCCGAAATACAGCTGTTTTTCTTGTATCCTCTTCTGTAAATGTCTACAATACAGCGGTATGTCTTGTATCCTCTCCTGTAACTGTCCACAATACAGCTGTGTCTTGTATCCTCTCCTGTAACTGTCCACAATACAGCTGTATGTCTTGTATCCTCTCCTGTAAATGTCCACAATGCAGCTGTATATCTTGTATCCTCACCTATAAATGTCCACAATGCAGCTGTATGTCTTGTATCTTCTCCGGTTACTGTCCGCAATATAGCTGTCTGTCTTGTGTCCTCTCATGTAAATGTCCACAATACAGCTGTATGTCTTGTATCCTCACATGTAACTGTCCATAATACAGCTGTATGTTTGTATCATCTCCTGTTACTGTCCACAATACAGCTGTATGTCTTGTATCTTTTTCCTGTAAACGTCGGCAATACAGCTGTATGTTTTGTATCCTCTCATTTAAATGTTCACAATACAGCTGTATGTCTTGTATCCTCTCATTAAACTGTCCACAATACAGCTGTATGTTTTGTATCCTCTCCTGTAACTGTCCGCAATACAGCTGTATGTCTCGTATCCTCGCTTGTAAATACCCACAATACAGCTGTATGTCTTATATACTGTCCTGTTAATGTCTACAATACAGCTGTATGTCTTGTATCCTCTCCTGTAACTGTCCACAATAAGGCTGTATGTCTTGTATCATCTGTAAACGTCCGCAATACAGCTGTATGTATTGTATCCTCTCCTGTTTGTCTCCGCAACACACCTGTATGTCTTGTATCCTCTCATGTAAATGTCCACAATACAGCTGTATGTCGTGTATTCTATCCTGTTAATGTCAACAATACAGCTGTGTGTCTAGTATCCTCTCCTGTAACTGTCCAAAATACAGCTGTATGTCTTGTATCCTCTTATGTAACTGTCCACAATACAGCTGTATGTCGTGTATCCTCTCCTGTTACTGTCCGCAATACAGCTGTATGTCTTGTATCCTCTCCTGTAACTGTCCAAAATACAGCTGTATGTCTTGTATTCTATCCTGTAAATGTCCACAATAGAGCTGTGTGTCTTGCATCTTCTCATGTAACTGTCCACAATACAGCTGTATGTCTTGTATCCTCTCATGTTAATGTCAACAATACAGCTGTATGTCTTGTATCCTTTCCTGTAAATGTCCACAATACAGCTGTATGTCTTGTATCCTCTCCTGTAACTGTCCGCAATACAGCTGTATGTCTCGTATCTTCGCCTGTAAATACCCACAATACAGCTGTATGTCTTATATACTCTCCTGTTAATGTCCACAAAACAGCTGTATGTCTTGTATCCTCTCCTGTAACTGTCCACAATACGGCTGTATGTCTTGTATCATCTGTAAACGTCCGCAATACAGCTGTATGTCTTGTATCCTCTCATGTAAATGTCCACAATACAGCTGTATGTCTTGTATTCTATCCTGTTAATATCAACAATACAGCTGTGTGTCTTGTATCCTCTCCTGTAACTGTACAAAATACAGCTGTATGTCTTGTATCCTCTCATGTAAATGTCCACAATACAGCTGTATGTCTTGTATTCTATCCTGTTAATATCAACAATACAGCTGTATGTCGTGTATCCTCTCCTGTTACTGTCCGCAATACAGCTGTATATCTTGTATTCTATCCTGTAAATGTCCACAATAGAGCTGTGTGTCTTGTATCTTCTACTGTAACTGTCCGCAATACAGCTGTATGTCTTGTATCCTCTCATGTAAATGTCCACAATACAGCTGTATGTTTTGTACCCTCTCCTGTAAATGTCACAATACAGCTGTTTGTTTTGTATCTTCTCCTGTTACTGTCCGCAATACAGTTGTATGTCTTGTATCCTCTCCTGTAACTGTCCGCAATACAGCTGTATGTCGTGTATCCTCTCCTGTAACTGTCTGCAATACAGCTGTATGTCTTGTATCCTCTCATGTTAATGTCCACAATACAGCTGTATGTCTTGTATCCTATCATGTTAATGTCCACAATACAGCTGTATGTCATGTATCCTTTCCTGTAAATGTCCACAATACAGCTGTATGTCTTGTATCCTCTCCTGTAACTGTCCGCAATACAGCTGTATGTCTCGTATCTTCGCCTGTAAATACCCACAATACAGCTGTATGTCTTATATACTCTCCTGTTAATGTCCACAATACAGCTGTATGTTTTGTATCCTCTCCTGTAACTGTCCACAATACGGCTGTATGTCTTGTATCATCTGTAAACGTCCGCAATACAGCTGTATGTCTTGTATCCTCTCATGTAAATGTCCACAATACAGCTGTATGTCTTGTATTCTATCCTGTTAATATCAACAATACAGCTGTGTGTCTTGTATCCTCTCCTGTAACTGTACAAAATATAGCTGTATGTCTTGTATCCTCTTATGTAACTTTCCGCAATACAGCAGTATGTCGTGTATCCTCTCCTGTTACTGTCCGCAATACAGCTGTATATCTTGTATTCTATCCTGTAAATGTCCACAATAGAGCTGTGTGTCTTGCATCCTCTCCTGTAACTGTCCACAATACAGCTGTATGTCTTGTATTCTATCCTGTAAATGTCCACAATAGAGCTGTGTGTCTTGCATCCTTTCCTGTAAATGTCCACAATACAGCTGTATGTCTTGTATCTTCTACTGTAACTGTCCGCAATACAGCTGTATATCTTGTATCCTCTCATGTAAATGTCCACAATACAGCTGTATGTTTTGTATCCTCTCCTGTAAATGTCACAATACAGCTGTTTGTTTTGTATCCTCTCCTGTTACTGTCCGCAATACAGTTGTATGTCTTGTATCCTCTCCTGTAACTGTCCGCAATACAGCTGTATGTCTTGTTTCCTCTCCTGTAACTGTCTGCAATACAGCTGTATGTCTTGTATCCTCTCATGTTAATGTCCACAATACAGCTGTATGTCTTGTATCCTTTCCTGTAAATGTCCACAATACAGCTGTATGTCTTGTATCTTCTCCTGTAACTGTCTGCAATACAGCTGTATGTTTTGTATCCTCTCCTGTAAATGTCACAATACAGCTGTTTGTTTTGTATCCTCTCCTGTTACTGTCCGCAATACAGTTGTATGTCTTGTATCCTCTCCTGTAACTGTCCGCAATACAGCTGTATGTCTTGTATCCTCTCCTGTAACTGTCTGCAATACAGCTGTATGTCTTGTATCCTCTCCTGTAACTGTCTGCAATACAGCTGTATGTCTTGTATCCTCTCCTGTAACTGTCTGCAATACAGCTGTATATATTGTATCCTCTCCTGTGTCTGTCCGCAATACAGCTATATCTCTTGTATCTATTCATGTAAATGTCCATAATACAGCCATATGTCTGATATCTTCTCCTGTAACTGTCCGCAATACAGCTGTTTGTCTTGTATCCTCTTTTGTGACTGTCCATAATACAGTTGTATGTCTTGTATCCTCTCCTGTAACAGTCCGCAATACAACTGTATGTCGTGTATCCTTTTCTGTAAATGTCCACAATACAGCTGTATGTCTTGTTACCTCTCCTGTAACTGTCCAAAATACAGCTGTTTGTCTTGTATCCTTTCCTGTTATTTCCACAATACAGCTGTATGTCTTGTATCCTCTCATGTTACTGTCCACAATACAGCTGTATGTCTTGTATCATCTCCTGTAAATGTCCAGAATACAGCTGTATGTCTTGTATCCTTTCCTGTCAATGTCCACAATACAGCTGTATGTCTTGTATCCTTTCCTGTTTTTGTCCACAATACAGCTGTATGTCTTGTATCCTCTCATGTAACTGTCCACAATACAGCTGTATATCTTGTATCTTCTCCTGTAACTGTCCACAATACAGCTGCATGTCTTGTATCCTCTCCTGTAAATGTCCAGAATACAGCTGTATGTCTTGTATCATTTCCTGTCAATGTCCACAATACAGCTGTATGTCTTGTTTCCTCTACTGTTACTGTCCGCAATACAGCTGAATGTCTTGTATCCTCTCCTTTAACTATCCACAATACAGCTGTATGTCTTGTATCATCTCCTATAAATGTCCACCATACAGCTGTATGTCTTGTATCCTCTTCTGTAAATGTCCACAATACAGCTGTATGTCTTGTATCCTTTCATTTAAATGTCCATAATTCAGCTATATGTCTTGTATCCTCTCCTATAACTATCAGCAATACACCTGTATGTTTTGTATCCTCTCCTGTTACTGTCTTCAATATAGCTGAATGTCTTGTATCCTCTCATGTAACTGTATACATTACAGCTGTTTTTCTTGTTTCCTCTCCTGTAACTGTCCTCAATACAGCTGTATGTCTTGTATCCTCTTCTGTAACTGTCCGCAATTCAGCTGTATGTCTTGTATCCTCTCCTGTTACCATCTGCAATATAGCTGAATGTCTTGTATCCTCTCATGTAAATGTCCACAATACAGCTGTATGTCTTGTATCCTCTCATTAAACTGTTCACAATACAGCTGCATGTCTTGTATCCTCTCCTGTAACTGTCCGCAATACAGCTGTATGTCTTGTATCCTCTCATGTAAATGTCAACAATACAGCTGTATGTCTTGTATCCTCTCATTTTAATGTCCACAATACAGCTGTATGTTTTGTATTCTCTCCTGTAACTGTCTGCAATACAGCTGTATGTCTTGTATCCTCTCATGTTTCTGTCCGCAATACAGCTGTATTTTTATATCTTTTCATGTAAATATCCACAATACAGCCATATGTCTTATATCCTTTTCTGTAACTGTCCGCAATACAGCTGTATGTCTTGTATCCTCTCTTGTAACTGTCCACAATACAGTTGTATGTCTTGTATCCCTTCGTGTAACTGTCCGCAATACAGCTGTACGTCTTGTATTATTTCTGTAAATGTCCACAATACAGCTGTATGTCATGTATCCTCTCCTGTAAATGTCCACAATACAGCCATATGTCTTATATCCTTTCCTGTAACTGTCCGCAATACAGCTGTATGTCTTGTATCCTCTCTTGTAACTGTCGACAATACAGTTGTATGTCTTGTATCCTCTCCTGTAACTGTCAGCAATACAGCTGTATGTCTTGTATCCTTTCCTGTAAATGTCCACAATACAGCTGTATGTCATGTATCCTCTCCTGTAAATTGTCCACAATACAGCTGTATGTCTTGTATTCTTTCTGCAAATGTCCACAATACAGCCATATGTCTTATATCCTTTCCTGTAACTGTCCGCAATACAGCTGTATGTCTTGTATCCTCTCATGTAACTGTCCACAATACATATGTATATTTTGTATCCTCTCATGTAACTGTCCGCAATACAGCTGTATGTCTTGTTTCCTCTCATGTAACTGTCCACAATACATATGTATATTTTGTATCCTCTACTGTTACTGTCCGCAATACTGCTGTTTGTCTTGTATTTAACTATCCATAATACAGCTGTATGTCTTGTATCATCTCCTGTTAATGTCCACAATACAGCTGTATGTCTTGTATCCTCTTCTGTAAATGTCCACAATACAGCTGTATGACTTGTATCCTCTCATTTAAATGTCCACAATACAGCTGTATGTTTTCTATCTTCTCATATAACTGTCCGCAATACAGCTGTATGCCTTATATCCTCTCCTGTAAATTTCCGCAATATAGCTGTATGTCGTGTTTCCTCTCCTGTAACTGTCCGCAATACAGATGTATGTCCTGTATCCTCTCCTGTAACTGTCCGCAATACAGCTGTATGTCTTGTTTCCTCTCATATAACTGTCTGCAATACAGATGTATGTCTGTCCGCAATACAGATGTATGTCTTGTATCCTATTCTGTAACTGTCCGCAATACAGCTGTATGTCTTGTTTCCTTTCCTGTAACTGTCCACAATACAGCTGTATGTATTGTTTCCTCTCCTGTAAATGTCCACAATACAGCTGTATATCTTGTTTCTTCTCCTGTTACTGTCCACAATACAGCTGTACGTCTTGTTTCTTCTCCTGTAACTTTCCATAAAAGCAGCTGTATGTCTTGTATCCTCTCCTGTAAATATCCACAATACATCTGTATGTCTTGTATCCTATCCTGTTACTGTCCACAATACAGCTGTATGTCTTATATCATCTCCTGTTACTGTCCGCAATACAGCTGTTTGTCTTGTATCCTCTCATGTAACTGTCAACAATACAGCTGTATGTCTTATATCCTCTCCTGTAAATGTCTGCAATACAGCTGTATGTCTTGTATACTTTCCTGTTACTGTCCACAAAACATCTGTATGTCTTGTATCCTCTCCTGTAAATGTCCGCAATACAGCTGTGTGTCCTGGGTGATTTTGGTTGCCCCCCCCCCCCCCCCATCACAACCACACACACACCCTGTATTTGTCCGCTATACAGTTGTATGTTTTGTATCCTCTCCTGTAAATGTCCGCAATACAGCTGTATGTCTTGTATCCTCTCCTGTTACTGTCCATAATACATATGTATGTCTTGTATCCTCTCCTGTAAATGTCAGCAATACAGCTGGGTGTCCTGGGTGGTTCTGGGTGTCCCCCCCCCCCCCACACACACACAAACACACACTGTATCTGTCCGCTATACAGTTGTATACCCTGGGTGCACCCCACCCCCTGTATCCGTCCGCTATACGACTGTATGACATATCTATACCGATGAGATAGTGTTACACATGTACATATATCCGCCAATGTCAGACCACGTCCTCTTTAAGTTGTCTCGGTAATAAACGCACCTCAGCATACACAGTAATGTGGCTAAACTATACCCCACTACTTTATTTAGTGACTACTTGATTGATTGATGAATCAGTCAATTGATCACTTGCTAACCGGTAGATGAATACTTTAATTTGATATATAGTTGATCTTCCATTCACAAATGCTCGTTTATTATTAAATTTATTAATCGAGTTTGCAAATATTTATTGTGCGAGGCTCTGCCGAGCGTTAATTCATTGATGCCAACGAGTTTAGTAAATTCAATAATAAACGATCATGAAGGTAAGCTTCTTTTTACCACACACCTTTGGATGAGTCTTGTATATTTTTCATTAATTTTCCACGCCACCTCTATAAATCGGGTATATTAGTTCCCGTGAGTCATAATGTCTCAAACTAACGTCTTTTTTAGTATATTCATAATTTGAAACACGGAGTGAATTGATATACAGAGGTAGCTATAAACCAAAGAACAATTTTGTTACTCAAAGTGTGTTTGGGTATTTAGTAAAAAAATAAATAAAATAGATTTACATAGTGTATGGATATTTATCACGTAGCGGAGATGTTGAACAATGAAAAAAAATAATATAAGGAATGAAAATTTAACTAATGATATTGAAATCAAGAATAAAATTTTATTTTATGCTTTTTCATAACTCATATATTTTTCTCAGTGAATTACTTATATGCTTAGTACTGGTTCTACCGAGGAATTATAATATTAATTATAAACACTGAAATTATAAATGATGATAATCTTAATGCAATATTTTTACCATAAAATCAAAACATGTTGATTTCAGTGAAATACTGTATATATTATATATATCGAGTAGTCGAGATTTTCAGAATTTTTAAAACATTGTTTTTTTTATTGATATCAAGAATAAAATTGTAATTAAAATATAACGACAAAGAGAAGCCTTAATGAGCTTCACTAAGAGTTCAAATAGCAGTCGCACTACATCATCCACGTTATCTTATTGATATCCTTCAATGGCGGATCTGCTCTTTAAAACAACCGGCGCATGCTCCCCCGCACTCCTCAATACGAAACTTTCATATTCTATTAAAATCTACTTTATTTTTAGTTTCTACTGGAAAAAATGTGGCCCGTTCAGATTTTGTGTTGTACCCCTTTAGGTCACCCCCTCTAAACTGAAATCCTGGATCCGCCCCTGTCCCTGTATGCTGATTTTTACTGTGCAGGATAAAAGAAAATGGACTAACTAGTAGATAGCAATATTATTATTATTATTATCGTTTTACACAATCCCGTTCCTCGGGCGGTGTTAGGTGAACGTTGTTTAGCAGAAAATTCGTATGATAATTACATAAATACATATCACATTTTAGTGCATGTTTACGTATACTCAATGTTTATTCATAACTAGGGTATGAGGTGGCATGTTTTAATTTTAATTGGACATATTTTATGTTAAAGAACGCTTGTGTGAATCAAAACCAGCAGGACCTGTGTCTTTGTTGGAACACGTGTAAGAGTAGACGACTGCAGCAGACGACTATTGCTTTACGCCAAGTGACAAGGTGACAATTTACGATCATAGCGTTTAGGCTGAAGATTTCCCCCGACATCATTGGAATGTAACTTATTTTAAAACAGAGAGCACAGCAGGAAATATGTGGTCTGCTGCGAAAACTTCGTCTGTTTTTATTATATTCGGACTTTCAATTTTCAGTGGTTTACTGTCATGTATAGCCATTCACTGTTTAGCGAACCGTTTAGGTATTTCGGGTGCATTTAGGAGGGCACTCAGTGTACTCAATTGTTTTTCCGGTGGAGTATTTTTCGCGGCCTCTGTTCTTAACCTTTTACCGGAAGCTAGAGAGGATATGGGAAAGGTGCTGATTCACTACGATGTACACACAGAATATCCACTAACGGAAGCGCTTATGGGTGTTGGATTCTTTGTAATTTTAGGCCTCGAGCATATGGCTTATGCAGTTTTATCAAAATCAAAAACTGATGTTCGCAATATAAAAAGCAAATCGCGAAAAGCGTCTGCTCGAAACCAAACGCGCAAAACAGAGAGTAAACGTGGTAGTTCAGTTACTTATAAAAAATTGAGCCAGGAGGACAACGCTGAAACTGCGACAGACTCGGAAATTCTAGTTCGCGACTTCGAAGACTCGTCGTACCTTGATGACGTCACATATCAAACGTACGGCACGGTTGACGATACGTCGTTAAGTTCCGGTCCGTACCCAGCAGAGCACAAACCGAAACCAAAAGAGCAAGTGTATTTACAAGAAAGTGAACAAATCGTGATTAGAGATAATAATATTTTTATACATAAAAATGACAACAAAGCGTCTGTCGGCGACGCGCTAAAATCAGCAACAGAGGTTTCCGGTGGTGATTCGGCTGTTTCGAAATTACGCAGGATAATTCTGTTACTTGCACTCTCGTTGCATATGGTTTTCGATGGTCTTGCGTTGGGACTTTTACAAAAAGAAAGCAAAATCTGGACACTTGTTCTCAGTTTGTCTCTCCATAAAGTTCTAATCTTCTTTACAATTGGTATTGAATTACTTGAAATTTTAAATTCGTTGAAGACAACGATAGCGGCCGTGATTGTGTTCGCCCTTGTTAGCCCATGCGGTATTCTGATTGGAGAGAGTATCAATGGCGATGACGTCACGGGTGAAATGGCGTCCGCAATTTTACAAGGTATTGCCACTGGAACGTTTCTTTATGTCACGTTTTTTGAGATTCTTCAAAAAGAGTTCGGTTCAAGTGAGCATGACCTTTTAAAAGTATTTGCAACAGTGTTTGGTTTTGCGTTGATTGCAGCTGTGAGGCTGTCAGAAAGCGAAGAAGGCGACTGAAATTGTTTTTATAAAAGTTTCTGTCTACCGTAATGGTATTTTTTTTTTGGACGGAAACTCATTTTAAAAATGAATTTAAGAAAGTTAATGATTGGTCACATATAATTATTGAATAATAAAACATCCAAGGAGTCACAGGGAAACCGTGGCCCTTTCACTGTTCCATATGTTCCCTAATTGTGTTATAAGCCGAGATTGGAACTGAGATAGCAAAATTTCATATTTATCATATTAAAGACAATTTAAAACTGTGTGATTTTTCGAACTGATGACGATGCACTTTACAATGATGTAACTTTTTTATTTATTATTTACATATAGTCATGAATTGTTCATACAATAATAACAATGCCTATTCTACACGATATACTTTTGGCTGTGCATGTGTACTATTTCCCTTTTTGAGAAATGCTAACAAGATGTGGGCGAACAATTACAAATTTACCTCAGTTTAAATATGCAAAATTGACTTAAAATAGAAACTAGTAGATGGCACAAACCAGATAAACATAAGTGTCTCAATTTTTGCTGTAATTAAGGTCTTCTTTATAAGTCATGGCTGCAATGATGCCATTGATTGACTGATCTTAATTAACCCTTTACTTCATATAGACGCCTTTGGATACCTCTAATATAGACGCCTTTGGACACCTCTAATATAGACGCCTTTGGACACCTCTAATATAGAAGGCTTTTGAATTATTGGATGAATTATGTTTACATTAACTGACAGAGTGGAAAACAGTGCAGGAAGTGTTCAGATTGCTAGTTACGAGCAATCTGAACTCTTCCTGCACTGTTTTCAAAGGCCTTCTGTGATTGGTGCGGGAAAACGCGTTTCTATGGAGTAAAGGGTTAATTTAAAATATTGTATTCTTTATGTTCAGATCACCCATTTGGTCATGTGTGTTATTAAAATAAAACTACACTAAACAGAACAGCTAAACCGACCGACCTGACATTTTATGTACCTGGCATCATAGTTTATGCATTTTCTCAAAAAATATTAATACAATTTCCCTGAAATTTGGACTTGAATAATAAAAAACCCCAATAAGACTATAATTTTATATAATAAAAAAATGAATACCGTTTGTGTCGTTTATAAATGTTAAAACTACTACTCAATATATTGAAAAAAGATATTAGAAATACAAAAGTGGCGGGATAGCTGTTCCGTTCAGTATATGTATAAAATGTATGATCAAGAAGTGGCGGGGTAGCTGTTCCGTTCAGTATATATATATGTGTGTGTGTGTATGATCAATGGCTTACATAGAAGGAGAGGAAACTTGTATCTCTATGCGATTTGTTGGGAAAATTGAACGCGAAGAATTAATGATTTGGCAAATTAATCATTTAGAAAGTTTCACCGGCAACTGATTTCTGATACATGAAGTGCAAGTTGTATGTAACATTAGATGATTAACAATATTTAATAATATTTTTAATATGCAAATTGATCTTGAATTAAAACATTTGAAGCAAAATTTCAAGTACTGGTATTTTTTTAGTTGCCGCCAGTATACAAAGTTTGCAATCAATAAATAATTTAATACTTTCAGATACAGTTTGCTGGGAACAGTCTCATTTTGTAGAGAATTTTATTGTGCAAAGAAAGAATTGTTATTTGCATTCCTGAAGGATGAATGGAAGTCAATTAAAAACGATATTTCACGAGAATTTGCGTGAATACACAAGCTCATAAAATTTCAACTAGTTGCCTTTTCTTTTTCTATGTAAATCCCTAGTTTAAACTTATTTATTTTACTTCGATTGTGAAACAAGTTCTTTTAACTTAGACAAATCATTCTCGAAATCTTCCTGGTTAGAGCCAGTACTAAGCATATGTGGAAAAAAGTGTCTTGCTCAAGGACAACACACATAGCCGTGGCGGAAGATCGAACCAACGACTCTCCGATCGGTGCCCTACCATTACACCACGTGCTCCACTAACTGTTAATCATTGACATGATATATCAAGTTTGTGTTCCGTGACACCGTATTTACAAAAACGTCTCAACTTGAGTATATACGATAAATCTTTAAGTCTATATTCATTTAACATTGTTATTTCTGAACTGATGCAATGTCACTGTTAATTATTACTTTGTTATGCATATAAGCGTTATCAATTTAATGAGGTCTCGCCTATACCGCCGAGATTTTTCGATCTTAGCAGTAAAACTGCACATTTATATCAAACATCTTAGATATTGTTTATCAAAAAATAAATATACACTTTGCTGAATTACTCTAAAAATTGTGTTTGAACGGTAATCGTACTGGCGTTATAAAACTAATACCCGAAATATATAAAACTGTTCCCGAATACTTGATCGTCTTTGGAAATATACTTACTATATATCAAAATAAAGGTCGTGGAACGATACTTTTAGTTGACAGATATAAACTATGCTATTGATATGATTTATATATTTTAATTTAATAATAAGTCACATTCAACGTCATTTTCCCCGTGTCCCGGCGTTATATTTACCACGGGTCCCGGCCTTAAATGTTATGTTAAAAAACGCCGCGAAAGTAACATTCTATCTTTTATTTATTTTAAGTTAAATATCGTCCATGAAAATGTTTACATAATACAAATATTCTAACATAATTATCAATAGTGATATGGTATGGAAAAAGTACAGTTGATAATAAACATATTCTGATGATGGTGGTGGTGGTGATGATATAAATTATTTGTTATATAACGAGATATAGTGCATGGTAACTGTTTTATATGTTGCTAGATAGAGGTTTGATTGTTTTTGGTGTTGTTGTTTTGTTGTTTTTTTAAATTAATTTGAATGCTATGACGCCTTTACGTTCAATCTTCAAAAATACATAACACCATAATAAAAAATTATTAATGTTAGAATACCATCATATTATTCTCATCGAAAACGATGTTTCTCAGTTTATCATGCTAGCCTTAGAAACAAACGTAGAAATCTGAACGCTGATTTGTATAGAGAAATCACCTGCGTTCATCACCGTTCTGTGGGTATGAAGAGGCCATTGAAGATGCTGAACATTACTTTTTTAAATTTCTTAGATATATCAATCAAAGATTCATCTTGTTTCCAACGAAATGAGCATACATCTGTTAAATATTAATATATTACTGAGTGGAAGTGAAACTCTAACTTTAGCAGATACTATGACTATTAGTTTAAACTTAACTTCGATTGTGAAACAAGTTCTTAAAACTTAGGAAGGTCACGCTGGAAGTCTTCCTGGCTAACCATATGCGAAAAAAACACGATATAAAGTTATATATGCACAAAAAATCAATTGCCTGTGATATCTGAATGATTAATTTGGCAAATCAATTCTTCGCATGCAATTTTAGAGACATTCAGTAGAGAGATGCAAGTTTCCAATCCTTCTATATAAGACTTTCTTTAGAGGCACTGTGCATTATACATTTACCTTTATTTTCTTTTTTTTTTCTTAGAAAAGCCTGGACCGATTGAGGTTAAAATTTGAAGGTAAAAATGTTAGCGTTGTACACTAGTATTTGGACACATCTCCTTTACATAAAATGTAAGGTGTATGTAACATTAGATGTTTTAAAATATTTTGAACACGCTAAATGATATTGAATTTAAAATATTGCAGTTTGAAGTAAAGTTTCAAGTATTTCCCTTGATTTTTTAGTTGCAGTGTACAAATTGTGTAAGCATAAGTACTTCAACAATTGCTTGGAATGGTCTCGTTTCTGAGATGAATGGAAGTGAGGATATTTGAAAACGGGACTTCGCGAGATTTTGCATTATTACGCGAGACGGTTCATAACATCTCAATCAGCTGCTTTTCCTTCTCTATATAAGACAAGAGGGTCTGGCCACCTTCTTCTAACTGTTATATGCATAGCGATCTTGACACGGTTGAATGTTTTATGGAAGGAACTCTATAAACCGCTCATTTCGATCTAATCCTTTTATACACTGATCTCGTGTCTGTACATAATAAAATGTTGTAACTTGCTTGGATATTTGAATAAATAACGTTTTAATTAAACGAATCGATAGAAAAGCCATAGGGACATTTGACGATGATGAACATAATTGTGACCGTGTTATTAGACAAGATCAAACGCCATTTGTCTTTTAGAAAAACAAGCGTCGTCGATAATCAAGACTATGTTGTTATATAACGTACTGCAATCCGTTTGCGAATGTTTATGTATAGAAATGTTTATGTATTATCACGTGATGTAACGCAAGTTTATATTATTGAACCTTGATCTAACACGCATCATCTTCACCAAAACAAAACTATATTATACTGGTTATACCTATTACCGCGAGTCTAAAAACGTTGTCAACCACGTAACTCATGCGGATGACATCAATAATAAAACAGTAATAGAATTACTTTATTGTCCTGAATAACCCTTTTAAAACTTTCCATTCAGAAGGCAAGAAATGATGTCATCATGAAAAATACTGCTTTCAAATAATATTAAGCAAATAATGTATGAAAAATATAATTAAAGATTCAAACCAACATAAACAGTGAGTTTGTACACTTAAGAATGTTTGTACTGATTCTTGTTTTATCCAAAAGAAGGCACAAACATGTTCAACCCCTTCCCAAGAAATCTTACTGGCGTACAGTATTTTAAGTGCACCCATACATTTTAAATGTCACACTGTCCGCAGGTAAGAAATTCTAAATATACATGTGTGATATAATGTTATTATACACGCATTCGCGGTAATATGTATATCGCGGTATTAAGTATACAATGGATATACTCGTATATATATATAGATGCGAATACGAATCGCTCTAGAGTCTGTTTCCTGCACATGGATAGAACGTGATCTGAGTGTTGATTTTGACAGACCACATCGGGTCTAGCCTAGGTTCGAAGCCACGGTCTCTGGCATGAGTAGCCTACACACAAGCCACCGTAACATTGCCCACATATTTCAGTACACTGGGTGTGAGATACAATCACATTTGTATCGTCATAGCCATAGTTATTAAGCAGGTTCGACCCCCTCTCTTCCAACTAAAAATATTAATCAGTCTTTCGGGTGAGATTTTAACAAAAATCGAGGTTCCATGTATCGGTGCTTTACACACGGTATGTAAAAGAATCAGGGACGCTACAAAGGGTCTTCTGTATCTCTGCACTATCCTCTAAAAATCTAAAATTACTAATAATCTTCTGGAGGCGTCGCTCGTGCGGAAGGCTGTGACGACGGTAGATAATATTACCGTCATTATGTTTAATGTGCACGTGACTCTCATTTGCTACCCCTCTGCGAAGATCGACAGTGGTCATCTTGAACTCGCACAGGTCAATAGAGCAGAGACATAGACGTCTATGTCTCTGAGTAGAGCAAGAAGTTAGTAAAATCAATATAAATTAAGTTATGGAATTAGAGGTCATTGAGTTAGAATACCCTTAATACAACGCTTGTAGATAGTACATCTATATATGAGGCAGGTTATCTTTAAATAAACATTCTGGGTTGCGTTCAGCACTGTTAAACAGCAAACAAGCTTTAATGCCTGGTTCCCTAAAATTGTCGCGTTCTGTGTGCTAATATAAGGTTGAGCCAGTGTCCAGGAACATATGTTAGCTAACGTTATCAAACTGAACGCAGACCTGGTATCTAAACTATTTGTTGACTTGTCAAAATGTAGGTCTATCATACCTAATCTTAGATTGACCTCATGTTGACCTTTCATTGTAGGTATTTGCACTGCATATTAAAACAGAAATGGTTTCTAAAAAGTATATATTATATCCACACGATACAAATATGAAACTGACTAACAGTTAATATATATATATGCCATTGATTTCATTACTGTTTTGGGAGGGGTAATAACTCATGTAAATGAAACTTTCTTACTATTTCCTCAATAACACCGACCTGATAACAAATATGGCCGCCGATACTAAAAATATTTTAAACGTCGCGTTCCTGAGAACAAGCCAATGGGCTTTGAAATTCATTTAGATATTTTTTCGGTACTACCGGCTTATGGTCATTTACTAAACGACAGGGGTAAAAAATTGGCTCCACTCCGACGGTCAAATATTTTATATGTTTTGTGCAATCAGGGGCAGATCCAGAATTTCAGTTTAGAGCGGCCGGACTCGCACAAAATCTGAATGAATGGATTAATGAATGAATGAATTGAGTTTTACGGTGTACCAACACATTGTAGGTTATTCGATGCCAACAGGAAGGAAAATTCCAGGTCCACTCTACATGTACAACAACAACAACAACACATCAACATACAGATTAAAAAAATACATAAACAAATAAATATGCAGAATGAACCTAGAACATTGATACCACAAATTCTGAACGGGCACACATGATTTTTCAGTAGAAATATAGTGGGTTATAATAAAATTTGGGATTTTTTTTAACAGTGGAACTGCCATTGGAAAGGATTATCATACATAAGTCACCAAGACAGTGGAGTAATACAAGCAATACAGAAGTCCCCTACTGGTATATAGTTAGGACTTTGTTAACGAACATGTAGTAGAAAAAAAATAATCTTGAATGATGTGCACGATGTTCTTATTGCTCTCTTTCCACAGGTAATTTCACTTATTGTGTTGCCATAGCAACCCCAAATTTTGTCCGTTGAAAAAATAAAATGACATGCATTATCTCCTTATTGCTCTCTATCCACATGCAAAATTTCACAAACCTAGCTTGGGTACTTGTTGAGCAGTGACTTAATTATATCTCTGTATTGAGTAATCTTTCTGGACGGATGGACGGAGGGTAAACCTATAGTTCCATCTGGTGAAACTGGTCACCGGTATGGGACTTATAAACTAGATGTATAATTAATGCAATTGCTGATTTAATTCTTATTGAAAAAATAATCCTACAGCAGTCACATGCGCAAATCAATAATTGACATTCATTTAATGATTTATTCTAAGGTATGGTCTATTCTAAGGTATGATCTACTCTAAGGTATGGTCTATTCTAAGGTATGGTCTATTCTAAGGTATGGTATATTCTAAGGTATGATCTACTCTAAGGTATGATCTACTCTAAGGTATGGTCTATTTTAAGGTATGGTCTATTCTAAGGTATGATCTTCTCTAAGGTATGATCTATTCTAAGGTATGATCTACTCTAAGGTATGGTCTATTCTAAGGTATGATCTACTCTAAGGTATGGTCTATTCTAAGGTATGGTCTAGGCTACGGTATGATCTACTCTAAGGTATGATCTATTCTAAGGTATGATCTACTCTAAGGTATGGTCTATTCTAAGGTATGGTCTATTCTAAGGTATGATCTACTCTAAGGTATGGTCTATTCTAAGGTATGATCTACTCTAAGGTATGGTCTATTCTAAGGTATGGTCTAGGCTACGGTATGATCTACTCGAAGGTATGATCTATTCTAAGGTATGATCTACTCTAAGGTATGATCTATTCTAAGGTATCGTCTATGCTACAGTATGATCTACTCTAAGGTATGATCTACTCTAAGGTATGGTCTATTCTATGGTATCTATTCTAAGGTATGGTCTATTCTAAGGTATGATCTATTCTAAGGTTAAGAACGACATATAACACCATCTTTAAATATCTTGTATAAAAAGAAACTGGACATGTCCCCAACCAGTTTTTGTTGTCATAGTAACCAGTTTTTGTCAGACTGAAAAAAAATCAAATGACCTCCATTATCTCCTTAATGCCCCCTATCTACATGCAGAGTTTCGCAGACCTCCTATCTTGGATATTTCCTACGATATACACCCTTTTTGAGTAATCTTTTCAGGCTTATTGACGTCAGATGGAAGGACTGACAGACTGTAAAAGTTCTTCCGTACGGTAAACTTATACTGGTTTCACGGAAGTGGAATAATATTTTTTTTTTAATGGGGTTTCAACACACAATAAAATAATATACATATTATGAATGAATATGGAATTCAGAATTATTCTTATTTTGGAATTCAAATAAAATGAAAATCATAATTATCTTTTAGTGTCAAACACCATTTTATTTTTATTAACCCCCAATTAAAATTATATGTACATTCTCCCAGTGAGGATATGATTGACATTTATACATTAATGAGAGTATAACATACTTGCCATCAGACAATTTCACAATCAGGATATATCACTCATACCCAGTACAACCACAGACATATAAACAGAGTTAAGTGATTACAATTTTTTTTTTTTAAATTTCGTGTAGCACATCTGGCGTTTTCAAAACCTTTAAAACACAACTGCTCTGGAACCAATCAACATATTTTTGTGATTTTGGTATAGAAAGAAAGGGCTTTAATGAAACTTTCTGTGGTAATCTTTTCTCTTTTTTTAAATTTAAAAGAAATAAAGAATATTTACACTTACAGTTATTTCTTGTGATCTTTTTTCATATTTACATTTCTACAGTAAACAATAAAAAAAACTTGAAATATTGATATAAAAATTTCAACTACACATGTATTTCTTCATCTTTCTACATAAAATTTCAATTTCTATGATGTGTTGTTAAAATGTCTTGTTAAACCGAGTACACTACCTTTATTGTTAAAAAATTCCAACATTTTACGTTTTCAACCCGTAATAACGTAAATTCAAAAGAAAAATATTAAATACTAGTAATGGATGAGTGAAAATAGTCAAAATTTTGATTAGCTTTACTAAGTTACCAAAATTAATAAATTCAGACAAAGTCTCAAAGATAAAGGTGCCACCCGAGTGTCCGGCCATGTATGTTGAATTGAATTGCCAATCTCTGTAATAAGGTCACTGGTAAAAACCTACAGTCAAACCTGTCTTAAGCAGCCAGTCGAGAGAAGAAGAAAAAGTGGCTTTTAAGACAGGTTGTTTCTAAATGCAGGTTAATTTGCTCTAAAAGCATATACATTGAAAACAGTAAATGTGGCTGCTTAAGATAGGTGGCTCCTTGATAGAGGTGGCCACTAACACAGGTTTGACTATAATATCTAAATGGGACTGTAATTATACATCAATACTTCTAATCAGGCAACTTCATGCAAGCCCATTTTTTTTAGTTTAAACTGATTTATTTTAGCTGGACTGTGAAGCTCAGAGGTTATATAAAACCAGGTATAACCAGGTCCCGAGATTATAATAATTATTTTCACGCTTAACTCAAAATTGTACTTGAACACAGTTCCAGAATTCATATATGAAAACATAATAAATGAAAGCTTAAACACTTGACTTAGCTTGGAATTTGAAATCATAAATGTTGATTTGAGGTAGAAAGTTACATGTATTGACATGTATTTTGTTGTAACGAGGTCATTTTTGAGTTGAGCATGAAATCTTGAATTTCTTATGTTTTATAACCTCCAACCCTGGCATACTGAATGTTTTATAACCTCCAACCCTGGTGTACTGAATGTTTTATAACCTCCAACCCTGGCGTACTGAATGTTTTATAACCTCCAACCCTGGCGTACTGAATGTTTTATAACCTCCAACCCTGGCGTACTGAATGTTTTATAACCTCCAACCCTGGCGTACTGAATGTTTTATAACCTCCAACCCTGGTGTACTGAATGTTTTATAACCTCCTACCCTGGTGTACTGAATGTTGTTTTTGAGCATGGAACAGTGCCAAGTTTTTCTAACAGCATACAGTCAAACCTGTGTAAGCAGCCACCTCTATTTAGCAGCCACCTGTCTTAAGCAGCTACACTTGCTATTTCCCATTTCTATGCTTTCAGAGCAAATTAACCTGTATTTAGCTACAACCCACCTTAAAAGGTCACTTTTGCTCCATCCCTCGACTGGCTGCTCAAGACAGGTCTGACTGTAAAAGTGTATTGTGTATCTAGTTTTGTCACGTAATCATCGTGTATTTCCCAAATTTGCAAGAAATACAAGGAAAGGCATTTCATTATCTCATTACATCCAGAAAAACATTCCCTCCCCCACCCCCACCCCAAATATCTTAAACAACTCGTGAGCCAATCAGCAGGGCTTTTTATATATCTCTGAAATCACCAAGTCAAGTAGTTGTTGTAATCTGTACATATTTATAGGTCTCTGTTATTATGTAACAAAGTGTACAGACAAACCCATCTTTAGCAGTTACTCAAGGAAAATGGTAAAACTGGCCCCTTAGGACAAGTGGCTAATAAATACTGGTTGATTAAAACTAAAATGGTAAATAGAAAAGATGGTTGTTTAAGACAAATGGTTGTTTAATAGAGGTGACCCTATAACACAGGACTAACATGTTTATATGTCTCTGGTGTAACGTAACAAAGTACATACACATGGCCCCAGCTTCACTAAACATCTCAGCTTTACATGTCCCTCAACTCAATTTTTTATCAATGATATAACTTTATAAACAATGAAAATTTTTCATATTATCTTTTATCTGATCAATGAGTAAAGATTTGTTACCGCTTCAATTTTGGGCAGTCATTTAAAGTGTAATGAGTTCAAGCTAGAGATACTGAGATTTTTTAGTCGAGTGGAGGAAAATCTCAAGTTGAGATGTTTAGTGAAAATGAACCAAGGTCTCATTTAAATCAGGTTGTAAGCTTCTTAAGACACACACAGTGTATACAATACTTCTCTGCACAAATTTAGGTTTTAATCATGTGTGTAGATAACTTTACGTACCAATCTTTTGGTGTATGCAGTACAGGTTAGTATTATATGCACAAATAAATAAAGAAATGTACGACCTATGTGAATATGTGCTGTTTTACATACAGTACCTGGGGTCGGTTTCACTGAACATTTCAAGCTGAGATATTCTTCAACTAAAAAAAATTCACTATCTCTAAATCTCTACTCAAACATATTAAAAGTCCACAAATATTAAAAGTCAGGACACATCTTAATCTATCAGTAAAGGACAACATGCAAAATGATCAATGTTTACTAAAGTTATAACATCTCAAAAATTTGAGTTCAGGTAAATCTCAAGTTGAGATGTTCAGTGGAACTGTGAACATGGAAATACAAAAGTGGCAGGTTAGCTATTCCGTTCAGTATGTACACCAGTACATAAATGTATTAACAGCTTAAATAAAATACGAATACATGAAAAATAAAATTACATAAAGAATCTGCATACCAAATTTGTTTATGTCAATGTACTTACTATACAATGTAATACGCTATTTAAAAAAAACATTTTGGTCTGAAAATGTAAATTTCCAAGACAACAAAGACATTTTTCAGCAGTTTTAGAATACTGGGGCCGTTTCCCAAATCTCCATAAGACTTAAAATTTTCGTACAAACTGTGACATTTAGGACGTTTCATTTACGCAGTATTTTTGCAAATTTTAAAAAGAATACTACTCACTTATGAAATTCGTAAAATGATGTAGATGAAACACAAAATGAATCCCGCCGGCATTTTTCAAGTTCAAGTTTTTCACTAAGAAGTTTGTAAACTTATTAACGTTAGTGAAACTGGCTCCAGCTTAGAGTAAAGTTGATTGTAAGCTTAGTTTGAAATACAACAAATCAATAATACTTAAGTATATAAGAACACGTCCTAAATGATTGAATATTTAGTGTCATTTTTATGCCATTGAGAGCTAACATATGATCAGTTAACCTAACCACTGTTTCCTAGGATCCTGAAAGGTTAACCAGTACTCAAGCACACTCTATCTCTGCAAGTTACTGATAACTTTCCCAAATGAATCAGGGGTTAGACGAATGATAATGAGACCGATGTTGTAAATCAATCATCACAGAGACTATTGTTGGGTGGGGATTCGAACTCACAACCTAAAACAGAATCTGCATTTAATGCCAGAAGCACTGATTTTCAGATGTTCAGAATTTTTGATAATAATAAATTTCTGATACATTATGTTGTTATAGGAAGAAGAAATGCATGAATTGGGTTTTATGGTGTACCAAAACATAGGCTATATGACACCACCAGGAAGGGAGATTCCAGGCACACTGTCCATGTACAAAAACAACAAATTACCTTACAGATTTAAAATAAAGACATCAACACAAGAACAAGCAAAATGAACCTACAGCCTTGATACCGACAGAACTGCAGAGTTTCAGAAAAAAAATTATACAACAATAAATGTGTTGCCTCTTATAACATGCGTGAACTACTGTAATAGTTCTCCTATTTTTTGTCATTTCCAATTTGGCATCCTTAAACCAAACAGAATGAATGAATAGAGTTTTACGGCATACCAACACATTATAGGTTATTCGACGCCAACAGGAAGGAAGATTCCAGGTTCACTTTACATGTACAAAAACAACAAATTAACATACAGATTGATAAAAATACATCAACAAATGAATATGTAGAATGAACCTAGAACCTTGATACCTGCAGAACTGCAGAGTTTCAGCAAATTCTATCGTATTACTCAATTTGTCGTTTCTTACGTCATGCATAAGTCAAACCAAACAGGGATTGACAATTCAAACACAATTATGTACATGACAAAAGGTAAAATACACATTACTATGACAACATCAAGAAATGACGAAAGAGAAAAACTGAACTATCAATTGCAGAACAGGAATCTCCCACAAAGTAAAAAAAAAAATGTTACAATGCATCACACACTCAGTGGTTAAATTTCTATTTCAACATGACATACAGTACAGATACAAAATGGTGGATCAATAACAGCACAATCAATAATATTACAACCAATAACAGCACAATCAACAATAGCAGTCAATGATATTGGTAACTCATAAACAATGATTATAAAACATGACGATAAAATACAGTAATACGCAACATGGTTTGAAATAATCAGTCTTTAAATAATGGATATCAGGCTGTGATAAAGAAAATATCCTGCTGAGACTGTGTATTTTTAAATGTAGGTTTTGCCCAAGTTCTAACAAGCAATGTTATGGTTGGTTTATATTTAGCAATGTTAATTAATGATGGTTGAACTCTCTTAACCCTTTACTCCATAGGTACACGTTTTCCGCACCAATCACAGAAGGCCTTTGAAAACAGTGCAGGAACAGTTCAGATTGCACGTAAGCAATCTGAACACTTCCTGCACTGTTTTCCACTCTGTCATTTAATATAAACATAATTCACCCAATAATTCAAAAGCCTTCTATATTAGAGGTGTCCAAAGGCGTCTATATTAGAGGTGTCCAAAGGCGTCTATATTAGAGGTGTCCAAAGGCGTCTATATTAGAGGTGTCCAAAGGCGTCTATATGAAGTAAAGGGTTAAACTCACCAGCAAACCCATTATTGATTGTGTCATTGTTTTGCATACAGAACAAGGTGATTACATTTATTATAATTATGGTGAAGGTACTCAAATCTTTACAATTACACACACATAACTCTGTGATTAAAATGTATTTTACACGTTTATTGTCTCCCTTTAATAACAATACAGAAAACCAAAGCATTAATTTTATGAGCACATGATTATATATCTTGTCCCCTAATACTAGCTCATTCGCACGAGCACGTGAAATTTGTCTGACACTCAGCACTATATAATTGTCATCCAGATTTTGTAGCAGTCATTCCATCTGTTTCGTATGCAACATCCAACTTCCAGTCAGACTTCCAGACACATACACAATATATAAGATAAAGAAGTTCTATAATTAAACTCGGCCAGTGCAGTTCAACAGTTAGTTTTCTTTGTACACATACAACAATTTGTTGTCTTTTTCACAAGACAACATATTTACAAAATGGTATTGCACTAGAGTCATACTCTAATCTACTGTAACATCTTAAGAATGATATTCATTTGTCTTACGATTTAAAAAAACCTGGTGAATTACTATTTGTAATTTCAATATTCTTAAGCACTGGGAGTGAAATTACAAAAAAATAATTCACTGAAAAATGTCTATAATTCACCAGTCAAATCTGTTTTGAAGCAGCCAGTGAAGGAAAGGAGCAAAAGTGGCCTTTTAAGACATGTTGCTTAATACAGGTTAACTGTCTCTGAAAGCATATAAATGGGAAATAGCAAATGTGGATGTTTGGAACAAGTGACTGGTAAGTGACAAATTACATATTTGACTGTATTATGTAAAACCCATGTACCAACAAAAGTTACCGGTATATCTATGGCAGGCTTTCAGTTTATTGACAGGTGTTTTTATCTATGCCACCTTTCAAGTGACATTTGTTTTGTTTTTATTTGTTACATTCAAAGTATTTTCAAGAAGTTGGTTTGAAGCAGTCAATTTTCAAGTAATAAATAAATGAATATATTTATACATAAAAATTATATTAAAGGTAGTTAAAGTTATGTATATATTCAGTTTTTACAAAGGGTATATACTTACAATTTACAGATATATATTGTTTTTTTGTGTGTTTTGCTCTTTAAAAGAAAGTGATTTTACTAATAATAAATATATTCTAATTCTATTTATACCTTAGAATGAAACCGAGTAGAACCACCATTCTACTGCAAGTAACTCAAAGTTTCCCCCAAAAAGTTTTTTGACCGAGCTAGCCTCAGACTCTTAACTAAGCAGTGAGAGATAAGTGTCACTAGGTGACAGCGCATTAGATCACTCAGCCACAGAGGATCCCCAATCTTTTTTAATTATAAATCTTTTTTCTTTAAATTAGTATAAATTTTTTAGTAAAAATATTATTTAAATTCTATTTATATTGTAGTTCTATTTACATAGTCTTCCGAGTAATAAATATTATTTAAATATATTAGTAATTTTCCCAGTTATAAATATGTTTTATTATTTCTTCTTAACAATTAATAAATTTCAACATATTTTGTCACAATAAATACATATTCTTAATTCACATGAGCCAATACACAGATATAGTCTATTCAACTAAAGGCTAAATAAATAATTATATAACAAATATTAATAATAACAAATAGTCAATCAGAAATTGTATTTTGACTTGTGCTAGAGTTTATTTGAATACTTGGCTTCATTTTTAAGTCATGAGGGATAAAAGATGATCAGTTAACCTAACCACTCTTTCCTGGGATCCTGGAAAGTTAACCAGTACTCGAGCACACCCATCTCCATAACTGATAACTTTCCCATTTGAGTCGGCAATGACAGATGAATGAGCATGAGACCCATGTATCAATCATCATGGAGACTGCAATTAGGCGGGGATTCAAACTCACAAACCCTGGATTGACAGTCAGATGTGCTACCAAATAAGCTAACCATGGCCTGGCTACTTGGGGTAGAGAAAAAAAGGTACATGGAGTTAAAAGATAACTGGTTATTACAGCACAGACATGAGAACTAGGCAATTTCACAAAAAATAATAAATGAATTTCATTGTGACAGATACAAAAAGGTTATCCAATGTCAACAAAAAAGGAAGGTTCCAGGCTTACTCTCTATATCGGGATACCTGCCGTAGTACCAAGTTTCAGAAAAATCTGTTCCTCTATCACAACACTGGATTATTTTCTTGCACTTATCTAATGCCCCATAACAGAATGGAGATGATAAATAAACTAAGTACATACAAAATTATATCAGAACTAAAGGCCCGGGAGTGAACAGAATCAATACAATGTTTATATATTTCTAACTAGCGCTTATCGTGAAATGATATCAGCTCAGTGAAGTCTGTACAACATGACACTAATACATGCAATATAAAGTCTTAGAGTCAGACTGATACTGGCATATAAATGACATCAATTAATATTTGAAAATGACTTCAAAAATTTTCTTTATTAAATATACGTTAAACATGCCATTTTTGTGATTTATGCTATTAGTAGGATCTCATATTGGTGCTCATTTTTTGTTTAATTTATTACACTTGTTGCTACATGACAGAGTCTCGTAAAATATATTTCTGTCAAGTTGTTTAATTAATTAACCTGACGCAGGCTATGAATCAAACAAGTCGATAATCCAATCAGCAATCAATATCATTTATAGGTTTGACATTTTCCTTAGACAAGCTAAAACATAACATGGTATTAACTTGGATAAAAAATGCCACATGGCAAGTGGTGGGAGTGATAGTTGCATTGAGTCAATTCAATAATAAATAAGCCACACGTGTCAAGATCCTTATTTATCTCAACCAATACCATAAATCTATAATCACAATTAATATAATTGTCATCAGATTTTCAATCAGATTAGAGAACTTACAACCTTCCTATGACTCACCTACCAGGTTTATGAATGAATAAAGAAATAGTTACAAACTTTAGAATATAAGATATACTATATACATATAAACATATCCAGTCTCCCTCAAATATAAAAAGAAATGTCAACTGAGATTTACCATATTATGTGAAATTGAGCTACGAAGGCATATATTGTATAACAGCACAACATTTTCCTACACAACACAAACATGGATGGCATTCGTGTGAATTTTAACGATGAACATACTCGAAAGCAAAAAACATCTTGGCCTCAACTGATTGGTTCATTTTGGTACCAAATTACCACAACTGAATGATAAAAATGACATTTGAACACGAGACGTATATTAAATAGAAACATTGAGTTCCTGATGTTGTCCGCTAACCAAAACAGCTGACGTGAACACTGTTTACAGTAGCCTCCTCCAATATCCACATAACAAATCCATTGTACAAATGATGACGTCGAACACTATGTGATTACTACAATGATATCGACAGTGAATTTAAATATTTTACCAAATTTCAATATTTTTCAACGGTCTCTTTTGCAAACTTCCTACAAAAAACAAAGACTTACATTTTAACAATTGTTACTATATACATCAATCTGTCAGAGTAAAAATCAGTGTCCTTCAGTAAGTAACAGGCAAACTTTCTCCTATAAACTGTTTGGACTGTGCTCGTTTCAAACCTAACACCTCAACAATGAAAAGAAAGTTATATTGAGATAGTGCCTTAGCCAGCATTGCCATGGAGAAACTCCTTTTCTGTAAAAAAAAAGATCATAATGCATACTATTAGTTTAAATTTATATAATTTACTTCGTTTTTTAACCCGTTACTCCATAGATACACGTTCTCCCGCACCAATCACAGAAGGCCTTTGAAAACAGTGCAGGAAGAGTTCAGATTGCTCGTAACGAGCAATCTGAACACTTCCTGCACTGTTTTCCACTCTGTCAATTAATATAAACATAATTCACCCAATAGTTCAAAAGCCTTCTATATTAGGTGTCCAAAGGCGTCTATATTAGAGGTATCCAAATGCGTCTATATTAGAGGTGTCCAAATGCGTCTATATTAGAGGTGTCCAAAGGCGTCTATATGAAGTAAAGGGTTAAACAAGTTATTACAACTTATACAGATCACCCTCAATCTTCCTGGGTAGAAATAAGCATATGCGGATTAAGTGTCTTGCTCAAAGACACCACACTCAGCTGTGGGGAAGGATTGAACCCAAGACCATCAGATCCTGGAATCGATGCTCTACCACTTGACCAAGTGCTCCAAATGAAATTCTTCATTGTAAGGAAAAGTAATCATAATGAGCCTAAATTCGTTTTTGAAAATAAAAAAGTATCATTATGTTCCTTATATATGTTTTGTGATAGATATCTGTTAATATGAACAAAAAAGCAGATATAAGAATGTTTGATTTTATTCACCCACCCCACCCGCTACCATGTAGTTGTCCATCAGACAGAGTAATAAGAAACCAACAAGATGAACTGTTTTTTTTTTAAATGCTAATTGTTGGATTTTAAAAAATGTTAATATGGAGGTTAATATCCTACAAATTCAATATGTTGATGAATAATAAATTTATCTACTCGCCAGATCATAAAATAAAAGTTCAGTATTCTGTAAATTGATGCATAGTTACAAAACCATTGTATTTCATTACCCTTCACCTTCAACTATTAAGAACCATAACTAACAGTTGTACAGTTGTGCGTTATGTTGTCATATCACTTTAAAAAAATAGCTGATAGTTGTTTTATGTACAAAACCATGGCTCCATACGTTACTGCTTTTGACATGTTTTACTTTGTAAGTATCTGGGATAAAATAACAATAGATACAGTTACAGTTAATTGTTACACATCTTGAACAAGTTGAATTTGGTAGAAAAAAACGCCAATGATTGGTTGCTAGGCTGATCACATGATGAGTTGTCATGACAACTGGAATGGTTCTTTGTTGTATTTCTACAGTATCACAGACTGGTTGACGGATATTTTACTACAATCTCCCCTGAGCATTGCCTGGCATCACGGCTTGTACTCCCCCTTTATCTGTAAAATAAAGACGGAAGAAAAAATTACATCAATATCAATGCGATTACTGCATCATACACCAATGGTATAACTGGATTTAGCAATAACCATCTCATGGCAGTATAAACTAGAATTTGAAACATGAAAGTGTGTAATTTTCCCAAATAAAACACATTTAAGAAACAAAAATAAACACTGCATAGTATATAATTAAATAGTGATATATATACAATAGTGTCTCCCTGACTCTCTTTGTTTGGACTCCGTTAGGATCAAAAGTAACCCCTTCCATAAACCTTGTTAACCCTCGACCTCACAGTTAACCAAAATAAGCAGATACATTTTATAAATGAAGTCAAACCTGTGCATGCATTCACCTCTATTGAACAGTCACTTGTCTTAAGCAGCCACATTTGCTGTTTCCCATGTCTATGCTTTCAGAGCACCAACCTGTCTTTAAAGGCCACATTTGTTTCTTCCCTTGACTGGCTGCTTAAGATAGGTTTGACTGTAGATGTATTTTTGTATCAAAGTGTCACCAAGCAGCAATTATTAGTTTGCCATTTAAGCCAGTAATTGTTTTATCATATCATTATGTATTATTTTACGTAATTAAGCTGGGGTAGGATACACTTGCTTTATCGGCAGGGAAGGTTTATCAGGCAGTACACACAAATTGATGAGGTCAATGTTTTTTTGTTTTGCTCAACCCACATTTAAACACATTTTTACAGTTGATAAACAGCATCCTCCAAGGCCGAGTGGTCTAAGGTGTTATCCCAAGATCACTTACTTCTCACCGCTAAGGTCGTAGGTTCGAGTCCAGCTCGCACCAAAAACTTTTTGTTTGCCAGTTACATGTACTTGTGGGAGGACAGTGGTTCAGCTCAGTCTGAGGTCTTCCTCCACCAGTAAAAATGGATATGCCATATATAACATGAAATGTGTTGAAAATGGCGCTTAAACCGCATTAAAAAAACACAAAAAAAAAACAGTTAATAAACACCTCTGTTTGGCCGTTGTCTACACAGTGCAGCCTGTTTTTCATGTATAGATCTTAATTTTGCAAGATTCTATTTGACTAGGTGGACATTTTCTAATTGTACTTCTTTTAATCAATTTATCTTTTAGTTAAATATCAATTTACATTGTTCATCACCGTAAATGTTCAAATCATTACAATTAATTGGACTGTCCAAGAGTTTACCTTCTGTCTATCAAAGAAACATTTTTTTTTATGAAAGTGTGCATTTTACAGTACATGGGTAGCTGTCAAAAGCTACAAAACAGATGCAAACAAGCAGTATTTCAAATAAAAGAAACAAATATGGAACAAAAAATGATTATTTTAATAGGTCTAGTTTAGAAAACAAAATCAAACAAAGACAGCAATTCATTTATCAAATAATAATACAAACTGGGTTATTTCCCTGAAAATTTGTATTTTTCAAGCAATATTTGAAAAACATGTAACTCAATCTACAAGTCTCCACCAATTTGAGACTTTGAGATAGAGTATGGGTTAGGGTTTATATTTTTGAGGTTTTGATATTAAGAGTCAAAGTATGAGGTTTTGAGATAACAAGTCAGAGTACGAGATTTTGAGATGACGAGTCAGAGTATGAGATTTTGAGCTGATGAATAAGAGTATGAGATTTTGAGATCATGTGTCAGAGTATGAGATTTTGAGATGACAAGTCATAGTATGAGATTTTGAGATGACCAATAAGAGTATGAGATTTTGAGATGATGAGTTAGAGTATGAGATTTTGGGATGACGAGTCAGAGTATGAGATGAAGAGTCAGAGTAAGAAATTTAAGATTATGAGTCAGAGTATGAGATTTTGAGATGACAAGTCAGAGTATGAGATTTTGGGATCATGAGTCAGAGTAGTCAGAGTATGAGATTTTGAGATTATGAGTCAGAGTACGATATTTGAAGTCATGAGTCAGAGTATGAGATTTTGAAGTCATGAATCAGAGTAAGAGATTTTGAGATTATGAGTCAGAGTATGAGATTTTGAGATTATGAGTCAGAGTACGATATTTGAAGTCATGAGTCGTATGAGATTTTGAAATTACAAGTCCGAGTATGATATTTTGAGATTATGAGTCCGAGTATGAGATTTTGAGATTATGAGTCCGAGTAAGTTATTTTCAGATTATGATCATTTAAATAATCAAAAAGAACCAGTTAAAGTCAAATCTCTATAATTTCTAAGAACTGAATAAAATGAGTGACTTCAACTAATCAAAATTTTATCTAAGCAGTTTATAATACTAACCCAAGTTCTTACTTTTTTCCCTTCCTATTAAGTCTATAATTATTATTGTAACTATATTACGCACCTGTTTAATAAAAAGAAGCAAGATACAACTCTAGCTACAAAGTTACAGTGGTGATCGTCAATAATTGAAGACGAACCAAACATGTACAGTATTCACAAACATGCATTTGTCTACCTTAACATCTGATCTACTCTAGCGTGCATATGAAATCAAATCTTGGTTTAAAGGTGCACAGTATACTTGCCCTTGAAAAAATATTCTAAACTTTAACAAAACACATTTAATGTAATTTAAACACAACTATATGGACAATGATAGAGGGCGTAAATGATAAAAACTAGTCAGAACAGACCTGTGATCAAACTTTGCCTCATAACGATACAATGTAAATATTTATTTCACTTTACAAGATATGGAGTGGATATCAATTTTGAACCAATTTCTGACCTAGAACTGAGTATGACCTTAACCTTTTAACTATTAACTGAGGTCTTATGTGACATGCATCTGATTATAGTGAAAACTGGTGCGATTTTATTTCAAAATCTGTCAAGTGGTTTACAAGATAGGTTGTGGACATGAAATTTTGTACATTTTTCTGACCTTGAACTTTTTAATTTGACCTTGGCTTTTAAGGGGGAGTTTTTATGGGGTTTTTCTCTGCATTTTGTAAATGACTAGATACCCAAGGGCTACAATGTAAAGTCCACCATTACAGAACTGTGATTGAATGTTGCCACTCTCATAGTGAACATTTCAGGCACATTATTTCAAAATATGTTGGAGGTTAACAAGATATGGGCTATCATGCACAATTTTAGACCTTTAACCTCTAAATGTGACCTTGACCAGTTTGCTAAGGACCTGGGTTTTGTGCATGAGATATCGTCTGATTATTGTAGACATTTGCGCCATGTTATTTAAAAATCCCTCTATGCATAAGAAAATGATATCCCGGACAAGATCGGATGGACTCACGCACATAAGCAATTGTGACGCTATGTCTGGCTAGCCAGAAAAGAACAAAGCATGAGTCCCAATGGATGAGCATAATTATATCATTTATAGTAAGTTTTTTAAAGCATTTTTCATGTATTATTAAATTCATTAAAGGTTATTGCCTCTGGTATTATTTATGGAAGAAGACCAGAAACTACTGCATGCTACTTGCTAGGGCAGAGTTGTGCTCGAATCCATGAACTGAGTGGTGAAGACTAAGTGGTGAGGACTGAGTGGTGAAGAGTAAGTGGTGAGGACTGAGTGGTGAGGACTGAGTGATGAAGGCGCAAACCCAAGAACTGGTGAAAGATCTTGAGACAGTGCCTTGAAACACTTATCCACTTAGCCTGATTTACTTGGTAAAAATGTAAGTACATTTGTTTCTTTTCCAATATTAAAGATGGGTAGTGTAACACCATTTTAAGATCTCTTATGTGAGCAGCACTGCCCTGCTTAAAATATATTCCATTTAGCGTATAAAATTAACTGATATTCACAGAGTAAGATTTAATTGTTTTTTGCTGTTGTTTTTATATGTGGCATATCCAGTTCAATTGGCAGAGGAAGATACAACCGTCCTTCCCCAAGTAACTTGAAACTTTCTCACATAAAGCGGGACTCGAACCTAGAATTACCAACCTTCAGATGTTTGTTCTTTAAAAACCAAAAAAGGACAAATAAGGCAGTGTTCAAAACAAGAGGCTTTTTTTTATGTCATTTGTACTTGATAAGTTTATCACATTTTTTGGAGCGTGCAGGACTCCAACTTTTGACCTTATAATGGTGAGATGCAAGTGATCCTGTTGGCACTTTGGACCACTGTACCGCGGGGGACCCTTGTTATCTAACTGTATAAAATATAAATGCATGTACAGTTGTATCATATGTACTGGTCAGTAAGAAAGAGCCAGTAGAGAAAATATGAAGAGCCCAGACCCATACCTTTTTAAATTAGATAAAAATACATTAAAACAACCAGCAGTAATCACAGAAATGTAGCCATAACCAAGGAGGGACCTCTACAGGTGAAATGAAGAAACTAGAAAAGTTTTCACGCTGAAAATAAATGAAGATGCACACAGCAGTATGCTCTCTGTAAATAAAGGTTAGAAAAAGCAACAGTGTACACATTACAAACATGCTAAATATAGATATTCCACCATGCAAAATCCTTGACCTACATTCTATGACCTTCACCTTCAATATTCATCATCCTCTTTATCATTTCCTTTATCGTATTCATCATCGTAGTTTTCATCTGAAATTATTTATCACAGAAAAAGCTTGTATATTGTATAAAGCGGATTTCTACTGTTTACTAGTGTTGCTCCGATAAATTGTAAAATTGTTACAAACCAATGGCATGATCATCGACGATGGATTGTTTGTACATCAATGAATTATACTAGTTGTGAAAAAGTTGTCATTCGTTCTTACAACTATATTAAATTCCAATTGGATGAAAATTAAGTCTGGTAGCTAACCTAACTTGCCTAGAGGTCAACTTTCCAACATGATTGACAAGCGACTCAGGTTACTATATATTATAGAAAACCTTCTATAATTTAAACAAGATTTCAATTGTTAATTGATCATTTGAAATGTCCAATTAATCAATTCAAATTCCTGGTTTCCCAACACTTCTATTAATTATCTTATCCTACTTTGTTTCAACTTTATCAGATGACCTTGACATTCAGACATTGACTGATTAAATTGGTATCTGCTCAGTCACAGTTTGTTTTGTCAAAAGTTTTAATTTTGGGTCAATATTATAATTTTGCAGGAAACCACTAACAGTGTGATAGAACCATCCGTGTCCTGGACTTGTCTCTGGTAAGTAGATTTTATCATGAATCATTTCATCATTCATGGTGTGTTGTAGTTGTTCTATGGTGTTTAGTGTCGCTTTCAACAATTTTTCAGTCATATCGCGACGTAGTCTACTTGAGACAGTATTCTAAGCGCTGTCACACTGGAGTATCATGCTGCAGACACATGGTGCGATACCCCACCCGGTCACATTATACTGACACTGGGCTGACCAGACCTACAACTCTCCTCTTAATGCTGAGTGTCAATCGAGGAAGCTTCTAGTACCATTTTTAAAGTCTTTGGTATGACCCGTCCGGGGATTGAACTCACAACCTTCCGCATGCGAGGCGGATGCTCTACCACTAAACCACGCCACGGTCTTCATGGTGTGGAATTGCCGATCAGTTAATGCTAGTCACTCTTTCCTGGGATCCAGGAAGGTTACCAATACTTGGTCACCCATTTCAGCAAGTAACTGATAACTATCTCACTAAAATCAACAGTGGGAGACGAATGATAATGAGACACAATGTCATATATATCAATCATCACGGAGACTACGGCTGGACGTGGATTCAAACTCACAAAAAAAAAGAAAAATGTAAATGAGGAAAATTATGTGATAGGAATGAAAAAGACTTAGGTCAATGTACAATGAATGTATACCTAGTTTCACCAATTTTGTCCTTAACCAGGAGTGGATGAATGATGTTTTTTACCCCTTTACTCCATATGCATTTTAAGTGGACTCTTCCAAACTTAAAACCATACATAGTCAATTTCCATTAAGAGATACATTTTAGATATTTATTCTGATAGAGCAGAAAACAATGCAGGACCTATTCTGATTGCTCGTTACAAGCAATAAGAACTGGTCCTACACTGTTTTCAAAAGTCTTCTACATTAGAGGTGTTCAAAGGCATCTATATGAAGTAATGCATGTCACGAAAAAATAATAATGTTATTTTGTACTCACATTTTGATCAAGAGATAAGAAAGGAACCAAAAGGAAGCTGATTCAGTTTAAATACTAGATTAATACAGCTTTTTTAAACGAAACCTGATGTTTAATACCCAAACATGACAAAATTATACAGTCAAACCAGCAGTTACTGCTATTGAGCAGCCACCTCTACACCCATTTCTACATTTTCAGAGCAAATTAACCTGTTTTAAGCAACAACCTGTCTTAAAAGTCACTTTTGCTCCATCCCTTGAATGGCTGCTTAAGACAAGTTTTCCTGTATTCTTTAATAATGAACTCAATTACATAAAAGAGACAAAACTGAATTAAATCAGGCAGTTAAAGCAATGCAAGTCAACATGCACCAAGCCAATAAAATCATGAATAGGTTTGGATTCCTTTACTCTGAAAGACTACACGTCCTGCATAAGTAAACAGAAACATTTCAGCTCATCAATCAAATTAAAACTTATTATTACATTAGTTGTAATTTAGGATATTAGTGCAGTTACTGTTGTAGTTGTTGTATGGTTTTAGCGTCGCTTTCAGCAATTTTTCAGTCATATTGTTTGCAGTGTTTGCTTGAGACAGTATTTTAAGCGCTGTTCCACAATGAAGTATCATGCCACATTCACATGCTGTTATACAAAACTCAGTCACATTATACTGACACCAGGCTGACCAGACATGGAACTATCCTCAAAATACTGAGCGCCAAGTGAGGAAGATTCTAGTACCATTTTTCAAGTCTTTGGTATGACCCAGCCAGGGATCAAACACGCGACCTTCCCCATGTGAGGCAGATACTCTACCCCTAGACCACTGCTGCGGTATGGAATTAAGTGCAAAAACAGTTTTACAAGGTATAATTATAGACACAGTTACAACTGTACTCCAATCTTCATTATACGAGATTGTCTCTGGATCTCACAATATGAAGAGTTGAACATTTAGTTACAGCATTTACAATTAAGGTTCGTTGCAAACCAACTCTAACTCAATATAGAGAAAGACCATAGATAGGTTTGTTTTACACTTTACCCTAACTATGTTCTTATCTGGATGAAGTGCATGCTCTTTGCCGCGGCACCAAGGTTAGATCATTGTCACTAAATTGACCTGACGCAGGCAGTCAGTCATATAAGTTAATAATCCAATCAGCGATCAATGTTGGTTCAAGCGCCGCCATTTTCATTTGACAAGCTGACAATGTCTACATGTAAGTAAACATTTCAATTGTATTTCCTTGGACAAACAACGCCACATGGCCGGATGGGCAGAGCGATATTAGTTCAAGAGTTAAGTCAATTAAGGTTCGTTGCAAATGTATTTTAATTCAATATAGACAAAGACAATAGATAGGTTTGTTTTACACTAAACCCTCAACATGTTCTGATCTGAAGAAAGTGTATGTTTTATGTCGTTGCCTAATTTATGACCAGGACTAGATCGTCGCCATTTTAATTGTTTCTTGTATTCCTTGTTATTTCCTCGCCCTTAAATTGAGTATAAATTTACTGCCTTATGTGACGATTTTAATCTGAATTTTAGTGGCTACTTCATTGGCAAATAAACTATATTAAACAACTGAGTATAAAGCGTCAATTTTATTCTACTGAAGGCTAACAAACAATCAGTTAACCTAACCACTCTTTTCTGGGATCCTGGAATGGCTACCAGTACTCAAGCACAACCATTTCCACAAGTAACTGATAACTTTCCCGCCCGAATCAGTGATGAGAGAATAAAGACACTGAGACACAATGTAATTCGAACCCCTGGATTGATAGTCAGATGCGCTACAGATGAGTTTATCAGGCCACCGACATCACTGACAAATAAATAAAATAACATCAAACAATATACATATATATATATATATACCTTTTTCCCTTCTGGGGGTTAGAAACCATTACCTTCAATCTTAGTAACAAAGACCATGCAGTTTACAAAGTATCCAATACAATAAAGAGATTTCAAGTGATTTCCAAATCAATGCTGTGCTTTTTAAAAGTTAAGTGATGAATTTAAATAATAAAATTCGCCCTCTTTACTTGTACTCTGTTTATGGAATAATCAAACATTATTTTAATATTTTGAAGCAGTGTCTAGTATTTTCCTTAATAGTTTACAATAGAATTATTTAAACTAGAGGCCGAAGAGGTTTACAGGGGTCTTGTACCTTTTGAAATTCACAATATTAACCCTCTGTAGGCAGGTCGTCTTAACCCCTTATAGATATATACCCCTACCACAGTCTTACTGAAACAAAAGTTATTTATAACGTAAAGGAAATACTTAAAATTCCCATAGTATTCATCTGTAAAAAAAAATAGTCGCTGTACAGAACCCTTGGAAATTCTATCCTTACTGAAGCAAATCTTATTTGTTTAGACTAGACAATGCTTCAGATCTCAAACTATAAATTAGTTTTTAACAAATGAATAGGAAAAACGGAATTTTTCATTTTTCAATAGTATTCGTATATAGAACTCTAAGTTCCCTTAAGAGGCCCCTATACACTCTAGCATCCCGGACTCACAAAAACTTCAAACCTCATAGGCAACAGTGTTATAAATTATGAACAAACATGTATTTGACCGACTGGTTGTTAAGAAAAAAACATTTATGAAAATTTCAAATTTTTATAAAGAGTTCAGCTTCATGAGCTTTTTTGTGATTATATAACTACTGTGTAAGTTTGGTTAAGATTCGTTGATAATCGTAGAGCTAAAATGAATTGTTTAATGTTTTGCTTCATGAACTATATTTTTAGGCTTGTTTGATCTTCAATTCCATGTTATGCACAGACACTGATCCTTGGCATGTGTTCATTGTACACACATGATAGGGATGTCCGAGACCCAACACTATAGTTAGCATCTGTAAGGCTTCGTTGTTGTTGTTGTTGTTGTAGTATGGTGTATAGCATTGCTTTCAACAATTTTTTCAAGTTATAGCTTGATAATGTCTGCTTGAAACAATATTGAGTGCAGCCACACTAAAGTATTATGAAGCAGACATATAGCATGATATCCCACCAAGTCAAGTACCGACACCAGGATGACCAGTCATAGAACTATCCTCTAAATACCTAAGACCAAGCAGAGAAACTTCAAGTACCATTTGTCACATCTTTGGTATGACCCGGCAAGGTATCAAACCCAAAACCTTTCACATACAAGGATGATGCTCTACCACTAGACCACCGCTGTACAAGGCAACGGAAATATAGTACACAGAGAATGGAAATAAAGAGAACATCTCTATTTTGGGAGTATTAAGCCAATATGAAAAGAAAAACGAGAAAGGCGAATTATATACCCACCTTTACTTTAAATTATTTTACACACAATCCCCTTCCCCAAGCACCACAACTTTGTAAAATACGTGCACACATTCAACGGACTGGCAGTAAACAGCATTTATTTTATTTGGCCTACACAGTAATCAATACAAAGTTATCATTGCCGTGGAAACACAAGAAGACTCTTTCCAGTTTATAACCTACCATCATCGTCTTTATCCAAATTTTGCACTGGTTCTGCCTTCTCAACGTTGACATTGTCCTGGCATCACATGAAATAGAAATATAATTTATCATTAACGGTACAAAACATTTCAACAGAGAAAGGTCGCAGTTATAAAATCTTATAATTATGGGAAATAAAGGTTAGAATAAACTGTTTTGGTCACCACAGTCACATGTAATACATGCAAAACACTTGGTAATTGTACAACTCTAGAAACTAAGTATCAAGAGTATATTCAGTTTGAGACTATAAACCAATATTCAGTTACAATCAATCATCGAAACTTTTTTCATTTTGAAAATGGAAGCTATAAAAAGCCCACGTTACAAAAAGTTTCGCATATATCGGACAGCGCTATATGAAGACTGCAGTCTGTCTGTTTCTTAGGGGAAAAACGCTACAAATACCTTAAAAAATAAAACTTTTTTCAAAATGTCTATGAAGCATCTTATTACTATTAATGAATAAAATCCAAATGGTTTTGTATGTCAAATCCTCATCAAAATGTAACAAAATAGATATTTGAATCAAAGCGGTAAATTTGAAATGAAATCCCCATTCTAAAGACAGACAGCACTTAAATACTGCTTGACGGCCTTTGCATCATCCTTCAGACTTTTTCTAAGACGACACATTTTTTTTCTATCAGTAAAGCTGCACAACGAATCAAACTGAAAGCGAAATGAAATCATGCAACTCATTTAATATGTCACAAAATATGTTGCTATTTTAAATGGGAAATCTATTTGAGTCTAGCCTAGGGGCGTAGCCCAAGTTAGAAAATACCTTTTCAATATATTATTTTGGCATGTTGAAATAGATATCCTTTTGGCAATATGGGGTCAGTGAGTATATATAGCCATGCTATATTTGAAAAAATTGTTTAGCCAATTTCAAAACTTTGAAAATTTAATCTGTATGTCTTCTATTTCATGTAACTACATTTCTATCAATATAAGGATTACATAAACATAAGTTTACTCATAAATAAATAGAAACCCATAAATAAAGAATAAAAAGACATGGAGCGATAAAAAAATGATCATTTACCGGCATGGGTTTAACCATTTGTTCCAGCTTAAGTGTGTCGTCAACCGGATGCTGTGGTTGAATCTGGCTATCGACTACTTCCGGCACATTGGGCCGGAACATGAGATTATTTCTCCCGTCATCTTTCCTGTGAGATCCAGCGACCTTCCAAGCTGGTTCCTGGACCTTTTTATAAAAGAGTAAGCATTTTTTTTTTCTTTTTCAATAATATGTTTTTATTCACATCAAATATTTACAAAGTTTTGCATGTGTAATTTACAGCATTGACATATTTAAGATAAAATACATAAACATATATATGCACACATATTATTACAATCATATACGTATATGTATATATTTTTTTTAAGGTTTGTTTTTTTGGAATTATGCTTTCTATAATATAAAGCTGTTAACATATCGCTAGTAATATTCATTAATAGTAAACATATAATATAGTTGTCCCTAAAGTTACAAAACTAAAGTATTTATTTGACGCAAACAAATTATTTTTTTCAATCATAGCAGGATAGAAACAAAGAGGATCGATAGTGAAAAGGTGCAAGTTGTAGTAGAAGTTGAAAGTTGCCAAGATGTCTTGTTTTTTTTTGTTTTTTTTAACGTTAATTTTGAAGACATTATTTTCTAACATAGCATATTAGAAATTAAAAGGTTCACATTTCCGGTTATGCATTTCTTATTTATCTTTGTTGAGAACGATGTGTTTTTCAGTTTCAAATTTTTTTTAAAAAATAAGTTTTAAAAACATTTAAACATGTTTTTTTTTAATTTAATATATACTTGCTTCTGAAAATAAAATATTTACCGTTTATTATAATAAAATTAATAAGTGCATTTTGTAAACCTTTTCCTTTTACACCAAATGTAACAGTTACAAGCACTTGTTGTTGTAGTTGCTCTCATGAATGATAGCATGTCTACATAGCTTCTACTTATACTTCCAGCAAACAGGAATATATTATTAAAGGGAGTATATCAGGAAAAAATGCTATAAATGTATAAAAAAATATAATTATTTTTAAAATGGATAAAACTCATCTGATTATCATAAATAAAGACAATCCCAATGGTTTGGTATGTCAAACCCATCAAAACGTGAAAAAATCGATATCTAAATTAGATTGGCAAACTAGAAACGAAATCTTCATTCCATAAACAGAAAGCACTTAAAAACTATTCGACGACCTTTGTGTCGTTATTCAGACTTTTTCTAAGATGCAACATTGTTTATTATGTGTAAACCTGTAAAACAGATAAAATTAAAATCAAATGAAATCACTAACCCACTTAACACATCACAAAATATGTTGCCATTTTAAGCGGGAAATCCATTTTAGTCTAACCTATGAGCAGGCTCAAGTTAGAAAATCCCTTTTCAATATATTATTTTGGTATGTTTAAATAGATATTCTTATGGAAATAAGGGGTCAGTGAGTATATATTATAGGCATGATATATTGGAAAAAATGTTTAAAGCCAATTTTAAATATATGAAAAATCCTAATAAATTCCCTTTAAAAGAAGCCTTGAAGGGTTCTCAGTGATGAGTGGTCTCACGATCACTAATGTAGGTTCAAGTCCCGTTCAGTGTCAAAACTTTTTGAGAAATATGTCAGTTACTTGCAACGGACGTTGGTTAACTCAGATTTATTCTAAGATCTTCCTCTGGTGATTAACCCATTACTTTATATAGACGCTTTTGGACGCCTCTAATATAGACTCCTCTGGACACCTCTAATAAAGAAGGCTTTTGAATTATTGGGTGAATTATGTTTATATTAACTGACAGAGTGGAAAACAGTGCAGGAAGTGTTCAGATTGCTCGTTACCAGCAATCTGAACTCTTCCTGCACTGTTTTCCACTCAGTCAGTAAATATAAACATATTTCAAAGGCTTTCTGTGATTGGTGTGTGAAAACGCGTATCTATGGAGTAAAGGGTTAACACCTCTTTCGACACATTTCAGGTTATATATAGCATATCCAGTTTTATTGCCAGGGGAGGACCTCAGGATGAATCTGAGTAGAACCACCGTCCTTCTGTAAGTTTTGAATTGCTTGTGACTCAAACCTACGACCTTAGAGGTGAAAGTTGGTGATCTTGAAACGGAGCACTCAGCACGGGGACCCTATTGTTGTCAAACATTAGCTAATAAATCAAATATTTTATGTTAATAAATGCAGTTCAGAGCTGCGTTCAGCATCGTTAAACAGCACACATGTTTAATGCCTGGTTCCCTAAAATTATCGACTTCTATGAGCTAATATGTTAACAAATGTCAGCAACAGGCTTACTTGTAAATTGACTGGTCCCTGGTTGTCTATTCTGTTGTCATGAGGTGCTTCGCCAGCCCCATCGTTATCTGTATCATCATCACCTTCCTGCTTGACACCGTGGTCAGGTATAACGTCATCCTCTTTACCCAAGTTAGGTAAACCTATCTGGTGTTGCTGGCCTAAATCATGGCCATCCTGTCAAATAAATATTCAAAAGTAAAACTGTTTTTCGCTTTAAGGTAGTTTAGGGTGTTCATATCGTAATTTTTGACATCTGGCATAACTTACCAAAAATCTGTACTATGAAGTCTCAAGATTTCATTTTAGCGCCTACTGGCAGTACATTTTATTCAGAAAATCTTCACAGTTTTTCGCTAAATCATGGGCCTTAATGGTCACCTAATTAACCTTCCTAACAGAGAGCTATATGAATCTATTTTCCAACTTTTGTCGATAAAACATAAACATTTACAATCAAGTCAGCAACAACAAATCGCACCAAAAACCTTTCAAATGGGTCATTTTCTCTTATACAGATTACATAAAGTAGGCCCTACCCCAAGGGCCAAACCGTGAGATCAAGGGACATGCAATTCAATATTTTGATAATGGACCCATATACGTCCATAATCATGCTCATCATTTGTTTCCCAGTGCTTTCTATAGTAAGAAGAAGATTTTCAAAGTTTACCTTGAATTTGACTGTTTTGGCCCCGGCCCCAAGGTCCCTGGGGGTTGGGAATCATGCAATTCACAATTTTGATTCATCCTTATATACCAAAGCTGCATACAACATTTCATTACTATTGAGCTTATGGTTTTTGAGAAGAAGTGGAAAATGTCAATTGTTGTTTGCAGATGAGTAATTTGCCATTGAAACTAACAGATCATCAGTTAAACTAACCATTCTTTCCTGGGATCCTGGAAGGTCAACCAGTACTTAAATTAAGCATACCATGGCAAGTAATTGATAACTTTCCCACATGAATCAGTGGTGAAAGATGAATGATGAGATGCATCACCGTATATCAATCAATCATCACAGAGACTCTGACTGGGACTTAAACTCACTACACCTGAAATGATTGTCAAGGCACATTACCAACTGAGCTAACCGGAGATGGTAACTGTTTCTTGATATGTGGAAATTGATACACAGTTATGTGATGTTTTTGTTGTAATGGATGTACATGAAATTATTGATGAATAAGTTCTAAAGGTAAACAGAGCTAGAGACTTCTCCATAATGTTAAATTAGTGGATAAGGTACATGTAAAATAAAACCTAACATAGAATAAAAGAAGAAAATTTCCTTTTTCGCCATAGTATTCCCATGTCACAGTCCCCATTAGATCCTAGCACCTATATTTGAACAACTTGAAACATTTATTCATAGAAATCATTTAAACCAAATGTGAACAAATTTGGTTTATCAGTTCTTGAAAAGAAGATTTAAAATTTCTCAATTTTATCTCTTTTGGGCCCCTGCTGGCCTCTTACGAATATAAACAAGAGTTGTCAGAAGACAACAACGCTCGCCCCTGGATGTTTAAGTCCAAAAAGGGCCATAACTGTGCCAAAATGCAATCCAGAGTTATGGTTCTTGTCTCTGTGTGTTCCATTGATAATGGTGAACACACATGCGAGGCCAGGGTCATGGCAATAGCTCTCCTTGGACTTCATCCCAGCAAGCCAAAAAAAACCCCATCTCAACTGTTATGACTTACAATGATCCAGACATAAGGATACTTGAAATATTACCTAAAATAGGAGAAAAATTTCCAATAGTATTACTATGTAACTATCAAAGTCCCCTTTCTGGGCACCAATGGACCCTAACCATTTTATTTTTAAACATTTGAAACCCCTACTTATAGAGATCATTTATACCAAATATGAAATTTTGCTAGTCGGTTCTTGAACAGAAGTACTTAAATGAAAATTTCCATATGTTAAACTGATAAGTCCCTTGGGTGGAGCCAATTATGACTCTAGAACCATGGCTTGAACAAAACTGAGAGACAATTATTAGGTGATTCTTAATGCATATTTTCAAAACTCCAGGACTTGCACTTTCGGAGAAGATTTTTTTGATATTTTGAAAAAAAAAAGCTTATCCCCTGTGGATGGGACCAAATGTTTCCCTATGGTCATGATTTGAACAAACCTATGACAGCTTCATGTAAAATGATTCATACCGAATTTGCTGAAAGTTTGACAAGCTGTTTCAGAGAAAAAGTTGTTTGAAACATAAGTTAATAACAGACGACAGACACGGCAATCACATAAGCTCACCTGTAACTGTAAGCCTTTGGCTCAGGTGAGCTAACAAAAAACTTAAGTGGCTACTAACCCTAATCCTCTTTTCGTCTAAGCCACACCTCCTACCAACTATGGTACTGAATGTGCATGTGAGCTGACGAACATCCAAAGGACGGACAGAGGTAACACTTAATGCACCCCTACATCATTCTTCAAATGGAGGGGGCCAAAACTGCATATTTAAATTTACCAAATACGGTAATACCTGTCCAAGCATATTTTGGGCATGCTTTTCGTGACCAAGATCAGCACGAACGTAACCAACATCTTTCTTGTCAGGGTCTTGTGGAGGCACTATCTGGTGTTGTTTCTGTTGTTCCTCCAAAATGTCCGCATCCACAGGTTTATGTTTGTCCTGTAAACTTTTCATGATTTCATTGGCGATATCCATGCCCTGTTGACATCAGAATGTAAAATTAGTAGCAAATAATTACCTAAGGAATGGGGGTTTCAGTTAATGCCATTTCCAACATTATTTCACATACTTTACATATGGCACTATGCCTGAACAAGGAGTTGACATATTTTATGAAGAAATATATATGTATATCGAAACTGTTTAATTACCTCTGCATTTAATGGTTTAATATTTTCTTTATTTATTACATTGCCCATGCCTTGTTGTTGTGGTATTATATTCTGAAAACAAATCATAAAAATATGTTTATATTCAAACAAGGATTTTATATAGTAGGATAGGACACTTTCATCTCTATACTAAATGTTGATAAAATAGCATGCAAAGAGTTAGTAATTAATCAGTAAAATTTCACAGGCAACTGATTTCTTTTACATTAAAATGTAAAGTGTATGTAAATTTTATTCATTATCATCACTGGTTTCCCATGCTGGTGAACCCTCCCAAAGAGTATTTGTAATTTTAGATTTTGGGGGATTAGTGCAGAAGTCCCCTTTGTAGCATCCCTGGTTGTTTTTACACGCCAAGTGAAAAGCACCGATACACAGGACCCTGATTTTTGTTTAAGTCTCATCCAAAAGACTGGTAAGTATTTTTAGTTGGAGGATTGTGGGATTGAACCTTTGACTCCTGGGTTCGCAGTCCAAGGCCTTTACAACTGGACTACTAATCGGCTCTTATCACAAGGCATATATCTGACTGACCTGATTCTGATCTCCGCCAACAGGTAATCCATGTTGTTGTAATCCTTGCAGGATTCCTTGCTGCCCTAATCCCTGCTGGGCACCAGCATTATTAAGCACTCCTTGCTGCTGCACTCCCAGTAAATTCTGGTTCCCTAGTGGCTGCTGCTGCTGTATATTGTTGCTTCCCTGGGGGACCAGTAAATTTTGGTTTTGCTGCTGTTGTTGCTGCAGTTGCTGCTGTTGTTTCAGCTGCTGCTGGGCCTGGGCTTGTTGGACTAGATTCTGTAAGAATGTAACCATAGTTATTAAACCTCAGCTTGTCAGAGAAGTGGGGACATTTCCACGTATCTATAGACACCATATAATAACTACATGTACAACACAACTGATCTGACATGAGAACAGCTTTCCCTCTTCCCACTGTTCATGTGGTGTTGTTTGTATAAGTAAATACAAAGAAGTACAATGTAGTGTTTACTTAGATACCGTTCGCTTATCTATGGAAAATGGCAGCCTGGAAACAGCATCGATCGCTGATAAAGATTATCGACTTGTTGTAGTGTTCCAGGATGAAATTGAGCCCACTTTAGGCAGAGGCATGGTCCAGTTATGGAGGGTTGTGTGTTCGATCCCCTACCACAGTCATAATGTCATGTCCTTGAGCAAGACACTTTATATCTGCTTAATACTGATTCTACTCAGCAATACATTGAGTATGATTTCTACAAGTTGTAAGAATTTGGTTTACAGTCGACGTAAAATGAATAATTTTAACTGATCTATATGTGTAATACTGCACAACAAACACAGAGTTGTCTTTCCCATGTCCATAACAGCGCATACATATGATTCATAAGCCTATGAGAGCTGAATTCCTGTATTGCATGCAGCATGACAAACCACATTATAAAGGCTGTAGCATGGTTTAAAAGGGCAATGCATACGGCTGATTTAATATTAGCTATCCGTGCCAAACCACAATGTTTAAGATGAAATATGACATTGCAAGCTTGTACATAATTCATTAGATCAGCAGGTAACCACAACCAGAAATCTCAACTGAAAATGTTAACTTTTAAGAAATTAAAAAAATGTTATATCAGACTTGTGTTTTCTTTAGACTGATATTCTAGGGCCATTGTTAAAAAAATATTTGTTTGCTGTGCTCCGGTCCAGTATTTTTCATGTGGGTAGGTACCGTAGGTAGCTAAAAATATTTTGGCCAAATTTTGATTCTGCATAGTAATTTTAAAATTAATGGACAGAAATCATGAAAAAAAATCTTTTGAAAGTCCATAAAAAAGTTTGGGTAGCAGAAATGAATAGCAGAGTATGTAGGTAGAAGCACGGCAAACAATTTATTTTTAAGGACGGCCTTGGATACATGTTTCCAATTCAAGCCAAAACGAAAAATATGGAATAATAAATATTTTCTATCTTTTGAAAATCTTACTAAATCATTCATGTTCAAATTATATATATATATAAGTGGCAGCATAAAGTTATTGATATATTAACAAGGGGCAGCAGGTTTCACTAAACATCTCAAGCTGTGACGTTCCTCAACTAAAAAATCTCAGTTTCTCTAAAATGATGCCTTGGAACTCATTACATGTTTAATGACCGCATTAACTGAAGTTTGACCACTGTGTCACCTTGACTCACTGGTATGGGGTAACTGGCAAAACGATTAACGTAAATGAAGTTACAGTATTTAAAAAAATTGAGATGTTGAGATTTTTAGGGAAACTAGAGCCAGGGGTTTTTGTCACCAGTCATTCTTAAGACCATTATCAGACTTAAGCTTGAATATCCAAATTTCAACCATAGATATATAGTTAATTTATTACAACAGTTTGATTAACTGTGAGAGTTTATTTGACTTTTAAATAAATCATTAGGTGTCACCTATATGCTTGCATATTTTAATCTAAAAAAAATGGTATTTTAAGTGTGTTTTTCAAAATTCATCCTTGAGTTCAAGTCTAAGAATATTCTTAAGAATGATTGGTGAATACCATCTTAGGTCTTACATAGAGGCAAGCAGCTGTAAAATTTCACAAAACCTTTTTTGATGTTTAATAGTCATTACAACAGTTGTTGTTGTTGTTGTTGTTGTTGTATGGTGTTTAGCGTCGCTTCAACAATTTTTCAGTCATATCGCAACGGTGTCTACTTGAGACAATATTCTGAGTACTGTCACACTGGAGTTTCATGCCGCAGCCACAATGTCATGGTATGATACCCAACCCAGTCACATTATACTGACAGTCAGCCAACCAGACCAAGAACTCTCCTCTAAATGCTGAACATCAAGCGAGGAAGCTTCTAGTACCATTTTTAAAGCCTTTGGTATGAATGAGTTGGGGATCAAACCCACAACCTTCTGCAAGGTGGATGCTCTACCGTAAACCACGTAGCCAATACAGTAATATTTTCAAAACATTTCATGTTGTATTATGGCATATCCAGTTTGATGACGACCTCAGCACACTTTATCAAATAAATGAATATGATTGAATAGTTAGCGTCATTTTATGCCAACTAAGGCTAACAGACCATCAGTTAACCTAACCACCGTTTCCTGGGATCCTGAAGGTTAACCAGTACTCAAGCACACCCTATCTCCGCAAGTGACTGATAACTTTCCCACTTGAATCAGCAGTGAGGGATGAATGATAATGAGAAACAACGTTGTATATCAATCATCACTGAGACTGTTGCCGGGTGGGGACTGGAACTCACGACCCCTGGAATGATAGTCAGATATGTAACCGACTGAGCAAATCGGGCCCGGCATAAATTCACATAAAATCTTTGGACGGAGTAGCCCTGACCCCAACAACAAGAGGTTATCTATCATTGGTGGTAAGACAACTTGGTCATGGCCATTCTAAATAAAAAATGAGATGGTCAAACAAGGGAAATCAACTGGATTGAACGTCTCTCCTGCTGAAACACCTGAGGCTAAAAAGCAGGTCTACCCAAAAATGCTGCCAGGTTTTAGAATAAAATTACCCATTACACAAATATGGACCAGATTTGTTGACTCTAGGTCAAACACTTGCTGAGAAACAAAGCTAAACAAAAAATCTTATTGATGAATTACTGGAGCCGCCATCAGCACTGGAAAAGTAACGCTTAATGCTATATCTTTGTACAATAAATGAGAGACGAATACCAAAAATTGGAAAAGTCTTTAATAAAAATTCAGCTAGAATGACGATGGTCAAATTTCGGTATTGAAAGTTGTATTGATCAGCTTGGTTTTCAACTTTGTAGTATTGTCTATCACAGTAATTATAAATAAAACATGTCATGTAAAAAGTTACCTGTCTGATGATTATATTCTTACCTGAAATACGTTTCTAAACAAATTAACTGGTAAAGCAGGGAAATAGGAATGGACTGGGTAAAAAGTGTTCACAAGGAGGAACAATGAGGGGCTAATCCAGCCAAAGCTTCAGAAAGAGGGAAAGAGGGAAAATGGATCCCCAATTTAACCAAAGCTTCAGAAAAGAAGGAAAATGGATTCCCAATTTAACCAAAGCTTCAGAAAAGAGGGAAAATGGATCCCCAATTTAACCAAAGCTTCAGAAAAGAGGGAAAATTGATCCCCAATTTAACCGAAGCTTCAGAAAAGTGGGAAAATGGATCCCCAATTTAACCAAAGCTTCAGAAAAGAGGGGAAATGGATCCCCAGTTCAACCAAAGTTTCAGAAAAGAGGGAAAATGGATACCCAATTCAACCAAAGCTTAAGAAAAGAGCGAAAATGGATCCCCAATTTAACCAAAGCTTAAAAAAGTTGGAAAATTGATCCCCAATTCAACCAAAGCTTCAGAAAAGAGTGGAAATGGATCACTAGACCACAGGAATTTGAGTGGTAATATGATTGTACTGTGGAGCTATCATCAACCTATCCCGATAGGTTATCAACATATTTGATTCTGAAGTATATTAACATTTCAATAAATCCAAGTGTTTCACAAGTGGGGGTTATCTTTTTACTGCTAACTAATAAGTCACAGAGACTGTAGTCGAGCGGGAATTCAAAACTTGTGACCTCTGAAAATGTATATATATATATATGTAAAAAGTGTATGCTAAAGTTCTTACAATACATAATTATAGGTGTAAACCCACCTTTGATTTTTGTTCTTTATTCTATAGTAAATAATAAAAGTTTGAAGGCTTGTCATTCATAGAGAATCCCAAATGAAAGAAGTGAAACCTACATTTTACTGTTTGTCATCCTCTGCACTATCAAAATATGATGAGAAAAGTAGGGGTCATGTGTCATATAAGAGATTTTTTTTTCTGCTCAGTGTGTACACTGGTAACAAAGTGAAAGTAGACTTCTGAAATCATGTATTCATACACCAATTTCCAAGCATCAATTTTTTTTTTTTCTAAATTCACAATTCAAACATGACAATGCTATCAAAATGCTCAAAATACATCAATAATGCCATTCAAATAAAAAAAATGAGCATTAAAATAAGGAAAATGCATTTTTAAAGAAGAAGAAATGAGGATTATTTATAACCGCCATTATGCGACTACCCCACGGAAGCACTTCCTTTTTGCTATGGTGGTACTATGCTTATTTATATGTATATATATATATATATATATATATATATATATATATATATATATGGATATATAATTATGTATCAATTTTTTGGCACAATGGATGTTAGCATCATTTTTTTATCTTGATCTTGAAAAATGTAAAAAGCAGAAATAAAAATTAAAGGTAAACATAGCAGCATAAAGCAGAAAAGCAAGCAACGGTTGCCAAAACTACCAGCACATGTAAATATACTAGTAGGTGCATATATGTATCATAACAGCAGAGATTTATTACCAAATTCCAGAAAGAAATATAAATCAGACCTGAGCTTGAGAAAGTTGAGTTCTATACTGAAGAATTGCCCGTTGGTCGGCATTCAACTGTAACTACAACAGAAATAGTGAACTATGCTACAGCAATTGCAGGAAGGTGATAATAAACCACTATTGTAAACAGCCCATGGTAACAGCTTGTATTTAGCTAGATGTTACTTAAATATTTAAGCAAGTCACATTAGGCTATGGCCATCCTTACAAAAATATTTGTTTGCAGTGCTCCAACCTAGTTTTTTTCATTTGGGTAGGTCAGTAGGTAGGTGATTATTTTTTCTGCCAAATTTTGATTTTCTTAATCATATTAAAGAAAAATGAACAGAAATCATGATAATATTTTTAAACAATTTGAAAGTCAATAAAAAAAGTTTGAGTAACTGCAATTTTGAGTGAGTAGATAGGAGCATGACAAACAATTTATTTTTTAAGGACAGCCTAATTATTACAAATCTCTCATAATGGTCTGAAGCCATGTTGGTGTTACACAAGTCATAGGGAGAATATACAGATTGTTGTGGCTCTAGCGAGAATAGAATCTAGAAGCACAGACTATTAAAACTAAGCATATTTTTTAAATTTTGCTGTTCAAGCTAGCTTAAAATAAAGTATTGATTGTTTGCAACTTCTAGCCTACCAACATCAATCAAGCCAGCCAGAATATATTTGTTTTGGTGTTCATTAAAATATTTTTAGTATTTTTACAATGTCCTTTCAGAGATAAAAAAAGTTATCTTCAAAATTATTTTTTTATAATAATAATAATTTACCTTTACTTACCTGCCCATCCACCCAGCTCTAAATGGTATATACGGGTAGGAAGGGGCAAACAATTTTTTAAGGTTAGCGTAATAAGTAACAAGATTCTAGGTTTATCCTGCTTTTTATTCCATATATTGATATATTTTGCATGATGTAGTTCATTTTACCAGGAAGTGGAAAACCAGCCTGAAATCAGCCTTCCCAATGGTGTCACAAAAAAAAAGCACATTTCAGCGTAAATATAATTTATTCTCGACAGCCTGGGTAAAAGTGTTACAAGTGGTATTGATGGTGCAGAAAACCAAAGAACTCACTGAATAAAACTCTTTCCCCACTATGCCATACCACAATGCCATTATACCATTTAACTTGATATACAAAATTCAACAACATAATGCTGCCATACACCTTAACTGCTGCATTTCATACAACTCAGTGGCAATAAACCCTCGGGGAATCCTGCCATTTTAAAAAAATAAACCATTTATTCATAACCATTCAGCAGAATTGAGAAATGAATGTAAATTATTCTTTATACGACCTTCTTGAAAATAAACATTACTGCACAGTTAGTTCTAGCGTGAACAGTGACTATGGCTTTTTTCTTCTTTTTTTTTACAGTGAAACCATTTTTGTAAAACAGATAAGTTTTTTACCCAAATACTTCTTTCAGTTGAAAACATGCCATTAATTTGGAAACATGCCATTAATTAGCTGTTTTCAGCCATGCCATTGAATTATTTCAAGTACAATTTCCATGCATATTAAATATACAGAGAACAATTTCATCAACTCTATTTATGCAAAAGGATTTTACTGTGGTATATTTCCGAGAGCGCACAAAAGAATAAGCATGTACCCTGACTAAAAAATGTGGGCGGGTATATTTTCTATGTGTTCCTAAATGTTGTTTTTCTCCGTTGTTAAAGAGGAACGTTGCATTTCGACCATAACACATCTCAATGAAATTTGGGTTGCATGTGCTTAGTTGGGCCTCATTTGCAAAACAATATGACATGGTGCATATTGGATGCTGTTTTCCAATCATTACAAAGCTCATTTGTTTCGCTCATACATTTGTTTTCACAGTGTCGAGTCCATGAGACTTTATGCTATGATGTGGTGCAGATAATCAGAGGAAAACTGCCCGCTACAGGCAACATTTTTGCAGATAACTTTCTTTATATCTCATGAAAATTCATGAAACAGCGATGAACCACCAGTGATAACAAGTAGGCATAAAAAACGTATTATTTGCAAAAAGTTCAACAGTGTTTTTTTTTTGTAAATTGCACTGCTCCATACCATAATTGTCTCAACTAAACAAACAAGAGGCCCAAGAGGGCCTCAGGACGCTCTACTGACTCATAGTGGCCATAGCACTTTTTGAAATTCTCCTATCTTGGGGCGGGGTAATTTTTAACCCTAGGGACACCATTTGAACAAATTTACCAAAACTATAGTTGGTCATCATTACTACATAAACATTTTGAAAATCTGTTTGAAAAGTTTTTGACTATTTTTAGTAATGGCGGCCATCTTGAATTTCAGATCGAAAAAAATTAATTGACACTGTCACTTTATATAACTGATGGTTCATCATATATACATGTGGAGACGGCGTTCATCTTGTTTCATGAAGTTTCAGAAAGATGAATGATGTTAATTGCTTTACTACATTCCACCATCTCTTCTGAATGTTTGATCCAATATATACAACAGTTACAGGATGTGTCAGTAAGCTGTATCTACAAGCTCGTCAGATTGGAAGTGTACAGTAGGTGGATGGATGTGGGCAAAAGTTTATTGTTTGAAATGATAATTCTTGAAAAATTCCTGATTATAAGAATAGATACATGTGCAGTGATGTATTTGAGGTGAATATATAATATCTTATAGAAAGAGTTCGTCTTTTTTCTCGGCTAGAACACACTAGGATATACACAACCACAAAAGTGAGAATTCTGGCATAGGGCGAAAATAAAATGTTAACCTTCGACGTGGTATTTATTTTCTCTGGAGTTTTACTCGGAAGGGCCTATTGTAGAAATAAAACACAAATTAAATTGAACATAACATTATAAACTTTATCTGGAACTAGAACTTTTTACACCTTTAATTTAAAAAGTGTATGAAAACCCGTTTGTTTGTAATCTGCAAAGCTGCTATACAAGTGCTGACAAATGTATTGTCATGAAAACAAAACTGCTTAATGGCGAATGTTGGGAAATAACCGTGACTCATAAGAAAACAACTCTAATAGTAGAATAGACACTGCTAGTTTCCTGGTTTTAGAATGATCTCAGAACAGGACATCATGTAAAAGTAACTGGTAAACATTCTCACATAAAGTGACAGACCAAGCCAGGCTCGGACCCATGACCCGAGTAGTGAGGAGTTAGTTATGTTAAAATAGCGCCTCAGACTTCTCAGCCAAGGAGGACCCAACATATAAAATTTATATCAAAGCATTTTTTTTTTTAACCCATTACTCCATAGATACGCGCTTTCACGCACCAATCATAGAAGGCCTTAGAAAACAGTGCAGGAAGTGTTCAGATTGCTGGAAACGAGCAACCTGAACACTTCCTGCACTGTTTTCCACTATGTCAGTTAATGTAAAAATAATTCACCCAATAATTCAAAAGCCTTCTATATTAGTGTCCAAAGGTGTCTATATGATGTTAAGGGTTAAATGGGGTTTAATGGCATTTTCAACATATTTCAGGTTATATATGGTATGTCCAGTTTTATTGATGAAGGAAGATCTCAGAATGGATCTGAGTAGCACCTCTGTCCTTCTACAAGTTACTGGCAAATTTTCTCATATAAAGTGTTTTTTTTTTAAATATTCAAATGCACAAATAAAAGATGGTCTGTACAATAAATGTAAACAAAACAAGAGCTGTCAGAGGGACAGTGCGCTCGACTATTTCGATGCAGCTTTTTTCAGGAAATAGGTACCAAATCAGGAAGACAATTAAAACTCAAAATAATTCACCAAGACTATTTATATTCCTTATCAACAGTTATGTTTTTTTGAAAACAATAAAGTGACTGGATGGCTTGTATTGCCTTAATAATTGTTCCATTGATGATGCTGACCACACATGTGAAGTTTCATTTATATTCAATGAGTGGTTGCATAGATATCTTACCTGATAAAAAAACTTTAACCTGAAAAATTAAGTCCAAAAAGGGCTATAACTCTGCTGAAATGCAACCCAGAGTTATGGTTCTCGTCTCTGTGTGTTCCACTGATGATGTTGAACACACAATCATGACATTGTGAACTTTCATTCATATCAAATGAGTGGTTGCATAGATATCTTACCTGATTAAAAGCTTTAACCTGAAAAACCAACGCGAACGTCGGGGCGAGTACAAGAGCCCCCCCCCCCCCCTATTCTACGAACAGTCTGGCTACAAATGAGAATTAAAATATGACTTGAGAAGGTCCCCCAACTGTGACTGTGACAATGGCTCTTTGTGGAGATGTTAATAAGTATCTTTCCTAAGTACATTATAATATTTAGTTTGAGATAATGATTTTCAAACCTAAGGCTTCACGTTTCTTATCGGAACCAAGGTTTTGTTATGGTACCTGGGTGCTATCAAAACAGTGATGCAGGGTTCTGACATCTCATTTTCTCAAATGTACAGTCAAACCTGTCTTAAGCAGCCAGTCAAGTCAAAGTGGCAATTTAAGACATGTTATTGTTTTATACAGGTTAATTTGTTCTGAAGCATAGAAATGGGTAATAGCAAATGTTACTGCTTAAGACAAGTGGCTGCTAAATGGAGTTGACAGCTTACACAGGATTGATTGTATGCTCAAAATAGATTCTTGCATATTTATAATGTACTAATAGGTAGGATTTTTATATTTTTTCTAAACAAACATGTTTGCAATTAGTCGTCTCAGAATAGATCTACATCACACTCAGACATGTTTATGAGCATGTGAATTTTTTATCATGTCAATGCATTCATTTCTGGTGATAAACTGCCTGCCTAATAAACATAGGTTTATCACGTCAATGCAAGTTTATCAAGCACATGACGTCATTAGGTATAATTATACATTTTGACTTGAATGGAACTACTTTAAATCCTACTTGAATGAATAAAAAAAAAACTAGAACTATTAACATGATAAATAGAATACCATGCAAGTGTCATATATTATAAACTTTATCAGGTTGGCACAAAAAAAAAATAATAAGAACTCCGCAGAGCCTCATCCTAGATTTTTTTCTATGCCTCACCTGATAAAGTTGATAATATCAGACATTAACGTGGTTTTCTCTATCTATCAGACCAATTAGACCATTATGAATTACTCTACAACATAAAACGGCGGTAAGATAAACATTAGCTTTATCGGAAGGGAAGGTTTATCTTGCAGCAACACACAAACTGATGATGTCATTGTTTTTGCAGCAACACACAAACTGATGATGTCATTGTTTTTGCAGCAACACACAAACTGATGATGTCATTGTTTTTGCTTTGTGTTGTACACACTTTTAAACACTTTTTCGATTGTTGATAAACTGTATATAAAGTCAATAAGTATAAACTCTGTTGAATAGTTTCCATAAAAGCTACATTTTTTTTGTTTTAATTTCATCAACCAAATTTGGAACTATTTTAAGTGCGTTTACCGCAGATGTTCACACATGTGTTTGTTTGTTTGCTTTTTTTAAATAAAAACAAAGAAAACACACATATAATGACATGATAAAAAGAATTATACCATTATTAATTTTTTTACCCACCTCATGTGATAAACATTAGAGTGAGATAGAAATGGAAATATCTAACACTGGCGAAAAGGCAGATAGTCATATCCCGTGTTAAGATGGTTTATAGTTTAAAGGCAATTTCTTACGATAAACCATTGAGAGAGAGAGAGAGAGAGAGAGAGAGAGAGAGAGAGAGAGAGAGAGAGAGAGAGAGAGAGTAAAACATTTTTTAAAGGCACTTGTTATCATAGCCTTGGAAAAGAGATTATTTTCTGTTCATTGGATACACTGCTGCAAAAGTGACAGTAAACTTCAGACAGAAACCATGTATTCATACCCCAATTTCCAAACATCATTTTTTTTAATTCAAACATGACAACACTTGCCAAAATGTTTAAAAATGCATGTACAACAATAATGCCATTCAAATCACAAAATGAGCTTTAAAATTTTTTTTTAAAAAATGCATTTTTTAATAAAAAGAAACAAGGACTATAAAATTTTCACCGCCATTATGAGACCCCACAGAAGCACTACCTGTGTTCAATAGTTGTGTGTTACGCACACAAAAACAAAATATTCTTGACTGACAACAGTGTAAGAAAATAAAAGAATTACCAACATAAGCAATGAATGGACAGGAAGATTAGGTCTGTAGGAGAAGTTTAACACACATAGCTATGATCAGAAATGCACAAGTTTCCAGGGTGATTATACAAATTTATACCTTCTGATTTTGCACATCCATTTTTAAGGTTGCTATTGTTTCCTTATCTTGGTTCACCTGCAGCTGTATATATAAATTTAGGTCCTTGTGGTTATTAACTAGCAATGGGGTCCTTTTAGAGACAGTTTTACTCAAACATTTATCACTCTTATAATAATTACATTTTAATAACAACTGTGTGTACAACATATTATAATTCTATCACCATGTGAAAATATAAGAACTGAAAATTCCTACAGAAAATTCTGTCCTGAGGCAGATGTGCTGTGCCAAGTTACCATGAAAATAAAAGCAATCCCACGTGACGTAATTTTCTATCTGAACTGTAAAAGCAGTGAATATTTATTTTTCTTGCAAGAATTATTCTATTTAATTCATCATTGTATTTTTACAATGTTTGCTTCAAGACATAAAATTATATAAATTATGCCATCTACTTCATAGGTCACCTCAATAGACGGTTCTGACATCAAAGCTTGAGAATTTTATATTAGCCCCAGCGGGAGATTATGAGAATCTTACATGGGTTCATTCCTGCGAAATCAGTTATCCTAAGGGACAGACTTTTATATTCAAACCAAACAGGCCATGAATATTCTTTTCTTGCATACCAAACATATTAAATAATTATTTTAACTTATTGTATCCTGATAATTTTTACAACAGTCGCTTTTAAGACATTTAATTATATGATTAATGTCATATCTTTTATATGTTACGTCATAAATGAGTCTTAACGTCAGAGTATGAGAATTTTATCTTGGACCTTGGGTGAGATAGAAATATCTAACCCCGGTAAAAATGCAGATATCCTTATCCAGTCTGCAAGAATATAATACCTATTATAGCCTGGTTAAAAATACTGGTATTCTTGTATGATTACTGGTATAAGTATAACATTATTATTAATATAGATCTCCTTGACAGATTACCACATTTGAGAAGAACTTTCATTGATGTGCTTAGTCCCAAAATGTATGTACATGTTCTATTTTACAGCTTCAATTCAGACAAGAAATTTATTTGCCATTTAATAATTTCTTGACCTATTTCAAGTCTGTACAGTGAATAACTCTAACTTAAGATTACAAAATATATTTCAATCTTTAGTTGGTTGAAACAAAGTTATATAAGAGCACCACACCCCCACCCCCAACAACTGCCAAGTCTGCACCACACACCCACCCCACAACTACCTAGTCTGCACCACACCCCCATCCCCCACCCCCCACAACTGCCCAGTCTAACAAAATTATGGGAGAACAATGTCTAATGCACACATACTCAATACATCTTCTTTGTTCCATGCACTTAATGAACTAAAAATTGGCCCAAAAATGATTAAATTACTTACAAATTTCTTATTTCAATCAAAGTAAGACTTTGTGCAAGGTAGTAATAACTTCCTTCTCAATTCTGTTGTAATGTATTGCGGTGTAATGAATATTATGTATATGTAATATGTTGATAACAAAAAAAATATAGTTTTAACCAATATAAGGCTGTTTTAACCTCAGAGCGAACAGCGAAACATTTATAAACACTAACACTTTGTATATGAATACCGATTAATTTTTCTTCTTCAGCACAGTTCACCCCCTCCACACGTTAAATCATGTAATTAGACACGAGCAAGTGGCTGTTTAAGATGTTTTAACATAACATAACATGACATGACATGACATGACATGACATGACATGACATGACATACAAGCTTTGCAGAGAACACATCATTCAGTATACTTGTGCCAGCTAGTATTCTACAAACCTATAAATCATTAAACAACAATAATCACAAGGCTGGTTTATGTTGTTCATCATAAATAAATGGCAAGTGATTCCCACTAGTAACGTAAACCTCTACTTCATAAGTGTTCTACTCAAACCGCAGCAATTTGTCAAGAATAGAGCAATATTAAAACCTATAATTGAAGAAGTGTATGGTTACTATGTTTCATTTCAAGAGCATCCAAGTTATTTAAGCTTTTTTCAGGGAAGCTGCATAGAATTGCTTACAGAGTATGAATTATATACAATAAAACCTGTCTTAAGTAGCCAGTCAAGGGAATGAGCGATAGAAGCCTTTTAACCCTTTACTTCATAAACACGCCTTTGGACACCTCTAATATCGAAAGCATTAATTCACCCCATATTAGCAATGGGTGAATTATGTTTATATTAACTGACAGAGTGGAAAACAGTGCAGGAAGTGTTCAGATTGCTCGTTACGAGCAATCTGAACTCTTCCTGCACTGTTTTCAAAGGCCTTCTGTGATTGGCGGGGTAAACGCGTATCTATGGAGTAAAGGGTTAAGACAGGTTGTTGCTGAATACAGGTTAATTTGCTTAATAGAAATGACCATTTACTCAGATTTGACTATGCGTTATGTAATATATTAATTAGTAATTAAAAGTTAAATTTATAATGTGTTATGGTTGCATGGCTACTTCCTACTGTAATGATCTGCCGTATCCTCTGTAATATAGTATTACAGAGGATCTTACACTAGTGCTTGTTTATTATTGAATTTATTAAACGAGTTGCCAAAAGTTTGTTATGCAAGGCTCATTAGTTTCTGTCAGTCTTTGTATGAGGTAATGGCTCAAAATAGCATGCATGAGCCATGTTATAAAGAAAAGGCCTTACGATGAATTGATAAAGATATTACACTAGGCTTATGACCAGGCTTATGAGCGTTATATCTTGCTATGAAATTGTAAAATCATCTAATGATACATGACACCATTTTCCATTGATTGATAGTGGTCACATACATGATTTGTCACTAAAATGGAAACGAATTGCAAAACACATCTTTGTTTGTTTATTGTTATGCAGGCTAGAACGATTACATTATTGTTAACTGTTTTATGATTGGCTAATCAGTAATGATTTACAAACCAAGGGATTTCCCAGTTTTTCTCCCTAAAAATAGAAATTGCACATTCTGAAGTATTCAAGCAGAGGTCAGAAAATTTCAAGGATGATAATGTACGACTAGTGCAAACGAGAGTAAGCGCATTCAGACATGGAGGATTGTTCCCACATTATTTCATAAATGAAATTAAACAATTTTACCGACCAACAAATTCGACCAGACAAGCAATATAAGAGTATGTTAACAAATTCCAAACATACTTTCAAATAGTTACATGTAATAGTGCAATGAACCAATAAGCCAAAATAAAAAAATTGCATAATATCAAAGCAATGCATCATACATATATATTGTTTATACATATATTAAAATTAATTTATGCATTGCAAAATGTAAACATGTAACCATAGAAACTGATACAATTAGATTAGCAAACAATACATGAAGAGATATGCAGGTCTTGTAGAAAAAAATTAAAATAAATATTATTTCTCTCCCGGTGTAACATTTATTTAATAAGAAATATTAAACAAGAAATGTTCAAATTTTAATGCTTTCCTACTTAAATCATTGTGAAGAAACGATAGGTTCACGCTGTCAGATAGGTTTCAAATTTTAAGTTTTCTACAAGGAAATTAATCATTGTGGATAAACTATAGAATTTTAAGTTTTCTACAAGGAAATTAATCATTGTGGATAAACTATAGATACAAGCTGTCAAATGGACCTAACATCTGGGTTTCAAGGTTAAAGGTAGAGAAACATGTAACACCCCAGGTGTTCCGTTTCAAGTGTAGGATCAAACCTATGATCTCTGGCGTAACTAACACCCTATCCATTACATTACCGTCCCATTTAAGTATCTAGATTATAGACTAAAATGATTTTTGCTGGAATAATTCTCACATCCAAGAAGGTAAATGCTGGCATTCTGCAATTCTCTACTTTAAAATGCTAAAATGGACAACAGTGTTTTACAGTAACGCTCATCCAGCTGCCAGGACAACTGAATAGTGGGTAGGGACATTTAAAATATAAGGCTGCTAGCCTGACTGGACAAATGAAAATTCAGAAATTAAACAGCATCTCTTTTTCACAAATCCACTGTTTTAAACTTTGATAAAACAGTTTATTTAGTTAATTTATATCCATAGGACTAGTATCATAATTCTAGATTAAAGTAGGACAAGTTGGTTTTGGTCAGGACAACAATACTTGTCCAACTGGACAAGTAATATGAAAAATTAATATAATTGCCTGGACAACTAAGGATATATTAAAAGTCTAAAAACCTACCAAGCTATTCTGTAACTGAGATTTCAACTTCTTGATCTCCTCGGTGAACTGGACCTTTTCTCTTTCTAAATTGGCAACACTATCTGAAATTACAAAATCATGGTGTGAATTTTGTATTTTTTCAGTAATAATTTTTTCAGTGTTTTCACTCAAACTTGAAATTGCGGGCCATTTGTCCCCAATACGAGACTTTTTAGGTAGATTGGAGAATTTTAAGAGTCATTTGATTAAACAGTGTGACAAAAATGAAAAAATTTGAGACTCACCCAGAATCCCGGTTAACTATAGTAATTTTTTTTTTGTATAAATTTGAAAACATATACACTCATGTGGTTGTTTTTGTTTTTCATTCTAATCTGGTTGTGTAAAAGTGGAAACTGAATTAAGACAGCATGACTTGAATCTTTGTGTTTTTCTATATACCATTTTCACTTCACAACATGCATTTGACACTAAACAATTACTTCATACGGTTGTAAGAAGTCTTCAGAATGTTTTTTTGTTTGTTTTTATTTATTTATTTTTTTAATTTAATGAGATTAAAAGGGAGTATATCAGGAAAATAACTGCTATAAATGTCTTAAAAATAAAATAAAAAGCATCTCTTGATAACAAATAGATAAAATCCGAATGTTTTAGTTCAGTACAACAAATCCACCCAAAAGTGACAAAATCAATGTTTTCATTGGAGCCGTAAACTTGAAATGAAATCCCCATTCCAAAAGTAGACAGCATTTAAATACTGCTTGAAATTGTCTCATCGTTATTTGGACTCTTTCTAAGACGAAACTAAATTTAGTCTAACCTAGGTGTGTAGCCCAAGTTTTGAAACCGCTATTCAACATGTTGTTTTAGCATGTTTAAATAGATATCCTTTTGGTAATGAGGGGTCAATGAGTATATATAGGCATGACCTATTGGAAAACAATGTTTATAGCCAATTTCAAAATTTTGAAAAATCCTAGTAATCCCTTTAAAACCATTTTCAACAAATAAACTTGTTATATATATATATTACATATCAGTTTAATTGGTGAAGGAACACCTCAGTATGAATCCATAGTATAACCACCGTATTTCTGTAAATAACAGGCAAACTTTCTCAAATAAAGTTTATGAACCAAGCTCAGGTAGCGAATCCACGTCTTCAGTAGTGAGAGGTAAGTGGTCATTAGCTGACAATGTCTTAGACCATTCGGCCGCAGGGAACCACTCATGTTTGTAACTTAAATGTAAATCATTACCTCTCAAATACATTAACAACTTTCCCAATGTATACTGTACCTTTAAGTGAAGTTATTTCTAGTGATTTTTCCTGTTTAAATTGATTATATTCTAGGGCTCTTTCTTCATCCATCTTCTTGTGCTCGTTGGCCTGTGTTTCTCTCTCATTCTGAATCCTTCCAAACTCAACCTCCATGTCTTCATGTTGACTCTACAAATAGAAAATTGATTTGTTTCTTCTTTTTTTTTACCAGTAATTGACATGTCATGGTAACAAAGGACCAGCCTTGAGCATGTAGAAGGTATGAAAGAACACAGGATACTGATCTTTTTTTTTAACATACAAAAAACATTTTTAGTGCTGCTTCATAGAAAGATCTTTTCACAATAAATACATAGCTTTTTATACTATGTTACAACTTATTCTAAAGAATTGTTCATGGGCTTGAGGTTTGGATGTAAAATTCTGTCATGAGGATAGATGTTTCAGCAAGGTATACATGCATTTATCCCAAGGAATGGAATTTTCTACCTGAACTGAAAAAGCCATAAATAATTCTTTTTTCTTGTGTATACCAAACACATAGATTAAATATTCTAATTTAAATCTATTTAACTATGATCATTTAGAACTTAAAACACTTAAAACATTATAGATCAAATATTCAGTGGGAGGATTTTATCTCAGGTATCCCAGGTTAAATTAAAGGAATCTCACATAGGTTTGAGATTCAGATAGAAAATTCTGTCCCTGAGATTCAGTTATTCCAAGTGAGGTATTTCTATGTGAACTGTAAAAGCAATGAATGATTCCTTTACTTGCATACCAAATTCATTGTATAATTATTTTAACTTAATTCATCATTATTTTTTACAACAAAAACCTTCAAAATGTTAAATTTGATTAACCTCATATTAATTAATGGTAATAAGGGGGCCACTCCCGGGACGAGGACGGGCATGTTTTTGTTAGATAATTATACATGTCAACTTTTACAGCTGCGCATTTAAAACTGGTGTAGTCAATTCCCCATCTAAAATTGGCTAGCCAATTCTTTTCCCATGGGAAGAGATCAGCTAGCTGATTATTTCCCTCCCTAGTTAATTATATTTCCTAGGGAAAGAATTGGTTTGCAGATTTCTTCCCCAGCGGTTTACCGTGGTTTTTAGTTGCTCCGGTACATACCATGGTACTGTTATGGAGTGCCAGTTTTTCTGCAAATTCTGTGGACAAGTGTTTACGGAAATTACCAAATTGAAAAGGTGTCATACTTTTGTGTCTGTTTACTAAGTTGTCTTAATTGTAAAAGTAACACAATAACATACATGGTTTACTTGGTCTTTATGTAACTATTGAAAATAAATCATCACACATGACAGGGCTAGAATTTAACTTTTTTGTTCACTGGCAATTTTGGCCAGTGCCTAAAATTTCAACTGGCCAAATTTAAAACCAACTAGCCAAACCAATTTCCGCAGAAACTTGTCCTAAATGTCTAAATAAACCCAAAATTTATTGTTTCAAAGCCCGCATGTTATTTAATATGCATTATTAGTTTGTATTTATTTATTAGACAATGGTATCAAGGTTATTATATATGATAAGGTATTTCAATTTTAAAGCAGTACTTAAAAAATAAAGTTGTCTTTGTTACTTATTATACTACCATCAATAAATGCATACAATGATACATCATAAATAAACACGTTTTAACTAAACAAAGATTCAACAATAACAAGTGTACAGAGACTGAGATTGAGACATACACACATTTCTACTTGTAGAATTAATATAGCCAATGTCTGTGCGTTTTAAAATTAGATCTAGATCTAGCCAAGGACGATTGTTTAACATATGTAAATGTTGTGATATCATAGTAATATAGTTTAATTATTATGGATGATCTGTCGATCGCGTGGTTTCTACAACCGACACCATTTTGTTATTGTCAAGTTTATAGCCCAGTGTGATATTGAGCTGTCCTCCCACTTCATTACAGTATTAACGGAAGGATTATTTCTCTTTTTTCTTGTTGGGACTCGCTTTCATTCGTCGGTTCAATGGAGAAAAAGATGTTATTTTATCTACCATTTTAACAGCTGACAAAATATGTAAACAATAAATTTGACGGGTTTCAACTTCACTTTTATTTTAAAGAGTGAGTGCGCGATCAATCAAACTAGACGCAGTCTACTCATTATGATGTTGACGGGTTTTAACTTTACTTCATCTTTGCAGAATGAACTCGAGGTCAAAAACAATTGGACGCAGTCTTCTCATATTAACTATTTAATACATGGCATTGACAATCGCGCTGCTAGGAGGTAATTTGGCGCGATAAGCAAAAGAAATTGGGTAAAATTGACAAGAACTTGTTATTTTTACCAGGATAATACTTGTTCATTTTCCAAAATCAATAAAATGAATATAATAAGTAATTTTCTCAACTTTAAATCCACTCGCAAAAAAATGCCAGCTTAAGTAATTTGAACTCGCATTTTCAAAATACAGCTCGCATTTTGCGAGTGGCGAGTGCTTAAATTCGAGCCCTGCATGATACCACCGACTACATCGAGTGTAGACGAATGGGAAACTGTTCACAACAAGCATGGCAAATCTGATATTTTGGGACATCTTGCCCTTAAGAAATGACACGGTATACCATGGTTCATACTGCGGTATTCACTAAAAACGCGGTATTAGAGAATGTTTATGAAAGTACAAGCCACTATTGACTACTTCCCCACATATTCAGAAGTGGGAGACTTATGGAAGTAGAACAAAACCCTATTACCCACATCTAAATGATCATGGAATTGTCTATAAGTAAGAATGACAGAATTTTTTCTTACAGTGTTTTTCCCCGCCATTGCTGGGATATGTTCCATACTTTTGGAATTGAGAATTTTAGCGGCATTTTCAATAACACTGGGAAAACGTTTTGCATTAAATATACGTGTTCAACTTCATAACAAGAGGCCCAAGAGGGCCTGAGGACGCTCTACTTACTCAGAGTGGCCATAGCACATTTTGAAATTCTACTATGCCTCGTCATACTTTTTACATGTTCAAGCCCAAACTTTTGAAGCCATGCTGTTTTGTTTTCTAAATGAGCATAAGGCAATTCATTCAAAATGTTATTCCTTAACATCGGCACTATTACTTTCATTCACATGACATGACATGACACAAAAATTGGTCTTAAGAAAACAATTTTACTAATTCCCAATTTGTACCCTTTTGGGGCCCCTCCTGACCCCTTAAGACAGTGGAACCAAGTAATTTTTACAAATCTGAACCTCCTTCACCAAACAATGCTTCTGTGAAGATATAGGCAAAATCATTTCCATTTAAAAAAAAAAAAAAAAAAAAAATATTATAATGACATGTGTCCCCTAATTGAACCCTCAGGGCGGGGTCATATTTAACCCTAGGGACACCATTTGAACAAATCTAACAAAACTATAGTTGGTCATCATTACTACATAAACATTTTGGAAATCTGTTGGGCTGTTCATGAGAAGAAGATTTTTTAAGTTTTGGACTATTTTTAGTAAGTGGCTATCTTGAATTTCAGATCGAAAAAAAAAAATCTTCTGTATAGTCTCCTATGCAATAGAAAACCCATGTGAAGTTTCAGTTTAATTGCCTAGTGGTTTCAGAGAAAGTGCTGCTAACAGACGACAGACGACGGACAACGCGCCTTTGGCCAGTAGAGCTAAAAATGTGTACACTTGCTCCTCTGGCCATCAATGTCATATCCAATTCAGCATGGGGAAAACTTTGTTTATTTTATCAAGGAATTTTGTGGCAAGTTTCAATTTACAATTATTGAAGCTTTCAATTGGGAATTTTTACCACCCAATTGGGAAAAAAACCCACTTTTTGCCATTGGGAATATGACCAATTACTGCTATAAAAATCTCTGGAAAAAAATCCACTGTCTTAGATATTCAAAACATTATGGCTGTAAATGAGACAGAAAGTCCAGATGAACTCACCTTCAACATTCTGTACTGCTGATTTAGGGAGTTCAGTCTATTTGTCATCTCTTGCTATAAAACAAAGTCAATTGTGTGTATATTAATATAATTATGCAATTTAACACTACATTTGAATACAGACAGTTGCAATCTATGTCATTTATTATTAAATCTTGCCAACATAAAATCTCATAAACTTTTGAAGAATAGAAACAATTTGATGCAATAAGTCCGGAGTCTGTAGGCATTTACAAGTATAAGTGCATCAATTTTTGTCCAGGATCTACAGTGCTTCCCTGCGATATATACTGCAGCATGGGTTTATTTGCTATTGTTTGGGCTGATAACTCTCCCATAAATTTGGTTTTTTTTAAAAAAAAATCCGCTCCAATTTTTTATTTTCTTTCTAATTCTTAGTGTTTATTTATGCCAGTTCAACAATTTAAACATCAAAGAACAATGATGTTGACCTGTAAACTGTTTTAAATACACATATTTACCAAAATTTATTATTTTGTTCCCCCCCCCCCCACCCCTCCCATTTTCGTAATTACGGCGCTATTTTCCCCATTGAAGGGACCCAACCCCCGATCCCCTTAAACCAAAAAGAAACTCCACTGTACCACCAGTCAACACCATATGCCTAAATATGTCAATTACCGTTTTTACTCATTCATAGCACACACGTTTTTCAACTTTTAAGATCTTCAAAAGGGATGCACATTATAGTAAATTTGTCCAAGGTCAATCAATTTTCATATTTCTTATACAAAATTTTGAATACATATTACATAACAGTACTGACAAAATTGCTCATTTGTAGTTCAATCACAAACTAAGTTTTCCCAATTCAAAGTAAAACAAATGACACATACATGATCACCTGAGGTAAAATGTTACTTGAAATTTAGCAGTAACCATCATGGATTAAGGGTACGACCCCTGACAGTAATAGTGACCTAGATATTGATCAAAATACATAGAACAATTCGGACGTAATCAATTCTTTTATTACTGATTGTTTGAATATTTGTCGTAATTTTTATGCCATCAAGTGCTAACAGACAATCAGTTAACCTAACACTGTTTCCTGAAAGGTTAACCAGTACTCGAGCACACCCCATCTCTGCAAGTAACTGATACCTTTCCCAAATGAATCAGCGATGAGAGATGAATGACAACGAGACACAATGGCATATATCAAGCATCACGGAGACTATTGCCGGGCAGGGATATGAACTCACGACCCCTGGATTGATAGCCAGACGCATAACCGACTGAGCTGATTGGGCCCGGCTTCTATTAATTAAGGTTTCCCTGTGTTTTATACATGTATATGTAATGTAAAAGCAGCAAATTTACAAAACAACTTTGAAAGTGGAACTATTGTATAGGAATTACTGAATATTTAGTAATGTGACGCCTCTTCATGAAGTTATTACACGTCCTACTTTTTCAGCCAACAAATCACTCATGTTTTTCAAAATAGAACATTCAATAGAAAAAAAATAAAAATAAAAAGGGCATCAAAAATATCAATTGTCATTACCTTGTCATTATCGCATCTTGTTTTTAACTCTGTCTTGGCTACAGTCAGATCTGAAACACAAAATCAAAACATTCACAAATCTAGCCCAGATATCGGAATATCTACAATGCACTCTATCATGGAAGTAGTTGGGTACAATCTTCAGCAGAGTCATACCAAAGACTTTGAAAAATGGTACTAAAAGCTACCTAACTTGGTGCTCACAGTCTGTGCCAAACACTTTTCACATGACATATTTAATACAGTATATCGTGTTTTACTGGCGAAGAAAGTCCTCAGAATGAATCCGGGTAGAATATCAGTCTGTTCTTCCACAAGTAACTTGCAAATTTTCGCACATTTTATAAAGTTTTTGGTCTGAGGGGGAACACTTAGCCAATTGGAAGACCCAGATATAAATTTGGTAAGGAATGATTGAAACACAAAATTCATATTCAAATCAAGAAGGACACATGGTTCTATTTTTTTTGTAAGTTTAAACAGCACGTAATTTGTCTTGAAAAAAACCCATGACGTGAATAACAGTTCGTAATTTCGAAGAAAGAAATTTCTGATACATTTTTTAAAAAGGTTTTTGTTTATGTATGAAAGTATGTTACAATAATATACAAACTAGATACAAATAATGACCAATAATCTACTGGTTCTAGTATAATTTGTATCACTATGATTATATGACATTGTATTATTCTCAATACATCTACTAAATGGTACTAAGCAACTGTTTTACATACTGGTGTTAATTCAGTCTAACTATGAACGTTTATTTCAGCTATCTAGATTAGTACATAATTGTGAAGTTTTACCGGTTTTCTTTTCAGTGCATCATTGGACTTCATTCGATGGTAAACTATATACACGGAGTGGTCTAGGATGCCAGTTTGATCCCCAACCAGGACAATGTAGAGTTCTGGTCTACTGGTACAGTACTAATCAGACCAAGAATCTCAGGCGTTTGATCCTAACCAGGGCAATGTAGATTTCTGGTCTAGTGGTAGAGTATCAGACCCAGAATCTCAGGGTTTGGTCCCCAACCAGGGCAATGTAAAGTTCTGGTCTAGTGTTAGATTATTGGACCCAGAATCTCAGGGTTTGATCCCCAACCAAGGCAATGTAGAGTTCTGGTCTAGTGGTAGAGTATCGGACCCGGAATCTCAGGGTTTGATCCCCAACCAGGGCAATGTAGATTTCTGGTCTAGTGGTAGAGTATCAGACCCAAAATCTTAGGGTTTGATCCCCAACCAGGGTAATGTAGAGTTCTGGTCTAGTGGTAGAGTATCGGACCCAGAATCTCAGGGTTTGATCCACAACCAGGGCAATGTAGAGTTCTGGTCTAGTGGTAGAGTATCAATCCCAGGACTAGGATGCTGGATGAACCCAGGATGCTGTGGTAGAGCATCTGACCACGGATTTTAGGCCACAAATCCCAACAAAGGCAGTATGATGTTGTCTAGTGATACAGCAACAAGCCAAGGATCTGAGGTTCTGATCACCAACATGGGCAATATTGAGTACAAGTGACGAATCATCCTGGGATTTTTTTGAGATTGGGAAATACAGCGCGCTTTAGGGAAAAAATTTTAACGTTGTAAGCAAACTAGAAAAATAAAATGTAACACTGTAAAGATCATATTTTAACCATTAATTATCAGACATCACAGTATTTCTTCATATCAAGACTTTGTTTACTCCTAAAATAGAAGGTAAATTCTAAAAATAATCTAAAAAACAAATTTTCATTTCGGGATTCTTTTTTAACTTAAATTGGGGAAAAATCTATTTTACAATTGGGAAGTGGCCAAACATCGGCCTCTGTTTGATAAGGTAGAGAGGCCCTGGTATCTGACCCAGGATCTCAGGTTTAGATCCCAAACCAGGCCAATACAGAGAAATGTTGAGGTGAACTTGAAGGGAGTATATCAGGAAAAAATGCTATAAATGTTTTTAAAAATAAAAATATTTAGTCTAACCTAGGCGCATAGCCCAAGTTAGGAAACCCTTTTTCAATATATAAATTTGGCAAGTTAAAATTAATAGATATATTTTGGCAATACGGGGTCAATGAGTATATAATCACAGGCATTATATATTGGGAAAAAATTTTTTATGTTTCCAACCAATTTTAAACTTTTGAAAAATCCTGATAATTCTCTTTAAGCTGGGACCAGCAGTAGGAACTGGAAGTTGATATGTTGAAGATGTGTGGTATAATACATTGCGCAATCTTTTAGGAGCAAACAGAAGAACATAGGGAAGAAACAGAAGAAGCATGTGGCTGGGAAAGTACTATACAAAAGATTAATATAAACATATTATTTTCTTGGTCGACTGTATATATATTGTAAACACACAATCAACATGCCTTGATTGAGAAATGGTGCAGTTATACCAGAGATATCACAATTCACTATCTACAGTACGCTACTCTAACAATAGGTTAAAATTAATGTCATTTTCAACATATTTAAGTGATATTACTGCTACTAGTTCTATTTAAATCTTTAGAAAGACTTCAGTTCATGTTCATGAATGCGAGTTGAATCACCGTCCTTCCATCAGTTATTTGCAAAATTGTCTAATTTGGTTAAAACCCATGTCCTCAGATGTTTTTTTTATGGTCCTTGACGCTATTTCGAAAGAATTTCAGGCTATATATGGCATATCCAGTTTTTTTGGTGGAAGAAGACCTCAGAATGAATCTGAGTTACTAAAAACCAACGTCCTTCTGCAAGTAACTGGTAAACTTTCTTACATTTATGTATCTATCCAAAAGCGGGACTCAAACATTTAACCTTAGCAGTGAGAGGTAAGTGTTATTGAGATGGCACCTTAGACCACTTGGCTACGGAAGACACTGACCTCAGATGTGAGAGTTTCAATGAATTCAAACAGTGCCACCATAGACCATTACGCAAGAGAGGAATATAGAAGACAGAAGACTAACACCTGTCTTTCTGCCCCAATAAAAAATGTCTGGAAACATTTTTCACTTTTTTCCTTCCAGTATTCACTCTATGGGATTAATATGTGATAAATGTGTTTATGACTTTAGGTTAATGAATACAAGATATTTATAATAAAAATTAATAAAGCCAATGTTGATGGTTGAATGACCATTACACAGACTTTAGACCTAACTGGGTATGATAAATAATCCATAGATCATATGGTTATGCAAGATCTAAATAACAAAAATTGGTGCTAAAAATACACACCATGGTCGAATCGTAACATTTTTTATGATGTCCGGGCCATTACACTGGCTTTGATTATCTGATTAAACTAAGTAAAAAAAAGCTTCTAGGATCTTAAAAATTGCTATACAAAATGGTGCAGGATTGGTCAAGATCAAATAATAGATGTGGGTAACAGAGGAAACTGTAGATCAAATATTGCAATTTTTGATGAATCAAGGGCCATAACTCAAGATGCTAGTTATCCTGGGCTTCGTAAGTCGTCAGAATTTTATACGAATAAATAGTGACATCCTGGAATATTACTTTTGCAAATTTTAAAAAAGAAAACCATTTACAAGGCTTGCGAAAGGTCATAAACTGGCGTATATGAAACAATTCATGAATTTCCCAATTTTTTATGAAACTTCTAATTTTTACGAACTTTAATGAAACGCATCTCTGATTTGGTGATTCAAGAAGTTGGTACCTTAGCAATATAAATACAAAGTAAGTTTGGTGAAGATCAAAATGAAAAATTCATTATTATTAGTAACAGGGCACTAAACAAAAAGTCACTAAACACAGCCGGTGGGCGATCAGACTTGGGCGAGCTAAAAAGGTTGAAAACATGATTTATATTAGTATTATTAAACAAAATATAAGATGATTTTTACATTAAGTCAAGTTGTCAATACAATAGCAATCTTTTCTAGCACTACGTCATTACAAGTACCCATATTCATTAAGTTTGAAAACACTGGTACCCGAATCTATTTCTGATGTGCAATCACAAAACAATTCACACATGAGAACCAATCCTGAAAAATGCAACTACTGGTATGTTAGTTCTCAAATTACTTTTACAGAATATTGTAGGAAGGCTGCAGGCGCTTCTCATGCCACGTGCACATCATTTGTGGCAGGCGCAAGGTTGGTCTGGGATGATGCAGAAGTCATGCGATCTTACCGGTAAGCGAAGCCTTACACCCAAGCTTTTCTCGTTGAAGCGCTTTTTCTAAGCGACCAATATGACCGTATTGCACTGAAATAACATTCCCTATCACGTATTAAACAGTGGCGACTGTCAAAAGTTTTTATTGAATTTGATTTGTAGATCTAGAATTGTCTAATTATGAAAACTTAACTTCCACAGCCAGTTATACATTATTCTAAAAACAAATGAATTTGATTTTTACACGGTGTACCAACAAATACTAGTCAAACCTGTGTAAGCGTTCACCTCTATTAAGCAGCCACTTGTCTTTAGCAGACACATGCACTTTTTCCAATTGCTATGCCTTAAGAGCACATTAACCTGCATTAAGGCAAAAATGCCCTTTTTAAGAAGCAACCTGTCTTAAAAGGCCACTTTTGCTCCTTCCCTTGACTGGCTACAACAGGTTTGACTGTACTATGTGGAAGTTTCCAGGCCCACCAGTGACATTGAGCTTGAAAGTACATATGCAGAATAAACTTAGAACCTTGATACCTGTCAAAGTAGAACCGATGAATGCTCCCCAAAGTATTTTAACTAAACAATTTCAAGAAATTCTATAGCAGCTTTCAAGTTTATTATTAAAAAAATTGCTAAAAGGGAAGTAACTATGCAAACAAAAAATAGTTACCGGGTATTCCCTTGTGTGCTGCATATTATTGGGCTTCATAAATGTACCCATTCTGAAAAATGATTTTCCGTGCTTTTCCAGTTACGCTCTAGACAAAAGAGCAATCAGAAGGAAAGGAGGAAAGTGGGACAGAGCCTTATATCTACAATGTTATGCTACCAAACAATTTATAAAAATGAACATGAAACATAAGAGTTTCTACTGCTTGGCAGCAATCTGGATCCTTACCCAGAACTTCACAGGCTAATATTACAACAAAATTATATATACGTTTGTAACCCTCATTGAGCACTAATGCTATCCTGGATATATGCAAGGGAGCAAACGTATATTTCATATATAACCTAAAGTTATCCCAATCCCCTCTCCAAAGGTCTCACTGAAAATATGTACAATAACAGTGTACCTCCTTTTCTATATTTCAAATATTGTTGCTATGGTTACAAGTTACATGAGCCTTTTTCCTGGATACAACTGATATAACCAGTATTGGGTACTAACAGTTTATGAGAGGGTATTGGGCTGAGTCTGGGATCGTACCACAACCTCTGGTGTGTGCAACCAACACACTATGCCAAAACCCTGCTCTTTTCATTTAGCATTATAACCCCGACTTTCACTGATTATTTTGGAAAAAGATAAGGTTTGCCATTTATAACACAGTAACCACAGCCCGAACCAGTCTGAGTATATAACAGTCCTCAAAATACATTTTGTGAAAAGGTTTGCCAGTTTACCTTCGGAATTACAGAGGTTCAACTCAAGATTCATTCCGGGGTCTTCCTCAAACAGCAAAACCAGATGCCATATTTAAATTGAACTGTAAAATATGTTAAAACTGGCATTATACTGTATTCGGAAACACATTGTGCCGTTAAACCATAACTTTATAGGCTAAGTTTTTTTTAATGGGTTTTAACACCATTTTCCACACATTTCAGTTTATATAATTTTATGGCATATCCAGTTTTATTGGTGGAGGAATACCTCAGAATGAATCTTGAACAGAACCACCGACCTTCCGCAAGTAACTGGCACACTACCTCACATAAAAGTTTTTGGAGCGAACAGGACTCCAACCTATGAATCTAAGCGGTGAAAGGTAAATGACCTTGATATGGTGCCTAAGACCATTTTGCCACGGAGGACCCGCACCACAATATTTATGGACATGATGATATCCAAGGTGTAAGCCCATTATTGATTTTTTGTTCTTTGTTTATAGTAAAAATAATAAAAGTTTTTATGTTGATCATTTACAGAGAGACCCAAACGAAAGAAGTCAAACTTACATTTTATTATTTGTCAACAAACTCTGCACTACTAAAATTTTATGCTAATAGAGGTTGTTTTTTCTCTTTTTGTTCTGTGTGTATCATGTATTCATACTCCAATTTCCAAGCATCAATTTTTTTTTTCTAAATTCACAGTTCAAACATGACAATGCTTTCAAAGTGTTCAAAATACATCAATAATGCCATTCAAATAAAAAATGAGCATTAAAATAAGGAAAATGCATTTTTTAAGAAGACTCAAGGATTATTTATAACCGCCATTATGCTACTACCCCAATATGGAAGCATTTCCCGTTTCCAATGGTGGTACTATGCCTCGGACATTATCATGAATCCCGCTAAGCTTGCCTGGGAAAAATTATACAAGAGTAATATATCATATTAAAAATCAATATTAATAATGTGTGGATGCTGAACAAATACATGCTCAGTTAAACAGATATATTATAAACTTCAATGCTTCAGTAGTTTGATGCAGAATTGTATCTACTGGCATTGATTTGTACGCAGTGTTGTGATATTAATAAGCTGACTCAATATTAGTACACGTATAACAAACTTCGGTGAAGCCAATTTTAAAATATTGTCCGTTTGCTCTCTCTTAGGGGTTTTGCTCGCACTTTTGGGAATGAGGTTGGGGTCCTTGACTTTGGGAAAATTAGCAGTTATTCTTTAAAGAAATTGGGAAAATTAAATAGCACAGTTCCTTCAATATATGTGAAATGTATATTTAATGTATACAAAAATGTAATGTTCTTGTAGAAGACAACATTAAAATTAAAATATTAAAAAATCTCCAAACTTATCCCAAATATTTCTTTGGGTTTCTTTGTATTTTACAATTGGTAATTTTGTTTTCTTTGGATTGGGAAAAAGAGACACTATTTGCCATTGTGAATGGGGCAGAATAACAGCCCCCAAAAATAGATAAATGAGAGCCCTGTCTCCCTACTTAACCCATAAAAACTGCCTATCTAAGATTAATTTGAGATAATGAGAGATTATTTTTTTACCTGTCTCAATAACCCCTTCACTGCTATGCTTAGTGACCTTTAGCAAGACACTTTATTTGCATAGGCTTAATACTGGTTCTACCCAGGAAGACTTGGAGCGTGATTTGTCTTAACCCATAGATACGTGTTTTCCTGCAAAAATCACAGAAGGCCTTTGAAATCAGTGCAGGAAGAGTTCAGATTGCTCGTGACGACCAATCTGAACACTTCATGCATTGTTTTCCACTCTGTCAGTTAATATAAACATAACTGACCCAATAATTCAAAAGCCCTCTATATTAGGTGTCCAAAGGTGTATATTAGAGGTGCCCAAAGGTGTCTATATAAGTTATCTAAAGGTGTCTAAATAAGAGGTGTCCAAAGGCGTCTATATTAGGTGTCCAAAGGCGTCTATATAAAGTAAAGAGTTAAGTTGTCATAATTGAAGTAAATCAAAGTAGTCTTGAAAAAAAAGAGAAAAATTTAATGAACTTAAGTTAACTTAAAAGGAGATTTATGAAATTTATGATGTTCTTTTGCCCAAGGAAAAAAATGATTCACCTCAGTCTTTATTAATCAATCAATGATACACACATATTTAAGCACAACAGCATTAAAACAAAGATATCAAAACAAGCAAATGAAATCATGACAGACTGACAACAGCCGGAATATGCAAATAAGCAACCTTATTAAAGCACACATTTATAAGGTTTGTAAACACAATGACAGTAACACACACTGGGATATAAAAATAGATAGATACAACTTTTATACAAAATTTATGCATAACAGTGTTGACAGAGCTTTTTTTCTGGAAACTAGGAAGACGCCCAGCTCAAGCATTCACATTTAGGAATAAACATTGCGATCAAGGGGAGATTTTTTAAGGTGTGGCAAACTTAGACATAACACTGATAAGATTGAATGAATATTTAGTCATGTTTATGCCATTGAGGGCTAACAGACTGATGATCAGTTAACCTAACCTGGGACCCCAATATTCAGGTTCAGCATATACTTTAGGGCCCGGATATACATCCTTATACACTCTCAGTAATTGAAATGCTCATACACCCATGTAGCGGAATATCTGCTTCTGTTAAATAAGGTAAAAAAGCCCTGGTTGATAACATTTACCTATCATATTCCTCAATTTGTGCGCCTTAATACTAAATACATGTGACAGTCAGCTGCTTAAACAAATTTCCAGTTTCCTATAACTTAAATTGCATTACTGTACAGCCATAATTATGGACTAAAAACTAGTTTTCTTTACAGGTATCGCTTCTTCAGTCAGCAGGGTTCGACATTAACCCACGTCCGACTGACAAAGTCTAGTATATACTTGGTCTGGTCGTGTTCTACTGGAGTGTAGAAAGCCCGACTGGTCGTGTTTAATCAAAATTAAGAAATCAACTAAAAAACACCAAATCCTGAGCTGATAATGTTTATCATTAAATCAATTAAAATGCACCTGCTGACGAGCATGTAATATCATTGACGATCGATAATTTGTAGCATTACGGCGAAGGCAAAAACACATAATGTAGAAATACAAAGCGGCCCAAACTAAGCGGCATAACTCTTACCTGTTCTATTATGACGGAATATATTAAGCGGCATAACTCTTCAGGGTACGATCGGCTTCAGTTATTTCCATTCTACATTTTACGACATTAGAAGACCAATTTATGATTTATCGATATTAACGATGAACAACACCTTTCGACATGTCTCTATTCAATTTTGGCTTCACAAGGGGAAAAGATCGGGACGATAACGACAAAAATACAAAAGGCAGAACTGAAACAAAGAAAACTCTGATTGTGACCGACTTTCAGTACTATGAACAGAGTCATAGTTACAATATTGGTCTGGGCTAGTTGAAGTTTGGTCAGCTCTAGTAGTTTTACTGGGTTACTAGCCAGGTGGTCTAGTGGGGAAAAAAGTTAAAAAGTCTGAGAAGTATAACTTGGTTTATCTAACAGTTCATTGAGACTGAAGTAACTTGTTTTTATAACAGCAGTGCCCCAGATAACTTTTGTAATAAGAGGGTTTTTTACTCCCAAAATAGGTAAGATTGAGGTAGCAGAGCTCCAGATAATTTTTTAAGCCAATGAGTAATTACTCATCAAAATCAGAGTAGAAGAGTACTCTTTGAGTTTTTCAGAATAGTAATGAGTAATGTGCATTTGATATAAAACCAAACTGGTGTGAAGTTGCGGCATACAGTGGGCATGTACTATAATGGCCCCTTAGAGCATGTGGTTGTTGAATACAGGCCAACTTTGGCTGTAAATATAAAACTAATATATTTGGCTGCTTAACACAAGAGGCTGCGTAACAGAGGTAATTGCCAACTCCTGTTAAATTGATATTTGTTGTTAATAGCTGTTCAAATGGACATCAAACATTCCATTTTGCCTTTTATATACCTTTAATACAAAACAAAATAGGATATTCAAAATAAAAAGTTTCTCTGAGTATATTGTCTGTACTTTTTAAACAATAAGATAACATGACTTTTTAAACAAAGTTTCATGATTTCCGCAATTTTCATCTTAATATACCAACAACCTAAAACCGGGTTTATATTAGTAATAGTGTTGCAGCGTACGTTTTTTTCAAAGATGTTTTTCTTCAAATTACAAAATAAAATTGTCATGGCGTGACAGTCATTTATGAATTAACCCGACCATTGAGCATATTATTATATAAAAATAACCTCAATATGTTGTTGAATAGAAATTTTTAACCAGTGATATACCTAAAATATCTAAACAGCTCTTGGAATAACAGGTTTCCCACCGGAACACTCAGCTTTCCAAAGTTTGTGTCCCATCAAGAAAAAATCAAACAACTTAGCGACATTGTTTATTAATTGTACAGACTGGGTTACCATAATAAACAGTAGAATTTATCACTGAGTTTAATTGAAACCATTCAGCTATCTATTTATACGGATAAGTTAAAAAATAAGTGCAGTGAAGACCGATTTTCAGAGAATGTAAACTTATTTACGCACATAGAAATTGATTTTAGCGTAAAACTCGTTGCTTATGCGCAATTGATATGCACGTAAAACAAATCTGGTGCGTATCCACAAATTTTTAATGCGTCATATACGCAGATACGCATCTTATCTGGAGCTCTGGGTAGTTTAACTCTGAATTTCGGAGATGCGGGTAAAGAAGCATATTTAGTCTGAAATATATTGTAAAATTAGGATTTTTTTCTCCATTTTTTTCAGTTAAAGCAACACATCCACGTTTAAACTTTTTTAAAAAGTTTTTCAATTGAGTTGTGAGCACATTTCCCATATATAAATATATGGTCAGTGAGCTGTATATGTGCTAACAAACACTATCCAGAACGCTTTAAAATTATAAAAAAAGATGTCCAAATTATAAAGCGTGACAAACGCTTTATAAATTATTTTTCAATTGCTGAGGATTCCAACTTGGCTTCAAATTGAATTATGCGAGTCGTATTAAAAAACTTCGAGTTTTAGTGCGTAGTGTACTTTACCTGCCTTGAAAGTCATTTTGACAATTTTTTTTGACTCAGGTGAGTTACACGCTTGTTTTATAAAGTGTTAGTCACGCATTATAATTTGGGCATCATTTTGTTCCGGATTGTGTTTATATGCTCATATACAGCTAATTGATCATATGTTTGTATGGGAAATGTGCTCGTAACTCAATTAAATTTTTTTTTTAAAAAGTTCAAACGTGGATGTGTTGCTTTAAAGGGAATATACAATCATGTATCAGGATTTTGAAAAATTTTTAAATTGGCATAAAACATTATTTCCAATACAAAATGCCTGGATACACTCAATGACCCCACATTATCAAAAGGATATAATATATATATCTATTTAATCTTGACAAATTTATATTATTAAAAAGAGCTTTTCTAACTTAGGCTACGCACCTAGGTGAGACTGAAATAGATTTCCCGCTTAAAAGTTCAACATATTTTATAACATATTAAATGTGTCACGTGATTTCATTTTGATTTAGTATTTCAGTTAAAAGGGAGCGCACAACAAACAATTTGAACTGGTACACATGTTTTTCAGTAGGAATATAGTGAATTCAAATCAAATATGGGAGTTTAGGGAGGGCAGCGGTAGAGGCGTATGTCGTTTTTTTTTTAAAGAGTAGATTGCCATTAAATTGTTTCATCTTAAAAAGAGTCCAAATGACGTCAAGCAGTATTTAAGAGCTGTCTAAAATTTCAAGTTTACCTCTCCAATTTATATATCGATTATAGTATAATGTCACATTTTGGAGGATCTGACACCTCAAACCATTTGGATTTTATTTCTTAATGATGAGAATGATGCTTTTTATCTATTTTAAAAATAACTTTATTTTTTAACACATTTATAGCATTTTTTCCTGATATAATCCCTTTAAAAACTTTAAATTATATAAATTAAGTAATTTAAAATTTCATAAAATATTTACCTAGACACATGGGTCCACGAGATATAAAGTCATAGATTACATTCTAAACAAGGTTTTACATGTTTCAGATTAGAAATATTGTTTTGGAGGAGTAATTTTACTCCCTATTTTAAAGGTAAGGGGTAAATTTACTTCCATTTTTGAAATCTAAGGGGTATTTAGCTAAACTATGAGGGTTAATATACTAATACCCTCAAAATATCCTTTTCACTTTGTCTGGGCCACTGATAAATAACAGTATTGGTTGATCAATTTGACTTTTTGGTAAGCTTTCTCAAACAAGTCATCAGCTTTAATTGTGTCAGGTATTTAGCACGAATTTTTTCAGCTTAATCGGTGCATGTGCACTTAATGCAGAAACAATACTTGTCAGAGGTACAGGAATCTGTGCAACCATTAAGGAATGTTAACATTTGCTTTTAGTATTAGTATTAGTATACTGTCCTACATTAAATTATTGGTCAATATTATTTCCCTCCGTGAACTTGGTCTGGTTTGTGACCCTCAGAAATATAGGTTTTTTTGTCATTCAGTAAATCGGTAAAATAGATTAAGTTTCTAACCAGATGGCAACGTACTTGACTTTTTTTTCACATTTATCGACCATAGAGAAATATCATTAACTTATATTGATATTGAGAATTCGGTTCAGTTATCAAAACGTGACAGATGTTCCTTATGGGTGTTATTTTAGCGCAACATCGATCTCAAAAGATTAGAATAGAATAGTAAATCCAGTGCCCCTGCTTGTGGATTATTATTACAGGCATCTAATTTTTTAGCAGCAGTAAATATACAAGTTGTAAGTCTCACTCTGGTTCCCTGACCCACTGCCGATAATTGGTAGGTCAGCAAATGCAACTATGACAAGGTGGTAATCGGTGGATGTGGAGACGGGGAAAAAACAATTCCGAGATCTATCTATCTATCTATCTACCAATACTGTAACACCCTCTCACAAGGATTATGGCACTGCGGGAAAAAAGGAGGAAACCCTACAACATTTGAGGAGACAATTAGTTAGATTCGTAAAACAACGGCTCAATGGGTATTATATAGCCATGTTTGTTTGAAACAAGAAAGTTTCATGCCAGTTCTAATGATTCTAAAATCAGTTTTATTGCTATTAAAATGCGAATTACTATGTACAGCAAAATTAATTCCAAGATTTGTATCTTCGTAGCTGCAAAATAAAAATATTTGTACAGCCTACATGTTTGAATAACAGTGGTTTCGTCTACTTACCGGTTCGTCTACCTTAATTTATATAGTAAGCCATAAGTGGTTTCGTCTACCTTATTTTATATAGCGGGAAAATATTAATTTCATATACATATTTTTGCCTGAATATATATGTTATTATGGTATTGTTTGTATTTTCAGCTACATGGCTTGCGTTACATAGTGTATTCTCTTGGAACAGAAAGTTACTGACGATGATGGGTTAGCAGTATTACAGTATTTGCCACAAAGAATTCAGATGATGTTGATTGTTTTCATAATTTTTTTTTAATTGTTTGCTAAAAATAAAAAATAATTAAAGTATTTTTTCCTATTTGTTTATTTTCTTTCCTATACTATAAATAATGTCGTATTTTGAAATATTAAAAATATATTATTTGCACACCTGTTAAATAATCAGCACACAACAGTAAATCAAAGATTGATTTATTTGAAAAGGCAATGTTTGTAAAGGCAATGTTTGTAATGTTTCCCCTAAAGCGGCATGGCGGGGCAGGCTGCCATGCCCTTTTTCTATGCCACTCTGCCCCTTTTTTATACCGCCACGCTTAAATAATTACCTCCCCGCAGTGCCCTTTTTAATAAACAATGATAGACACCGCTGTGAAGAATAATGAAACCACTCCGCTGTGTTCCTTTATTGGCTAATCAGACCCTAGACACTACGAGCTTCGTTAGGTAATTTCAAATATGCATATACACTCGATTAAGACATGGTTCCCGCTTTTAGTGCATTATCATATTATTATTTCATAGAATGCAGAACCATTAGAATGGTTCTCATTTCAAGCTATCCAATTCTAACAAACTAGGAAGCCAGCGGTACACACACACCATGTGCGATTGTTTTGATAAGCAACTGAAGGTGTTGACAATGTTTTTCACAAGATTTAATAAGGTGTCGGCATTTCCTTTCAATTGATCCATTAACCTACCAATCACGTGAAGTCTATGTAGTATGTATGCAATCAATTGGAACGAAACACTTAATAAAGTGTGTCATGACCATTTCTCGGATCAAGAAAACTATAAATAGATCACAGTGTATAGTAAGGGCTTTATGCAAGTAAGCAAAACAATGAAATTGTAAAGGGTTTTCTCAGCATCTTATTTCAACAAAGCTAGAATAAAATCCCCACTTAAAATGGTTTATTCTGTACATAAATTGAAAAAAATATGGAAAAAACACCCGGATGTTGCCTACCGTATGTTAACAAATTTGAGAAACCAAGTCTAGTAAGTTATAGCCGTCCTGTTTATTATCAATGTTTAAGACTTAACTATTAATGTTTCCTTTTATAAAATTTATATTTATTTGGAAATACACTGACACCTAATGAAAATTACAGAATCAAACATTAAAAAATGCAAACTTCTCAATTGTATCAACTTTTAAATATGACAAGTTGTCCATTTATAAACACTCCTTTACTATATTTTTATGGCAATATTATTCTAGTATAGGATAGAAACATATATTTGAAATGTACATTATTGGATAGTTGGATACTCCCTACATCATATTTCAACAAATAAATCCCCACTTAAAACGGTTCAAATTTTAAACATAGATTAAAGCATTGTGTAAATATAATATTCATCTTATAAGGGTACTTGAACTATCAAATACTATTGAATTAAATACTTTATAATTCACTAATAATAAGGCTACTACAATAGTATCATGTATTATTAATAATGCTACTACAATATCATCAAGGAACTATAGTTTATCCTTCTATATTATTAATACATGATATTGTAGTAGCCTTATTTAAGATGATTCATACATTTACCAAAACATACATGTATCATACTTGTTATTAGTGTTGAAAATGGTACTCAACACAACACGTTATAAAGTAATGACCTTTTTTTCTGTTATTTTGTATGCGCCAAAAAATGCCCTTTTTCAATTGGTACCCTGCCCTTTTTCAATCCTGGGGGAAACACTAGTTTGACTTAATGACTGAACTCATTAACCAATGATTATTTGCATGTGTTGAAAATTAAAAAAGTTTGGTTAGAAAATTAAAATAATTATATATTAATTAGGCGTTTGTGTTTGCATGTGTTTACTTTTTAAAAAATCGGATATCAAATCAAAGCAATTATATCATATTAATTAAGAGATTGTGTTTGCATGCATCTCCTTTTAAAATAACCTTTACTGGACAAATGATTTATCAATTAGCAGTCTGAGTTTTCACGTTATGTGTGAACTTGATTTAAAGGCCAATTTGTTTGAATCAGCAATGTTTGACTTATTGAATTAACAGTTTGAAAGTCAAGCGTATTCTAGGGTATAAATATGCGATTACGAGGTATTAACGGCATTGCATTAGTAAAATGTCTGATTACTACTGTCTAATTTGCTCTGGCAGAGTTACTACTCGAATGCATGCTATATGCTGTGATGTATGTGAACGTTGGCAACACAGAACTTGCAAAACAGGTTTGATATTTGTTTTATATATTGTGTATGTTTATACATCTAGAACTAACAACATATTAATGTTTGTATTTAATTAATGTGATATACTTATATGTAACATTCTTTATAGCAAGATATGTATTTAATTTATGCATACAAATATATTTATATAACCAACAACTTCTTTTGTATTATAAAAGTAATATTACAAGTTTAATAAAATTGTGATTGTTCTATTTAGTCATGTCACTGGTTTTACTTTATAATAGGGTCTAGCCAACATGTTCACTATTTATAAGACTTTGTGTAGTCATCATATTCTAGAATCCCTTTATTGCTTTCTTTAGATATTAAGATATATTAACATGAATAATTGTGACATTCATTTAAAATACAAACAAGCGTTATACGAATGAATTGAAATTTTGATGAAAAAATAAAAAATATAATGACTATTTTACTTCTTGTTAATCTTCCATGGTTGCCTAAAATTAATAAAATTTTTGATATTAAAAACAAATAAAATAATACATTTCAATGAAAAACTTGACTACATATAATTATAGCCCGGAATTCTTACCTATCCACAATCTTCTTATGTATATTCGATTATCACACCTCGTTAATTGGCGTGCCACATACCACTATACAAAATCGACATAACACTATATACAATAAAACATAATGTCTTATATAAAATAAGGTAGACAAAACCACTCGTCTTTTCAAAACTAAATTAAGGTAGATGAAATGGTAGGTAGACGAAGCCACCATCACCCACATGATTTCATGATTATAATTGGCTACAAGTGCAATTTTCATATTTGTATTTATTTGCATAAGTTATTATCCCTTATATACCTAATACCGTGATATACCTATTACTGCGAATGCTCGTATAAAAACAATCTGGAAAGACATGTACAAAGCTCAAACTTCTGTTAGCGGCGGCATTTGTTTGCATTTTGTATCGGCAACTGTTTATTACTCAGAATACTTGAGTAATAACCTTTTTACTGTTTATTACTGACGCCATTCTTTACATGGTTGAAAAAATTCGACTCACGGTATTAGGTATGACCAGTATACATAGCTATATATCAATACAAGGGAATACATAGCAACGTGCAATACTATACAACCTTGCAACTGTGCAGAAACCGTTTCCTGCTCCCTTCTATACCTCTCCGCTGTTCGCTCAGTGTTTTTCAATTGTCCAGAAATGTCATTGTACAGGTAAATCATGTACACGCCAGCAAAGAAGATACACACACCAACCACTACTTTGCCCATATTTCCATTTCTGCGTATCATCGTTAATGTCAGTCTACAAATTCATAGAAAATGGCCCAAATTTGTTTTATTCCTTTGGCAACTCAAAATGAAAACAACATGGCGAGACGTGTCAGGAGACTGGTTTTGACATCGGTTGATCAAACAAATAACGGCAAGCTAAAAATAAAAGGGAAAGAGAAAATACAATACGAAAGCAATTTTATTAACCCAATTAAACATGCACATTACGTTCACACAGTTGCAATGCGCATTTATAAACTGAAAAATAAGTTATCATATTATATGCTCATATTGATATATGCTCTTATAAAAAAGCACTTATAAAAAAGCACATGCAAATTTGCACTTTCAAAAATACGCATATTCTCATATAAGGATTATGTAGGTCTGGAAGCTTAAAGTTAACAAATATTATGACAAAAGAAAGACAACTGATATAAATAATAAAGACTTGAACTTGTGCAGGTTGTCTCCCTTACACTAGGTGTAATATAGTTGTAATAATCAAGGACTTTATATATAATTCCTTGGGAATATACACTTTGTTATTGATTTTATCCACTATGAAGAAAACAAATTATATATGACAAGTGTAGTTGTTTGTCATATATGACAACGAAGATGCAAAATAGGATGCTTTTTAACCATTTCATTTACAAAAGACAGCGGCAGGCTAAAATCAATGCAACATACAAGGCTGAGACTTTAGTTTTTCTTCAATACCTTCTTGAATCTTTGTCTGAATTTAATAATTTTGACTATTCCATTGTTCAAGGACTTATACTCTATGTAAGTCCTTGCATCTATCAATTATTTAATATTCTTCTTATTAATTTAAATCATTATTTGTTGATAAAAAGAAATATATACGTTTTAATAATATAAAAAAGTTCAATTTTAAAATCGATATTCAATGAAATGGTTTATTTCTTACTTTAAAAATGTGCTAAAAAATGAGCAAATGTTCGAAGAAAATAACTGTATGCATAACAAAAACAGTTTCTTTAAATTTAAAAAAGAAGTTTACCACACCCAAAGTTGAATTCAATCAAGTATTTCTTTTGATACAAATAATCACAAATATATGATGGTTTGTTTAGGAAGATTTGTGTTTCTCCAAGATTTAGAAAAAACGCCAAAATGAGACGTGCCACTCGAAATTAAGAAAAGAGCCCACTGTCACAATAAACTATAGAATGAAAGCCTTCTGTCTCCAATTCGTTGTATCTTTGCAAAAGATATTACCCTTAACAAGATAATCATGGTATTAAGGGGAAAAGCAAACATCAAATTTTCTATCATCATTATATCCTCAAAAATATTCTAGGGCCAACTATGTATATGTGTATGTCGATCTGAGTATCAAGAGAAACTGTAGATGTACATGTAGATCAGAGTATCAAGAGAAACTATGTAGATGTACATGTAGATCAGAGTATCAAGAGATCCTGGGCAGAGCCACGTAGCGGAGATGCGGGAAGACATTCGTAATGGCCAACCCTTTAAAAAACGTTTATTACAAGTCTTATCTGTTTCTTCAAAAGCCGTTACGGTTTTGGCTCTATTGACAAGTACACTTATCTGTCTTCTATTGAATTGAGGTCTACGAGTCTCAAGTTCTTCCCCCAACCCACCATTTCACTATAGGAGATCCCTTGTCGATCTATACTGATTCACTGAAATTCTCTATTTTACTCAGAATCATCCCATTCTGAAATTATTTTCCAAGTGAGACCGTATCCGTGGAAACAATAGACAAATTCAAGCCATTGGGTAGGCCTAGTTTATCCCAGGCCCAGTCTATCTCAGAATCTGATATATACCAGTTAGATTTACTTTTTGTAAATAGTTTTACTTTTTATATCGGCTTTGCATATACCTACTTGTGTTATTTTGTGTGCATGATCAAATCTGCTGTGATGCTCATTATTGACCGTGTGTAGTAAAGGAATTCTAAGTGCAGTGCAGTGTACTATTGACAAACTTGAAGAAGAAAAGCCGATTGAAAGTACGTGCATTCTCACCAAATCTCGCTTTCAATGATCTCAGCTTCCATTCATTCCAAGAACAAAATGAATGTTTTGAAAAACAAAACTCCTTACAATAACAACAAGGAGTTATAAAGAGATAAAAGCACTTGCTTACAAGATAAGACAATTTGCAGTATTTTGTTTTAAAAATTGTTGAAGTTCTTTTGAAAAACAACACTAGCTACTTGAAGTTAAAGACGCTTCAAACTGGATCTACTGGGGTGTTGGTCACTTCGTCAACCTACCATCTCGTCAACATGGAGATTGTGCACAAAGGGGGTAGTCAGGTCGTCAACCTGGCAATTGTGTATAGATCACACTTGATGGGGTGATAGTTGACGATAATTGTCGTCAGGTCTTCTTGACGTAGGTGGTCACTTCCTGGACGGCTCCTCCAACCTCCTCTGCCTGCTGGTGTAGTTGTCCAAATGCTGTTGGGATCTGTTCCGCCGGGAGGTAGGGCAGGCTCATCACTTTCCGGAAGAAGAGGTACTTGTCGTCCTTGTCCTGGTAGGATGCGGCGAGGCCCTTCATCTGTATCTTTCTGTAGACACGCTGGCACCAGTGAAAAACACACCCCTTCAGCAGGACACCAGGGTACACTTCCCGCAATTCACCTTCAATTTTTGTATAAATATAATCGTCTACCTCGTCTACCCGGATGTCGTCGATCACGAAGTCCTCTCCAATGAAGCCGGTGTAGAAGAAATATTTGTGGAAAATGCTTAATATATATATGCCTCTTATCTGGAGCCCTGGCGTATTAGAATACAGTAATCTCTGGGCTCTCTGGTCATAAGTTTGCATACAAATTTGGGGAAAAAAAGTTATTTAACCCTTTCACTGCCATAAGCAATTAAGCGATGCGAAATAATTCGTCTGCTTCATTTTTAAATTTCACAGATTCATTTATATTGTGGAAAAAAATATCGACTGACTGAGTGTCAAACAGCTTTGATCCGGATGAGACTAAATATATTTATCTGCAGTTCATACCTGTGTTGCATTTCCGATGTTGCCACATTTCGCATCCGTCACACTGCAAGGCATGCATCCTCTTCGTGATAATTCTCGAGCATCTGATACAGTCCGCATCCATGATGGTTTTTGATTTTCGTCCTCATTTTTGCCGTTTATATACAAAACCTTGGTTGACATGTGTACCTCTTTCGCCAAACTGATGAAGTTTGAATTTCTTTAATTACAATTAACCTTTAATTGTAATTATAAAGATAATCCGCCGAAGTCACGTGCAAACAGGCACGTGTTTGTTAAAGGCATGCCTTTGACGGCGGTTCATTAGATGAACAAGAATTCATGTTCACTTTAATTACTAAATTACCCAATTAACAATTATTCAATTAATTGATTAAGGTAATTATTGTGATTTCACGTGGAAGAGGTCAGGGTCTACACTGTTTGCATAGTATGTTTAAAAAGGAATCCGAACCTTACAACATTAATTTTCGCTTTCGGATTCCTTTTTAAATGTACATTCCAACAGTGTAGACCCTGATCACTTCCACTAGAACTCAAATGGATCTAGTGTCATTATTTTTTTTTATATTTTCGGGGTTGACAATAAAAATAACTCAACCCTGAAAATATCATAAATTAATGACACTATCGTGACTTCGAGTGAAAGTGATCAGGGTCTACACTGTTGGCATACTACATTTAAAAAGGTATCCGAACTATAGAGGCGCCTTAAAGGCGACAGTCGTCAAGGTGTGATAAACTGTTTCACGCATAGCCCATCCCAACATTGTTTTGACGACTCTATGCCCAAACATCAGTTTGACGAGGTGACTTATTTTTTACTATATATTATCAGTTTGACGAGATGGCAGGTTGACGAGGTGACCCGAATCCGATCTACTGTACCTTTTTAAGAATCAAGTGCCCATTAAATAAAGTGTTAAATCAACACGCTATTTACATTTAATAAACTCCATATTATTTCATTCATTAGTCAGGAGACGCAAGTTTTTTTCCGTTCATATACAAGTTATAGCTTTATTAGTAGACACAAAAATCGGTATTTTTGTTTGTTTCTCTCATTTTTATGCCTTTCCGCTCATTATTTTTGTATATATATATTTTTTGGAAACCCGTCCCTGAAAAGTCAACGTATCGTAAAATGTTATTATAAAATATTTGACAAGTTTAACTTATCATTCAAATGGGAATGATTGACCTTCGATTAAATGACCAATTTCAAACAACTCTTTTATTTATTCGTTTATTCAGTTATGTAGTATTAGTTACCATCTAATAACTTTGTCACAAACTGAAAGTAGACAAGTTTGTCACCTTCGACGATAACCTCGCAATGATTGGATAATCCAAGGTAGGACACGCCCCCTACATACATATACACAAATCGGCATTACTTTGATCTGGAGAGGTAACTGCATAATAGATAGTTGTTATTTGTCAAGCAATTAAGTCAATTATGGATTATGCGACGTATACTGTAACATATTTTAACGTGTTGACATGTGTATTAATGTTTTAATTTATGACAAAAAAGGAAATGGTTGTGAAAGAAACAGACGGACAGATGGATCAACTAGAAGGTAAATTTATACTTTTTACCCAAAATCCCGCCTGCAGCGATGTTAACGCGTGGTGACAGGTGAATAAACCGACAGTCACTTAAAATTAATATTGCTATTACAAATATTATCAACGGGGTAAATTGCAGTGACTATATATACACACATTTTCTCAATAAAACATTTCACCATGTTTAATAAGTTAAACAAACTATCCCATATGTGATGTGGACACATTTATTTAAAAAATAAATCCCATTCATTATTTTACTTTGTAGTTGAATCAGAGACATGTCTCTAGTTGAATTAAGTCCTAATATACTAAAAGGTACACACAACTTAAAATAATTATATTTTTACAAAAATGAAAAATGTTGTTATCGTCACAGATCTATCTGCACATCACTCACAAGCAGTACCCCCCCCCCCCACCCCATCCATAGTGCGACATTGCACGTCTCTAAAAACCTTTTAAAGATTTTTGTTAAAAGTATGTCTTCTACAAATCTGCCTCTCTAGGCCATACTACATATACTGAAAATTAACCAAAAATCTACTACCCGTGACATGATGGCTCTGTCCCGAAGTCTTCCTTCACCAACTTATAATAATATATATATATTGAAAAATGATGTTAGACACAATTTTCTTCCACTCATTCATATCCAAAAAAAAACAAGATATTTGATAATACTGTTTTCATTAACTGTTCAGATTAAAATACTTTTTAAGTCTAACAAAAGCTTCCCTTTTGAAAACATGAGTTACTGCTTCAATTACATTATAGTGTTAATAATCGTTCCCTGTTATTGATTTTTAACTTCAATATAGTTAATGGTACCCAGCTATTGATTTCAATTACATATAACTTTTATGATACCCATCTATTGATTTTTATCTTCAGTATAGCTAATGGTACCTAGCTATTGATTTCAATTACATATAGTTTAATACTACCAAACTATTGATTTTTACCTTCAATACAGCTTATGGTACCCAGCTGTTGACTTTATCTTCATTACTGTTAATGGTACCCATTCATTGATTTTTAACTTTAATATATTTAACAGTACCCAGCTATTGATTTCAATTACATATAGTTTAATGGTACCCAGCTTTTGATTTTTACCTTCAATACAGTTAATGGTACCTAGCTATTGACTTTATCTTCATTACTGTTAATGGTACCCATTCATTGATTTTTAGCTTTAATATATTTAACAGTACCCAGCTATTGATTTCAATTACATATAGTTTAATGGTACCCAGCTATTGATTTTTACTTTCAATAAAGCTAATGGTACCCAGCTATTGACTCTTATCTTCAATATATTGTTAATGGTACACAGAGCTCTATTCATTTTTAACTTAAATATAGTTAATGGTATCCAGCTGTTGATTTCAATTATGGTACAAATAGTTTTAATGGTACCAAGCTATTGATTTTTAACTTCAAAAGTTAATGGTATCCAGCTATTGATTTTAATTATGGTACAAATAGTATTAATGGTACCCAGCTATTAATTTATAACTTCAATAGTTAATGGTATCCAGCTATTGATTTCAATTATATATAGTTTTAATGGTATCCAGCTATTGATTTTAATTCATATCATGGATTTAATGGTACAACATCAATATAGTTAATGGTACCCAGCTATTGATTTTTTACTTTAATATAGTTTACTGTATCCAGCTATTGATTTCTATTACATTTACTTTTAATGATGCACAGCTATTGAATTTTTACTCCAATATAGTTAACTGTATCCAGCTATTGATTTTTCACTTCAATATAGTTAACTGTGTACAGCTATTGATTTCTATTACATTTACATTTAATAATGCCCAGCTATTGGTTTTTTACTTCAAGACAGTTAACTGTGTCCAGCTATTGATTTTTTACTTCAGTATATCTAACTGTATCCAGCTATTGATTTTATTACATTTACTTTTAATGGTACCAAGCTATTGATTTTTAAATTAGATAATAAGTTTTAAAAAGTTCCCCACAATCGATATTACTTGCAAATGCATTTTTTCTATTCTACTCTTGCATTTAATAATATGTTTACTGGTATATGAACTTTTCACATCTGTTACTAGATTGCATAACACAAAAAAGTTCAGTACAAAGTTGCAAGTCCAAAAACTAAAGCCCTTGTTGTTTTATACTGTGCTTGCAACACAGAGCATTTTTTTCTGGAAATTGGGAAGAGAACTTTATCCACTACACTACTGCCCCACTTAAATACCATTACACCCCATCTTAATCTGAAAATCCTTGATCTTCATATTTATTACGCACCTCTCAAATAATTAATAGCAATGGTTACAGAGTATCACACATGTATGATAAAACTAAGTTGTTGGACTGACATTTAAAATTGACCTGATGTGAGAATGATTATTGCTACGCCCACCGGCTGTGTAGCAAGTTGTTGTCAAAGTAAATACAATATAGCACTGCCAGCATGTCTAAGGGATGTGGCAGAGAAGAAACCAATATCGATCACTTAGATTTCTTTGCAATAAACCTTAAATAAATTACAGGCAGTATAGATAATGGTATTTATTTTTTAAATATCTTGTTTATATCAGGGCACGTTTCCCAAATTCCAAAGAGATTTTGCATTGCAGGAGGGGGTGGTATCCAAGGACACTATTTCCATCATTTTCACTGAGACAGACCGGTGCATATTTTTATATTTAGGAAATCAGAAGATGGTGCAACAGACCTCACTTAATGTCGTATTTCCCGGGCCACTCTCTAGATCTGCCAGTGATGTTATTACTTACAAAGAAACTCGGCAGCATTTATAGAAAAATAACTGGGAGATGATCATTTTGTATCTGTTAGACCTGTCAAATTATATATGGATGGGAAAATATTCCCATTATCGTAATATATATATATCCTCCATTTGTGTCTCCATAAGAATCTTTTTCTAAGGCTGTCCTTAAAAAATAAATTGTTTGCCATGCTCCTACACATTCTCTGAAAATTGCTGCTACCCAAACTTTTTTATTGATTTTGATAGCATTTAATTTTTCTTTAAAATGACTATAATATTATATAGATGCAAAATCAAAATTTTGCCAAAAAAAAACAAATTAGCTACTTACCTACCCACATGAAAAATACTGTGCGGGAGCACAGCAAACAAATATTTTTTTAAGGATGAACCAAGCAAATCTTCAATTACAAGATCTGAACATGAGTATTGATTAGTTCCTGATTGCACAGAAAACAAAGATATTTTTTTTTGTATTTACAAGAATAAATTGTGGAAGCTTTAAAGAGATGAGTAATTGTGACCTTTTCTGATGCGAACATTTATTTAGAATATCGGCTGTTTTATTGTACATGTAGTTACATACAACTGTGAGTCATTTGCTAAACTGAGTTCTGTTTATTGAAAGTATTCAATGAAGAAAAAATATTTCACACAAACGAAAGGATCATTATTTTTGTGTTATTTTAACAGTGTGAGATATTTTTATCTCACCTTGAAGTCGAGATGAAATTCTTGCAGAGTGGCATTGGAACAATCTATGATGTGACTGGGTGTTCAAGTAAGAATAGACGGGGGTCCATCCCCCCCCCCCCCCCCCCCCCCCCCCTTCTTCTAATGACATCCCTGCATCACATACATGTCAGTTTATGGAGGCGGGTTTGGGGTCCCCTCTTCGTTGCAAGATGTCATTTATCGCTAATGCCGTGTCTTTAACTTTAATCTGTCCAATTATTTGCTAGAAAGTTGCTATTCTGAATAATTGTTGTAGGCCAATATTAATTTTGATGCTACAATTCCATAATTATATTCATGCTTAATGTATTTGAAAATAGCATTTAACCAAATTAAAAAGAAAAAAAATGCTATACATTCTTTTTTCTTGAATACGTAAAAGTGTTTTCAGGATGGATTATGTTTTCTGGTATAAAAAAATAGGTAGTCAAATGATCACAAACCCGTCTTAAATGGTAATACTTAAGATATACGGTGTATTAATTAATAAATCCATATTAACTGATCACAATAAAATGGGTGCTCTTTAATACAAAAACTCTATTTGTTTATTTACTTATATTATACATTCTTTAAAATTTGCACTTGAGTGTGTTCGATTATAGAGTTTTATGCAAGGTAATAATTACAGGACAGTATTACAGTAACCGTATTATCTGCATGGTAAACGTATGGGAGATACAGTGGTTTTGAATCCAAAATTGAGAGCAGACTGTGCCATTGTATTTTGTATAAATATGTCTTAAAATATAATATTGATTTCGTTATTGTGAGTTCAAAGATGATTGGGGAGACTTTGTTCTCAATCTATGTATACATTGCCTCTAAGGTTCTGTATTTTGGATCAATCTTGTTGACTTTATGTAAGCATTTTATATCCAGATGACAGATATATCAAACATTCACATGCACTTATTTGCGGTGTAATTTGTTTTCCTAAATTCAGTCTGTTTATCTTTTTACTATTTTTGCATAATTTGAATCCTTGCGATAGTTCATTTGGTACATACAGATTATAGCTGGCATGATTTATTCATACGTTCTGTTCAGAAATAGAATAACTAAATAAATAGAACAGTGGAGCGTGTGGTCCAGTCAGTGATAGAGCATCAAACATGTGATTGGAGGGGAAGACATATGCTTAGTACAAGGTCCAATGAAAACTGCGCACAACATACGATAACTCATTTTTTTTACAATTCTAGGCCATTAATCTGACTTTTATTGTTAGATTTGGCCAGTTCAAGCCCCGGGTTCTACTAGGGAAGTCGGACAACAAGCATGATTTGTTTAAGTTATTATACATACCGGTTTGTTTGCCAATCAAAATAAAATAGATAAGTTATAACTTAATTAAACTAATTGAATAATGAAAGAACGAATTAGTTTTATTTATAAATGTTAATTTGTTTGGTAGCTTAGTTTGATTTGGACCATATACAAATGGTAGCATCATATACTTCAGTTGACGGCGTGCTTTGAATTATAAAGTAGATAATTTGATAATTGTATAAAAATTTATTTTGTTAAGAAATGTAGTTTAGTTGGTAACATGGATCATTTTGGTAGCATACTCGGGTTTTCGTGTTGTTAAATTTTGTTGGTTAGGTCAGAATTAAAATATTGTTTGCTTTCCGTCTCCCTTTACTTTCTATGAATACTCGAAATATTCTTTTTTTTCTTCGGATTTTGGAAACCATTTCTTTTTTTTAATTCAAACATGTTACATATATTTGATATTTATTGTATTTTTTCCTTGGTACATCCACAGATACATAGTATGTATTTGTTTAAGGTGAGTGGGTCAGAGAGTCTTGACCGTGGGCTAGTGGTCTAAGACACCATCTCAAGATCTCACCACTGAGGTTACAGATCAAGTTCTTCTTGCTCCAAAAATGTTATCTGAAAAAATTTTGCCTGTAACTTGTGGAAGGATGGTGGTTCTACCCAGAGTCATTCTGAGGTCTTCCTCACCAATAAAGCCCGTGTGGTTCAGGCTAAGAATAGAATCACTGCTGATCTCTGCAGAGGGGTAGGAATCCTCGGAATGGGTGTCATGTTCATTTTATCATTTTTTGTCATGTTCACCATTATGGTTAAATTATCAACCCCTGTGTGGTTTCAGGGAGCCATATGAGTGATGGCAAGAATAGGACCACTGTGGCTTATGCATGTCATAAGAAGCGACAATTTGAGTAATACGATAGAATTTGCTGAAACTCTGCAGTTCTGCAGGTATCAAGGTTCTAGGTTCATTCTGCATATTCATTTGTTGGTGTATTTTTGTTTAAATCTGTATGTTAATTTGATGTTTTTGTACATGTAGAGTGAACCTGGAATATTCCTTCCTGTTGGCGTTGAATAACCTATAATGTGTTGGTACACTTTAAAACCCTATTCATTCATTCGTTCATTAATTCATTCATTCATTCATTCCTCACCTATAAAATTGGATATGCCATATATAACCTGAAATGTGTTGAAAATGGAGCAAAACCCCATTCAGCAACAATAACAAAAAGTTCTGTCACCAATATAATTTTGACTGTCCCACTTAAATATTCAAAAGGATCTTGAATATATTATGTACACTTCAGTATATATTTTTCATCCTTTTAAACTCCTGTTTGCTAAAATAGTGGCTATAACTTCCCCATACAGACACATAAATATCATATTAAGATTAAACTGTATAACATTATAACCTGTTCTCATAATACATACACACACACACAACTTTAATATCAAATGAGAACACATTCAAGAATATGTATCCATTACTTTTTGCCCAATATAGTGTGTTCAGATTTAGTTGAACGCATATTATGAACGAGATATTTTATAATATTTGCTACTGTCAAATTTTATGATGCGTGAATTTTCTATCATCATTAAACTGATAAAATTAATTATGTCTAAAATTCTTTTTCTATTTTATAAAGGCAATAAAAGTTTATAAAAAAATTACTAGAAAACATGAAACTTACTTTATATGGAATCTTTATATATCAACAAAATAACATTGTCGCCATGGCAACTGTTATAATAAAGTTTGGTGACATTGTAAGAGGTTTATTATAGAATGCCTTTGTTTAAATGTTTTGTTATAATGTTGATACGTCATAGGCATTTGTTAACTGAGTGGTTAACTTTTTAATTAACAAATGAGTAGTTTTGTTAGCTTGGTAACTTTGTTCTGAAAATTGTGTTTTTAAGTGAGTAGTAATTTGTTTGCAGAGTAGTTTTGTTTGCTGATTATTTGGTTATTTTTTTTGTTAATTGATAAAGTGAGTAGCTTTGGTTGCTAATTAACTGAGTAAAGTATGTGGTGCAGTAGAAGTCAGCACAGAACCCATGATCAGAGGGTCGTTGGTTCAATCCTGCGCCATGACTATATGTTTAGTACTGGTTCTACCCAGGAAGACTTTGAGTGTGATTTGTCTTAGTTGTAAGATCTTGTTTCACAATTGAATTAAAATAAGTTTAGATTAATTAACTGAGTTAGTCGAACCCACGACCTTCTGCATGACTGTGCTGCTGGTGCTTTTCCACACGACTACTACTGCGGTATGAGAATCAATGTCAGAGAAGAACGACCATATTTTTTGGCAAATTACATGCACACAATAATTCCAAAATCAAATTATTACATCTAACTGTTTTGAGAATAAATACGAACGAGTGTTGAAATATGTTTAAAGGTATATAATGTGGTATGATTACATATCTGTCAGGGCCTGGAATGTAATACCCATACTTTATTACAATTCCCCCTGCATACAGACGGGTTGAATTTTAAAAGATTAATTCATTTTCTGTTATGAAAATACCCCGAAGACCCGAACACCCGCCTGAATGTCAGGGTGTACTATACACAGCATATGGTATACTCATCTTACAAGATTTACGACTGCCCCAGTGCAAAGTCAAGTATATAAGACAGCTTAAAGTAGTCTCATATTTCTCATAAATAAAATGAATGCAGAGAATAAATTTAAAATAAACCCCTGGTAATTTTGTCTATATTCCCAATTCTAAAATTGGGTGTTTAGGTAATTCAAGTGAAACTTTGCAAACTCAGCTGACTGCCGAAACATGCATGTTATTATATAAAAGGAGCAAGTTATATATTGTAGAGCGCGCGGTCCAGTAGTAGAGCTCCAAACCCATAATCGGAGGGTCGTCAGTTTAATCCTCTGCCACGGCTATGTGAAGTGTCCTTGAGCAAGACACTTTTCCATATATGCTTAGCACTGGTTCTAACCAGGAAGACTTTGAGCGTGATTTGCTTTAGTTGTAATAACTTGTTTTACAATCAAAGTAAAATAAATAAGTTTTAACTAAATTATATAAATATTATGAATTTGCATCCATTAGAAAACATTGGATCTGCTAGGTGGTCAACAAATACTAGACACTCAGTCGCTGACTACTGCCCCACATATTCAGAGGTGGGAGACTCAAGTCCTTACAGCAAAATTCATTACAATAATTGTCACAGTGACTTTGTCCGGAGTACACTTATCAGATCAATCAATTTGTCCTCCAGCAAACAATAACATGATTGCGCAAGAAAAAAGTAACAATTTTATTGGTACATATGATGGAAAATTGTTGATTTAGGACAATTTCTGTACACTTTTCCTTCTGTAATTACTGTGATCAAATTTTTTTACATTTTCTGAAAGTAAAGAAATGAACCTGTTGGTTCTTTGACTTGTTTCCGCTCATTACCATGCAGTTTAACAAGTGTACCTTTTCTCTCTCATTCTCTCATGGGCTGGGCCCATTTGGCTCAGTCGGTAGTGCACCTGACTATCAATCCAGGGGTTGTGAGTTCAAATCCCGGCCCGGCGACAGTCTTCATGATGAATGATATACGAGATTGTGTCTCATAATCATTTGTCTCTAACTGCTGATTCAAGTGGGAAAGTTATCAGTTACTTGCGGAGATGGGGTGTGCTCAAATACTAGTTAACCTTAAGGATCTCAGGAAACAGTGGTTAGGTTAACTGGTCATCTATTAGCCCTCAATGGCATAAAAAGGACACTAAATATTCAATCAATCAATCAATCTCTCTCATGAACTTTTAATAAACAGAAATAATATAAACAATGTTTTTCTTCATACAAAATCCAAACAGCTTGTTTTGTTTTTTTGTAAAGCACAGACTAACCTTATTAATAATGAATTGTTATTTTAACACCAGAAGTAGCTTCTATTATATTATATACCAGCAATTATCAATAACTATGTTTTGGGTTGTTTTTTTCTTCCCAGATTACACTATAACAATAACCTGCAGATGACATGCAATATAATATGAGAAAATCAGTAAACAGGTTCATTTACTATTCAGCCACATCCAATAATTGACCACGACTAATTATGAAATATCTCCGTCAGTCCTGGACATCATGTAAATATGTCTCGACTGGGAACATGTGATGAGATTAGAATGGTAAAATCAATGCCATCAGTTATGTAATACATTGAGAGTGCAAGAGGAGTTCTTTTTGGTCATTAAAGGGAGTATATCAGGGAAAAAAATATTCTAACAAATTAACTTATTTTATAAAATGGATGAAAATCATTTAATTTAATATCATAAATAAATGAAATCTGAATAGTTTGGTAAATCAGATTAGTCCCGGAACCTGATAACTCCGTAATCAGATCTATTACCGGCCAATGAAAAATTAGTGAATTTTTGGCCTGTCCCACAATTCATAGCATTCTAAACTGTGACCGTCATTCAAACTTTCAGTTGAAGCAACTGACAATCAACATACTCAAATGTGACTTTCCCAACCTTTTTTATTTAACGAACCTCATCAGGAGAGCTGGTTCCTGTACTACAGACTGTATATCAAATCCACCAAAGTGGGATAAAATCGATATTTCAGTCAGATTGGTAAACTTAAAATGAAATCCCTATTCTAAAAATAGACAGCACTTAAATACTGCTTGATTATATATTCACATTGTCATTCCGACTCTTTCAACGATGGAACACATTTTACAAGTTGTATGACAGATCAAATTGAAATCAAAATGAAATCCCATGACTCATTTAATATGTCACAAAATATGTTTCAATTTTAAGTAGGAAATCTATTTTAGTCTAATCTAGAGGCATGCCCAAGTTAAGAAATCTCTTTTCAATTTTTTTTTATTTTGGCATGTTTAAATAGATATTCTTTTGACAATACTGGTTAGTGAGTATAGTTATATAGGCATGCTTTATTGAAAAAAAGAAGTTTTTTAGCCAATTTTAAAATTTTGAAAATTCCTGATATATTCCCTTTAAAGTCTTGCAATACTCAGAGAAAATTTCATTACAAAGAATTTATTGCCCAGTTTTGTATCACTGACCAATCATATTTTCACTTACAATTAAGTTTCTTGGAGACGTGAGTGCTCAATGGTATATTCAGGAGCTTAGAATAGTGGACTTACTGGCAGGTTTTGAAGACCTTCAAACAATGATTGATTGATTGATTGAATATTTAGCGTAATTTTTATGACGATGCAGGCAGCAAATAACAGACTATCAGTTATCCTAACCACTGTTTCATAGGATCCTGCAAGGTTAACCAGTACTCGAGCACACCCCATCTCCGCAAGTAACTGATAACTTTCCCATTTGAATCAGCGGTGAGAGACAAATGATAAGGAGTCTTTAAACAAATTTCTTAGTGTCTGCAAGAATTTTAGAAAGGTCCAAATTTTGCATTTTGATATTTTGTTTCCATTAATTAGTCATTGAAATGACATTTATGAAGTGAGTTAGTCTGTAGAACGAACCCAGTTCTTCCGAATGGGTCCATTAAATAGCATTTGTAATGAGTACACTGATTGGTCAATTTCTTCAGCGAAAGTTTGAATGACGCCACAGTTTAGTTAGTGTTTAATTGGTATGAATTGTGGGACAGGCATAGAATTCCCTGCTATTTAGCTTGCTGGGACAGGTCCAAGGAAAGCTATTGTCATGACCCTGGCGTCGTCTGTAGACAACCAGGTTAAACTTTTGCGTTTAAGTTTAAGATATCTATGCAACCATTCATTGGATGTGAATGAAACTTTGCATGTGTGTTCACCATCATCAATGGAACACGCATAGACAAGAACCATAACTCTGGATTGCATTTTGGCACAGTTATGGCCCTTTTTGGACTTAGACACCCAGAGGCGAGCTTTGTTGTCTTCTGTCAATCTTGTTTCATTGGTGGTTTGGGAGATATCAGGTTCCTATGAAGCTAGTACAACCAGATAAAAGGCATTGTTGTAATTTTCACCCAAATGTACTTTATTTTTCAACTGCACTGTGAACATAACTTCAAAACTTGAGAATAGTTTTCAAGCCCTGGCCACAGTATACATATGCTGCAATAAATAAATTACTAGATTTTTTTTCTTTTTAATCTGTAAATAACTACTTAGCTTGTACTAGTTGTGGGGCTGGTTAATTATAAAAAAAATAGCAAAAAATAAAATTTTGAAAGGTCAACGGATCTAGTTCAAGTAAAATTATAAGGCCCCAGCAGCATAAAGTAAAGGTAGCGGACCTCAGACTTGCACTATTTTTAGGCCCATGGATATACCACAGTAATACATAATGCTAGGGGTCCGTCTCAATAACCTTTGTAAGTCTTAAAAGGATTATATTGGCAAGTAACACAAACACGCTGTTAATCCAGACTTTTCCTGTATGCAGTGTGCACAAAATAATGCTTATGTATTGACGTATAACCTTAATTTACTTGAAAGTTACCAAATTAGCAGTAATTAAATATTGGTCAAAACTTTAATACGTCCCGAAATAAAGTATTGCGCAATGTTTACTTTGAACTCTGTAAACTTTCCGAACAAAGCCCGAAAACGAGATCGGAAATGAGTCTTCACAATGTCACCGATGATTGATCAGAAACCTGAAAGCGGTTCGTTGAAAATGGTTAATGTAAACAAAAACAAAAACGTGGCTTCAGAAACCTGATGTTTGTATTAAAGAGGTTATTCAATTAGACACTTTAGATGCGTTTATCTCTAAGTTGTAAGTGTATCTTCATGCTGGGTGTGTGTATTTAGGACAGGGAATTGACGGTAATATGCCAATATAATCCCTTTAAGATTTTCGTATGAACAAATTGTGAGATCTAGGAACGTTTTATTTGTGCAGTATTTTTGCACATTTTAGAAAGAATACTTTTTATAAGGCTTACAAAAGATCGTCAAATAAGTTAGCGATGCACTGAATAAATATTCCAACATATTTTCTTTACTTCAAATTTTACAAAACTTACAAACATTAGTGAAAAGGGGCCCCTGGTGTGCTGATCCTTCTCCAGCAATAAAAGTTGATGCCTTGCATATATTATATAAAATGGTGTCAATCCCCATTCCCTTACTCTTTATCTCTTTCTCTTTCTTTGCATCAACTGCAAAATGGTGATCAGGGCTCATTGACCTAAAATCAGCTTGAGCGTGAAGGGTACCTATTTCAGTAATTGCCATGTTGACGGATTGTGGTGTACGCTCTGATTCTTGCTGTGTATGGGTACCTGCGGTTTTGTACGGTGATGATGATAGGGTTAGTGGGTTTAAATAACCCATCATTTTTCACAACGTACAAATCTAGGATTCAGTGGATTCAGGATTATTGATATCAGCAAGCTGGAAAAAGAATTTAGATGAATGTGAGTCATAATATATGACATTTACATTAATACTGTTATTACCTGTTTTAAACAACAACCTGTCTTAAAAGGCCATTTTACCATCTTCCTTTGACTGGCTGTTTAAGACAGGTTTTACTGTTTATCATTTACAATCACACTGTTAGATAAAAAGTGTAAGATGTTGATGCAAACTAAACTCTCGGTTCACTTAGGTTCGAGTCTTCAGCTTGGCTTCAAGTTTTTATGTGAGTTTACGAGTCACTTACAGACGGACAACTTTTTTTTTCTTTATTTTTGAATTTGGTTTAAATATATATAAAACATATCCAGTGTCATTAGTGGAGGAACCCTCAGAATGAATCTGTGTAGAACACCACTGTTCTTCTGTAAGTAACTGGTAAACTTTCTTGCATAAATATTTTGGAGCGAGCGGGACTCAAACCTGCAACCTCAGCGATGAGAGGTAAGAGGTCATTATACGACAGCGCCTCAGACTACTCGGCCATGGAGGACCCCTTGACCCGTAATACACTGGAGATTTAAATTCTCTGACCTGTTTCTCAGCTAAATTATCTGAATCAGACTTTGAGATAGCTTGACCAGAAGGTAGTTGACTTATAAGGCATGCACAAAGATGACCCACAGAGATATATACAGAGATAAGCACATCGTGACAATGAGAAATGGAGATGAGCACACCATGACAACGGAACTGTATAAATAATATGCTGTGACTTTGTCACTAGAAATGTGACTATATTTAAATGAAACTGCTTGTTTCAGAGGTTATTGACATTGGAAAGTTTTATGTTGACCTATATTGTGATATCTTGAAGTAAAAGACAATAACACAGAAAATGTTTTTCATGAAGAGCTGGAATTTAGAAGTTGAGAAACTTAAAATTTTAAACAGCATAATCATTTTATCAATTTATTATCAATGCATATTTAACGTGCTCCTTGGTGCAAACATGGGTTATCAAAATGGTTCTGTCTAAATAGACGAGCGGGTCATGATTGTTCTGTAGTTCAATAATTGTGATGTTTGTTGCCAACCTGTGTCCATGTTTGTTGTCTGTCCGCATCATGAACCGGGAGGTTGTTGGTTCAGACACCTCTCGCTGCTGAGGTTGTAGATTCAGGCACTTGCTGCTGAGATTGTGGGTTCAGGTACCTCTCGCTGCTGAGGTTGTGGGTTCAGGCACCTCTCGCTGCTGAGGTTGTAGATTCAGGCACTTGCTGCTGAGATTGTGGGTTCAGGTACCTCTCGCTGCTGAGGTTGTGGGTTCAGGCACCTCTCGCTGCTGAGGTTGTGGGTTCAGGCACCTCTCACTGCTGAGGTTGTGGGTTCAGGCACCTCTCACTGCTGAGGTTGTAGATTCAGGCACCTCTCGCTGCTGAGGTTGTGGGTTCAGGCACCTCTCACTGCTGAGGTTGTAGATTCAGGCACCTCTCGCTGCTGAGGTTGTGGGTTCAGGCACCTCTCGCTGCTGAGGTTGTGGGTTCAGGTACCTCTCGCTGCTGAGGTTGTGGGTTCAGGCACCTCTCGCTGCTGAGGTTGTGGGTTCAGGCACCTCTCGCTGCTGAGGTTGTAGATTCAGGCACCTCTCGCTGCTGAGGTTGTGGGTTCAGGCACCTCTCGCTGCTGAGGTTGTGGGTTCAGGCACCTCTCGCTGCTGAGGTTGTAGATTCAGGCACCTCTCGCTGCTGAGGTTGTGGGTTCAGGCACCTCTCGCTGCTGAGGTTGTGGGTTCAGGCACCTCTCGCTGCTGAGGTTGTAGATTCAGGCACCTCTCGCTGCTGAGGTTGTGGGTTCAGGCACCTCTCGCTGCTGAGGTTGTGGGTTCAGGCACCTCTCGCTGCTGAGGTTGTAGATTCAGGCACCTCTCGCTGCTGAGGTTGTGGGTTCAGGCACCTCTCGCTGCTGAGGTTGTGGGTTCAGGCACCTCTCGCTGCTGAGGTTGTAGATTCAGGCACCTCTCGCTGCTGAGGTTGTGGGTTCAGGCACCTCTCGCTGCTGAGGTTGTGGGTTCAGGCACCTCTCGCTGCTGAGGTTGTGGGTTCAGGCACCTCTCGCTGCTGAGGTTGTAGATTCAGGCACCTCTCGCTGCTGAGGTTGTGGGTTCAGGCACCTCTCGCTGCTGAGGTTGTGGGTTCAGGTACCTCTCGCTGCTGAGGTTGTGGGTTCAGGCACCTCTCGCTGCTGAGGTTGTGGGTTCAGGCACCTCTCGCTGCTGAGGTTGTAGATTCAGGCACCTCTCACTGCTGAGATTGTGGGTTCAGGCACCTCTCGCTGCTGAGGTTGTGGGTTCAGGTACCTCTCGCTGCTGAGGTTGTGGGTTCAGGCACCTCTCGCTGCTGAGGTTGTGGGTTCAGGCACCTCTCACTGCTGAGGTTGTGGGTTCAGGCACCTCTCGCTGCTGAGGTTGTGGGTTTAGGCACCTCTTGCTGCTGAGGTTGTAGATTCAGGCACCTCTCGCTGCTGAGGTTGTAGATCCATGTACCTCTCACTGCTGAGATTGTGGGTTCAGGCACCTCTCACTGCTGAGATTGTGGGTTCAGGTACCTCTCGCTGCTGAGGTTGTGGGTTCAGGCACCACTCACTGCTGAGGTTGTGGGTTCAGGCACCTCTCGCTGCTGAGGTTGTAGATTCAGGCACCTCTCGCTGCTGAGGTTGTGGGTTCAGGCACCTCTCGCTGCTGAGGTTGTGGGTTCAGGCACCTCTCGCTGCTGAGGTTGTAGATTCAGGCACCTCTCGCTGCTGAGGTTGTGGGTTCAGGCACCTCTCGCTGCTGAGGTTGTGGGTTCAGGTACCTCTCGCTGCTGAGGTTGTGGGTTCAGGCACCTCTCGCTGCTGAGGTTGTGGGTTCAGGCACCTCTCGCTGCTGAGGTTGTAGATTCAGGCACCTCTCACTGCTGAGATTGTGGGTTCAGGCACCTCTCGCTGCTGAGGTTGTGGGTTCAGGCACCTCTCGCTGCTGAGGTTGTGGGTTCAGGCACCTCTCGCTGCTGAGGTTGTGGGTTCAGGCACCTCTCACTGCTGAGGTTGTGGGTTTAGGCACCTCTTGCTGCTGAGGTTGTAGATTCAGGCACCTCTCGCTGCTGAGGTTGTAGATCCATGTACCTCTCACTGCTGAGATTGTGGGTTCAGGCACCTCTCACTGCTGAGATTGTGGGTTCAGGTACCTCTCGCTGCTGAGGTTGTGGGTTCAGGCACCACTCACTGCTGAGGTTGTGGGTTCAGGCACCTCTCGCTGCTGAGGTTGTAGATTCAGGCACCTCTCGCTGCTGAGGTTGTGGGTTCAGGCACCTCTCGCTGCTGAGGTTGTGGGTTCAGGCACCTCTCGCTGCTGAGGTTGTAGATTCAGGCACCTCTCGCTGCTGAGGTTGTGGGTTCAGGCACCTCTCGCTGCTGAGGTTGTGGGTTCAGGCACCTCTCGCTGCTGAGGTTGTGGGTTCAGGTACCTCTCGCTGCTGAGGTTGTAGATTCAGGCACCTCTCGCTGCTGAGGTTGTGGGTTCAGGCACCTCTCGCTGCTGAGGTTGTGGGTTCAGGCACCTCTCGCTGCTGAGGTTGTAGATTCAGGCACCTCTCGCTGCTGAGGTTGTAGATTCAGGCACCTCTCGCTGCTGAGGTTGTGGGTTCAGGCACCTCTCGCTGCTGAGGTTGTGGGTTCAGGCACCTCTCGCTGCTGAGGTTGTAGATTCAGGCACCTCTCGCTGCTGAGGTTGTGGGTTCAGGCACCTCTCGCTGCTGAGGTTGTGGGTTCAGGCACCTCTCGCTGCTGAGGTTGTGGGTTCAGGCACCTCTCGCTGCTGAGGTTGTAGATTCAGGCACCTCTCGCTGCTGAGGTTGTGGGTTCAGGCACCTCTCGCTGCTGAGGTTGTGGGTTCAGGTTCCTCTCGCTGCTGAGGTTGTGGGTTCAGGCACCTCTCGCTGCTGAGGTTGTGGGTTCAGGCACCTCTCGCTGCTGAGGTTGTAGATTCAGGCACCTCTCGCTGCTGAGATTGTGGGTTCAGGCGCCTCTCGCTGCTGAGGTTGTGGGTTCAGGCACCTCTCGCTGCTGAGGTTGTGGGTTCAGGCACCTCTCGCTGCTGAGGTTGTGGGTTCAGGCACCTCTCGCTGCTGAGGTTGTGGGTTTAGGCACCTCTCGCTGCTGAGGTTGTAGATTCAGGCACCTCTCACTGCTGAGGTTGTAGATCCATGTACCTCTCACTGCTGAGATTGTGGGTTCAGGTACATCTCACTGCTGAGATTGTGGGTTCAGGCACCTCTCACTGCTGAGATTGTGGGTTCAGGGGTTCAGGCACCTCTCACTGCTGAGATTGTGGGTTCAGGGGTTCAGGCACCTCTCACTGCTGAGATTGTGGGTTCAGGTACCTCTCACTGCTGAGATTGTGGGTTCAGGCACCTCTCGCTGCTGAGGTTGTAGATTAAGGCACCTCTCACTGCTGAGATTGTAGGGTCAGGCACCTCTTTCTGCTGAGATTGTAGATTCAGGCACCTCTCACTGCTGAGATTGTGGGTTCAGGTACCTCTCACTGCTGAGATTGTGGGTTCAGGTACCTCTCACTGTTGAGAGATTGTGGGTTCAGGTACCTCTCACTGCTGAGATTGTGGCTTCAGGTACCTCTCACTGCTGAGGTTGTAGATTCAGGCACCTCTCACTGCTGAGATTGTAGGTTCAGGCACCTCTCGCTGCTGAGGTTGTAGATTCAGGCACCTCTCACTGCTGAGATTGTGGGTTCAGGTACCTCTCACTGCTGAGATTGTGGGTTCAGGCACCTCTCACTGCTGAGGTTGTAGATTCAGGCACCTCTCACTGCTGAGATTGTAGGTTCAGGCACCTCTCGCTGCTGAGGTTGTAGATTCAGGCACCTCTCACTGCTGAGATTGTGGGTTCAGGTACCTCTCACTGCTGAGATTGTGGGTTCAGGCACCTCTCACTGCTGAGGTTGTAGATTCAGGCACCTCTCACTGCTGAGATTGTAGGTTCAGGCACCTCTCGCTGCTGAGGTTGTAGATTCAGGCACCTCTCACTGCTGAGATTGTTGTTTCAGGTACCTCTCACTGCTGAGATTGTGGGTTCAGGTACTTCTCACTGCTGAGATTGTGGGTTCAGGTACCTCTCACTGCTGAGAGATTGTGGGTTCAGGTACCTCTCACTGCTGAGATTGTGGGTTCAGGTACCTCTCACTGCTGAGGTTGTAGATTCAGGCACCTCTCACTGCTGAGATTGTAGGTTCAGGCACCTCTCGCTGCTGAGGTTGTAGATTCAGGCACCTCTCACTGCTGATATTGTGAGTTCAGGTACCTCTCACTGCTGAGATTGTGGGTTCAGGTACCTCTCACTGCTGAGAGATTGTGGGTTCAGGTACCTTACTGCTGAGACTGTGGGTTCAGGTACCTCTCACTGCTGAGGTTGTGGGTTCAGGCACATTTCACTGCTAAGGTTGAGGGTTCAGGCACCTCCCTCTGTTCAGGAACATCAGGAATGTTACAGGGTTCACCAGGTCTCATAGCCATAAAACATCTCAAATGATATTCTAAAACTACTTTAGTTGAAAACACTTTAATAATACTTGTATTTTAATTATTTAAAAAAATAATCATATTTTGCTTAATTCATTAATGTAATATTGAAACCAATGTTAATATAATTGAAATTTGAGTTAGTCTGCATACTGAAATTGAGATCTGTTGTGAATACATGACCAAACTGTCGTCAACGTCACAGTATTGCATGTCGTAACATTTTCTAGCAGAAAGTTCTACTAAGGGGCATTCCGAGGTGTTCCTTCACGAAAAAACAACAAAACATCTTGATGCCAGTATATTATCAAGTATAATGTGTTAAAAAATGCTAAATTTAAAAATAAAATAAATCGGCAATCCTGACAAGATGTTGAATCTCAAGCGATATACATGTTTGTGTATAATCATGAGGTCATTATAAATATTATTACAGGATTATCATTCGAGTTTTTCTAAAAATGAGGAGAGTGTGAGGATTTTATGTTTTATTTTTATTTTTAAATTTTTTTATGTTTTTTAATAAAAAAAATTAAAAATATTGTTAATTATTTTTATTTATTTCTTTATTTTTTTTTTATGAAAATAAAAAGGGTCGGACGGCATGAAAATTAGTGGGTGGGCGGGGATGATTCTCTAGCAACAATTTATTATGGCCTTACTTAAAAATACAGAAAGTGAAATAATGTAAACTGGAGCATAACAGCTAGATTTAGTTAAGTTATACTAGATAAAATACTAGCATTCATAAATAAAAATATGTATGATTGTTTTAGGTCATAACAAATTAATTGCTAGATTATCATCCCTACCTGCCCCCTAACTTTCATGCTACCCTGACCCTTTCTATTTTCTTTAATAAAAAAATAAACAAACAAATATTGATAATCAAAAATAAAATAAATAATAAAAAAATAAAATCCTCTCCCCCTCCCCTTTTTAAGAAAAATTTGGATAATAATCTAGCAATTAATTTATAATGGCCTTATATATGTCTAAATAAAAATCTGATATCAGCATTAAAACATACTGTATTGTACTGATAGTTATATAATTATACACACGTAATTATGAATAGAATGGATAATTATTTAACACAATGAAATAAACAAGAGTTATAATATATAGGTACTAGAGCATTTAAAGCTTACAATCGCGCAGTGTTACACAAAGTTTCTTAAAGTTAGAGGATTTATCTTTGTCGTGAGTGTGTGAATTCCTGTCACATGTTTTGGTCAATTCTTCATTTTGGTCTTAAACACTGATAACAGGCTCATTGTTCGTCTGACAGTTATTTGTTAAAGACTTATCGTAGATTAAGTGTGTCCTCTAAAATATATTTTCCAGATTTATTTAATTTTTTTTTGGGCTCTTTATTTTGTTATGAATTTAATTTTGAACTTTTAGAAACCTTTCGAAATAAACTGTAGCTTGCATACAATCATGGTGTTTACCCATTCCAGAATTTATGCTATGTTTGAATATTTTAATGTCTTTATAAGACGACTCACATTGAGTTTAAACTTAAACTTATTTATTTTACTTCGATTGTGAAACAAGTTCTTACAACATTGACAAATCATGTTCGAAGTCTTCCTTGTTAGAACCAGCACTAAGCATATGCGAAACAGGTGTCTTGCTCAAGGACACCATGCAGAGCCTTGGTTAAGGATCGAACCCACGACCCTCAGATCATGGATTCGGTGCTCGTCCACTGGACTATATGCTCCACACGGCTATCAGAAAATCCACTCTTTCATGGGATCCTGGAAGGTTATCCAATGCTCAAGTACACCCGTCTCCGCAAGAACAAATCTTTACTCATTGTGAAAAATAACCTGCAAAATGATGAGTGCAAAACATTTAATGAAGTTACAGCATTTCAGAAATGTGAGAATTTCGTAGAGGGAAATAAAAGTAGTTTGTTTCCATTACGTAACTTTTACCAGTTATATGTTGAAAATGGCAATAAACTTCTTAAATTTATATTTCATAAGTGCGATAACTGATAATTTATTTGGCCCATGCATTCAACAATTTACATGTAATGTACAATAATTTCATCTTGAAATAGATTAATTGCACACCTGATTCATTTGTATTCTTTGAGCAGACATCGAAAGATCAGAATGTGCCTTTCACGTGTTTATACAAGCAAGGTTCCCGCAGTGGTTCTCCTTATTTAACTTGTATGTATTTAAAACCTGAAACCTGATATTGATGTTACGGGAAAACTGTCGCCATATTTATCTTTTAAAATCTAAATTAGTTTTGAATTATTACATAATTCATCTCTGTAGCGAACATTGACATGTTATTTTTTTTCCATGTTGCTATTCGCCAGATTTCAGTTGGTAAAAATTTGTTTGTAGTTTTTCGCCTTTTTTCAACAGTATTTCAGTTATCTAATATAGCGCACCTAATCATCATTCCTTTGTGAAGCAGTTAACATGAGTACTGGACATATACCTTTGTAAGTCACTGACTACTTTGCGACATATTCAAAGGTGGGAAACTTGCGGATGATGCAGAATAATGTTACCAACCATTCAATCATCTGACAGAGACTGTGTGGCCTGATTATACAACATAGCACCCTTTCAAAGGAAGTTATGGTTATTGTCCAGAATGGTGCCCTTCGTTGCTGAGGCACCGTTTCAGGATCACTTACCTTTCACTTCTGAAGTTACGAGGGTCCATCTTGGTCCAAAAACTTTGTGTTATAAAGTGTCTGTAACTCATAATGTACTGAAGTCATAAAAAAACACCAAAATAAACATCTGACACCCAGGACACCCAGGACTATAAAATGACACATTTCCTCTGATGATTAAATTTTTATTTCTTGGTTAATCATAGTGTCTGACATGTAATTGCAGTCTGTCATTTCATGTAATTGTATTTTGTTGGTTTAATTATGTAACTTTGCATGCTGCCTTCAAAATTTAATTGATTAAATAATTCTGATGAGAGTTTAAGTTAAAGGGCTTGGTCTTATAATTATCAACATGTCAACTTGGGCGTGTGCACAGGCTGAAAATTCAAAACTGCTTCATTTGGAAAATTTATAACTGTTAAAATCTTTTAGTGATAATTAAGTAATTGTTGATTGTGATATTGAAAGTTCTGGCAAGATAATGTTACCGTTAATTAGATATGATTAATTGATTGATTGAATATTTAGTATCATTTTTATGCCATCAAAGGCTAACAGATGATCAGTTAACCTAACCACTGTTTCCTGGGATCCTGGAAGGTTAATCAGTACTCGAGCACCCGCCTTTTCTGCAAATAACCAAGTAACTGATAACTTTCCCACTTCTATGAGTGGTGACAAATAAATGATAATGAGACACAAATGTCATATATCAATCACTACGGAGACCATGGCCAGGCTGAGATTTGGACTCACAACCCCTGGATTGATAGTCAGATAAACTACAGATTGAGCTAATCAGGCCCTGCTTATTATTATGTTAATAATATATGAAATTTTAGATTGAATTCATGCACTGGACCTGCATGCCCACTATTATATCTTAACATTGTGCAATAATGCTTAATGTAGCATTTAATAGAATAAAGTTGTATTCCACAGCATATTGAATGGACAATTAATAGAATAAAGTTGTATTCCATAGCATATTGAATGGACAATTAATAGAATAAAGTTGTATTCCATAGCATATTGAATGGACAATTAATAGAATAAAGTTGTATTCCGCAACATATTGAATGGTTTGATTGATTGATTGAATTTAAAGCGTCATTTTATACTGTTGAGGGCTAACAGGCAATTAGTTAACATAACCATTGTTTCCTGGGATCCTGAAAGGTTGAGCAGTACTTGAGCACACCCCATCTCAGCAAGTAACTGATAAATTTCCCACTTGAATCGGCGGTGAGAGACAAATGAGAACGAGACACAATGTCGTATATCAGTCATCACCTAGACTGTGCCCGTATTAGGAATCAGACTCTTGACTCCTGGTTTAATAACTGGGCCTAGCAAGTTCAATGGACAATTAATAGAATTATGGAAACCGTTTCACTATTATTCGTTAGTTTACGAACTTCTTGGTAAAAATTTGATGTTTTGAAAAATAATCAGAAGTTAATTTAGTGTGCCTCTTCCTTATTTTACATTCTTTTGTAAGCCTAATAAAAAGTATTCTTTCTAACATTTGCAAAAATACTGTGAAAATGAAACATTCCTCAGATGTCATAATTTGTTTGTATGAAATTCTTAAGACTTACAAAGGTTAGTGAAACGGCTCCTGGTAGTTTGATTGGACACAATGGAATAATTTAAGGACGCCTAAAATTATCGGCATGATTTGATAAACTACCCCAAAACTGCTATCTATCAAAACAATACAATATAATATGTATTAAAAAAAGTTGTTTTTTATCAGGCTTTATATAAATCATGTTAATATGTTACATATTTTGTTTGCCTGAATGCTGGTTAGCTCAGTCGGTAACACATCTTGACTGTCAGTCTTGGGGTTGTGAGTTTGAATCCTTGACCTGCAACATTGCTTTTCATTGTTTTTCATCTCACTGCTGCATCAAGTGGGAAAGTTATTACATATAGTCAGTTGCAAAGACGGATAACTCCAGTACTAATAAACTTCCTGGATCCAAGGAAAGAGTGGTAAGGTTATAACTGATCATTTGTAGCCCTCGGTTACATAAATATGAAAATAAATATTCAAACAAACAAACATATTTTGTTTCATCTTTTTATGTGTAGTACAATGATATGATGTCATATGGCTTTGCTTAGTAAGAAAGACTAAAACTCTCGAATTGATGTGTACGCAAGACTGAACAGAGGAATAGCTATCTTTAATTAAGTGTAAAATCCAATCTTGTTTCTTTTTGGCAATATAAAAGTATTTATTTTCTATAAAGAAAGAGTAAAGTGTGACCTGAGGACAATCGTTGCCAGTTGACTTGATTTTAGACAATTTTATGACTAATTTATTATTGCAAGATGTTACTCGGGGATATAGCTTTAAGGGCAGATACATATGTATATCATAATTGTTCAGGTACATGGATAGATTTGAAAGTAAAATTAATGTTCAGAGATGGTATCAGATATTGTAAATGTGTAAAACTACATTGAATGTTAAAGGGTCTGTAGATCAGGAAAAAATGCTGTAAATGTCATAAAAATAAAATAATTATTAAAATTTGTTTGGTAAATCAAAAGCAGCAAAACTTGATAAAATCAATATTTTAATTGGAGTGATAAACTTGAAATGAAAAATACTGCTTGACAATCTTCGCATTGGCATTCGGACCCTTTCTAAGATGAAACTATTTTTACTGTTAAACTGTATAACTGATCAAATTGAAATCAAAATGTCGTCACATCACCTATTTAATACGTCCCAAAATACGTTGCAATTATAAGCAGGAAATCTGTTTTAATCTAACCTAACCAGAAAGCGTCAAGTTAGGAAATCCCTTTTCAATATATTGTTTTGATCTGTTTAACCCTTTACTCCATAGATACACATTTTCCCACACCAATCACAGAAGGCCTTTGAAAACAGTGCAGGAAGAGTTCATCTGAACACTTCCTGCACTGTTTTCCACTCTGTCAGTTAATTTAAACATAATTCATCCAATATTTCAAAAGCCTTCTATATTAGAGGTGTCCAAAGGTGTCTATATTAGAGGTGTCCAAAGGTATCTATATTAGGTGTCCAAAGGTGTCTATATTAGGTGTCCAAAGGTGTCTATATTAGAGGTGTCCAAAGGCGTCTATATGAAGTAAAGGGTTAAATAAATATCCTTTTGGAAATACAGGTTCGGTGAGTAAGATTATGATATAACCATGATATATATTGGCAAAAAATGTTTCTAGCCAATTTTAAAATTTTGAAAAATCATGATGTATTCGATTTAAAGTTTTAAGTATAAATAATAAATATACAAGTATTTATTAACATTTTTTGTAACATTTTTGTCATCTGGCTTATTTTTTGAAATTGTCGGAAACTGTTAAAAGTTATAAAAAAATACAAGTTTATATTTCAATTAATTTTTGTCCTACAAATAAAAAGTGATTAAAATATTAAGATGTTTGTGACATATATTGTCATTATAATTTTATGACTACAAATATGTGACTGATTGTCACTAATGAATTGAAGGTGGGTTTGCAAGTATGATCATTAATTAACTGAAAATCTCCCCAAACAAATACAAAAACCTAGCCCCCAAATACACATGCTCAAAATATGTACTTCAGTGACCTGCAAAAAAACCATTATAATAATATTATGATAGTTGCCAAAAACTTGAAAATTGCAAACATGTCAAGATAAATCTTTGAAAATTTCAAATGAAAAAAAAAAGGAATTAATTTAGTTGCATCAAAATGCAGCAGAGAGATAGCTACCAGACACTTTGGAAATTTATGAATATACAATTACATAATATATTCATAATACCTCAACTATAGGTCTGAGATGCTGTATATCACTTAGTGTTACAGATTATTCTTTTTTGAATTATGGATCACTGGGTATATTGTGTACATAGTGGAGGATCGTACGTTCTGAGGCTCATGGCAGCCAGTTGATTGAATTCCAAATGTTCAATGCTTGATGACTTTGCAATATGGCCCAGATAAGACCATAATGAATTAATTGCTAGATTTTCATCACCACCTGCCACCGTTTTTTTTTACCCAACCAGACATATTTTATTTTCAAAAAAAGAATTCAAGGGGGAATAATTAATAAAAAATGAAAATTTTTATTTGACAATTACACTGTAACTTAGACAGATCACACTCAAAGTCTTCCTGGTTAGGACCATTACAAAGCATATGAGGAAAAGGTGTCTTACTCAAGGACACCACACGGAGCCGTGGCGGAGAATTGAACCCACGACCCGCAAATCAAGGGTTTGGTGCTCTATCACTCGACCATGCCCTCAACTGATTAGATATTTTAAATGTTTTGATCTTTTAATAATTTTCTTTCATTTTGTGCCAAATATATATTTTAAAATCTGAAAAAATAAAATTGCACTCCCCCCCAACCCCATTTTAAAACAAGTCTGGATAATAAATTTAGGACTTAACTTACTATGGCCTTACTGGTTTAACATTTTGCAGGTAGAAATGAAACAGACATAATTTACCACTGACTATCTTGTGCGGATAATGATTTTTGCAGTCACGTATTGTCAGTGTCGAGGATTATAAGAAAAAAACTTTGCATTGTAACCCATACCACACAGAACCCCCTTACAAAATCAATCTTTCTGATTAGGTTACCTGTACTGTTTGTTCATTCCGGCAACACCTGTTAGATGACCTTTCCATGATTGGTGGTTAAAGTGACCATCATGATTATCTGGTATGTGTCATTATGATGCTCATAAAGAGAGATTAGGACATTATCATCAATGTGTAAATATGATATAGGTATCAATTGATTTTCATATAATTCTTTAACATGCTCAGGTAACAATTATAATTGGAAATTATAAACATGGGAGATCCTAAGGCCCAGTTAACTCAGCCGGGTATGCATCTTAGAACTATCATTTCAGAGGTTGTGAGTTTGAATCCCTGCCCAGCTGCAATCTCTTTAGTGATTGATATAGGACTTTGCATCTCATTGTCATTCATCTCTATCTGCTGATTCAAGTGGAAAAGTTATCAGTGTGCTCAAGTACTGAATAATAGGGAAGAGTGGATAGCTAAACAGATCATTAATGGTGTCCTATTGGGTTATCCCCACGAACCACTGTAGTTTGACAACTTGTGCCAGGCCCGATTAGCTCAGTCGGTAATGCATCTGACTATCAATCTAGGGCTCATGAGTTCAAATCCCCGCCCGGCAACAGTCTCTGTGATGATTTATATACGACATTGTGTCTCATTATCATTGTGTCTCACCACTGATTCAGAAGGGATAGTTATCAGTTACTTGCGGAGACGGTGTGTGCTTGAGTACTGGTTAACCTTTCAGGATCCCAGGTAACAGTTGTTAAGATAACTGATTGTCTGTTAACTCTCGATGGCATAAAAATGACGCTTGAAATTCAATCAATCAGTCAATTAACAACTTGTCAGCTGAGGAAAATAGTTAATTTTATGCCTACTTTATTTTCAGTAAATTGTAACTGATGACTGTTTATGTTTGTACATCAGGCCGGGCCCGATTAGCTTAGTCGGTTACGCGTCTGACTATCAATCCAGGGGTCGTGAGTTCGAATCCCCCGCCCGGCAACAGTCTCCGAGATGATTGATATACGACATTGTGTCTCATTATCATTCGTCTCTCACCACTGATTCAAGTGGGAAAGTTATCAGTTACTTGCGGAGACGGGGTGTGCTCGAGTACTGGTTAATCACAGGAAACAATGGTTAGGTTAACTGATCGTCTGTTAGCCCTCGATGGCATAAGAATGACGCTAAATATTCAATCAATTGTACATCAGAATGGAATATCTGATGAGACTGAGTTCCAGATATATCATCTATCAGACTATTAAATTAATATTTATAATGTAGAATCCACTTTGAACATTGATACATTGCAAGCAGGGTGGTAGTGTAGTGGATAGAGTGTTGACCACTCACATCAGTGGTTTCGGGTTCAATCCCCAGCTCGACCCAATGCCGCCTCTCATAAACCAACACTTAGTACTGGTTCTTCTCAGGAACTGAATTCTTGATAAATGGTACTAGAAGCTTTCTTGCATGATACTGCAGTGTGACAGTGCTTAGAATGCTGTCTCCAGTTTAAGTAGACACCAGGCAATATGACTGAAAAAATGTTGAGAGCAATGCTAAACGACATACAATTACAATTGAAGACTGACAATGAATTAGTTTATGATTAATTAATTGATAAGGCAAATGTTAATATCAGTATATAATGGATTACTATTTAAAATCATGGTTTCAGTTGTGTGTGTTTTTTTCAGTAGATAGTAGCATTGTAGTTATACAGGTCAATTCACAGGTGGGCATGCAATAAAGGTACATCGTTTACATTTTTCATAGCAACTTTCACCTGGAAACAATAGGTTCAGATAAATAAATTTTACAGATAAACTGTTTATAAGTGTTTTGTTTGGATGTGTATATAGTGAGCTATCAATATAACTTCTTGGAAATATGTTTATGCACACCTGTTTTAAGATTAGCATTAATTAATTATCCTTAGCTGTTTTAAAGGGACACATGGCCTTGTTGACATTGAATTTTGCTCATGTTCATTTTAAGCTCGCTGGGACGAAGTCCAAGGAGAGCTATTTCCATGACCCCCGCATCGTTGGCGGCGGCGTCATCGTCGTCTGTAGACACCCAGATTAAACTTTTGCGTTTAAGTTCAAGATATCTATGCAACCACTCATTGGATGTGGATGAAACTTCACATGTGTGTTCAACATCATCAATGGAACACACACAGACAAGGACCATAACTTGGGATTGCATTTTGGCACAGTTATGGCCCTTTTTGGACTTAGACACCCAGGGGCGAGCTTTGTTGTCTTCTGACATCTCTTATTTTTTAATGGGGTTTAACACCATGATCAACACATTTCAGGTTATATTATGGCATATCCAGTTTTATTGATGAAGGAAAACCTGAGAATGAGTCCAGAGATGAGTAGAACCACCATCCTTCCGCAAGTAACTGGCTAAATTTCTCGCATAAAGTTTTTGGAGTGAGCAGGACTTGAACCTATGACCTTAGTGGTGAGAGGTAAGTTATCTTGAGATGGTGCCTTAGACAACTCTGCTACAAAGGACCCTTATCTTCATGCAAAATCAATTTTCACAATGATGAACCTACAGACCTAAAACCTTCAAAATAACTGTGCACACTCAGTTTGCGCTCCATATTAAAGTGTGCTTAATAGTTAATGCATTCAGAAATGATATAATATGCCTTTGAACGATGTAAAGTGCATTTCTTAACACACTTTTAATTTTTTTTTTTTATAATTTTATCCATCCATCCATCCATCCATCCATCCATCCATCTATCCATCCATCCATCCATCCATCCATTCAGTTCATTCAATCATTCACTCATTCATTCATTTATTCATTCATTCATTCATTCATTCATTCATTCATTCATTCATTCATTCATTCAGTTCATTTATTCATTCATTCATTCATTCATTTATTCACTCACTCACTCATTCATTCATTCATTCATTCATTCATTGTTTATTATTTATTTTATATTTTTCATTTATTTATTTATATCATATAATTAATAAATATTTTGCCCAATTCATTAAAATAAAAGAATTCATGTTTACATATTGAGATCTGAAACCATGTTAAGTAGAGCGCTCTCAGGTCCTCATGAGACTCTTGTTAAAATCATCTTGTTGAAGTTCTCAGCCAAATGGCATGAGCAATTGAAACTCTGAGTTTAACCTAACCTATTTAAATATAACACTAGCATCTGGTAAAATTGGAACTGTTTACCGTTGTGGCAGAGTTCTTGGAGCTTCTGCCATCACCTACAATCAAATGTCTCAGGTAAATACGCTAGACTGGAGTTGCCTAAGTTTCCAATACTTCAAACAGAAAACGGAAGAAAAAGTGAAATTCAGACAGAAATTTGAATCGCTCGCTTTAATTTGAGATTCTGGATTGTTGGATATATATTTAAATTCAGAAATAATAATAGATCAGTAGTTGAAACTTGTGTATGTGTGTGATAATGTTGTGATGTTATTAGTGAAGTTAAACTGTGTGAAAAAAATGTAAAACAAATAGAAAAGATATGTGAGTTATTAACCGTTCTTCTGGAAACCTTTGAAAAGTTCAATAAAAAAATGTTTATGGTTCTTTCTCATTTAACACATAGTTTACTGGATTAAACTGGTTTATAGTCTCTTCAATTTTTTTCGTATTAGATAATTCTTTTACCATTTGGAAGGGTGTTAACAAAGTTTACATCATTAAGAGCCAAGCAATGTAGACTGGTCAAACAGAGAATTTAATACTTTGAAAAAATTATTGGATATTTCTATTACTATTTAGAAGGGGTGTAAATAAAGTTCGCAGATTGAGAGCCAAACAATGTAGACTAGTCAGAGTTTAATACTTTGAAAACTTATTAGATTTTTCACATTAGATAATTCTGTTATTATTTAGAAGGGCTGTTTATAAAGTTCACAGATTGATAGCCAAACAATGTAGACTGGTCAGACAGAGAGTTTTATACTTTGAAAAATTATTGGATTTTTTTGGCATTAGATAATTCTTTAACTATTTAGAAGGGGTATTAATAAAGTTTACAGATTGAGAACCAAACAATGTAGGCTGGTCTTATAGAAGGTTTAAATAATACTTTGAAAAAATATTGGGGTTTAAATTGACTTGAACAGTAATATCTAATAGAGTGTATAATAACTGTGAGATTAAAACTATAGAAATATGGGCTATCATTTGCACCTTTCTGTTAATTAATTATCACATGTTCATTAACAACCTCTATGTGATTCCAGGGTGTCAAATGTGTGATGACAATAATATGGACTACTGTGTCACTAGCTCATGCATGTTGTATATTTATGAGAGATGATTGATTGAGTATTTTGGATATATTTTGCTGATATTCTGCAGTTCATTCTACATATTCATTTGTCAACAGTGCTTTTTTTCCTCTCAATCTATATGTTTATTTGTTGTTTTTTGTACACGGAGAGTTTCCCCTGTGGCCTAGTGGTCTAAAATGCCGTCTCAAGATCATTTATCTCCCACCACTATGGTCGTATGTTCGATTCCCTCTTGCTCCAAAAGCTTTATTGAGAAATTTTGCCAGTTACTTGCAGAAAGAAGGTGGTTCTACTCAGTCTTCCTCCATTTATGAAACTGGATATGTCATATATAATCTGAAATGTGTTGAAAATGGTGTAAAACCCCATTCCAAAAACAATTAACTCAAATTTGTTCTTACAAATAAAAGAAATGTATTAATTACCAGTCACAGCTGTGTTGTTATCTTGAAATTGCATAAGTTGAAAGATTCAGTGTGACTTCCACTTTGAATGAAATGTCAATTTAGTAGATTACAACTTTTTCGTTTTCTTTTCGCAGAGTTTCGTTTAGCAGGGTGAGAAATTACATCATTAGACACATATAAAATGCATGTTAATGAAACTGCAACATGCCGAAGTGAGATACATGTGCATAGGTCTTGCAGAGTGCATGCATTGCAGATACATTCCATGAGAAAAAATGCATTCAGGAATCTCGACATGTACCAAGTTTTGATTGTTGATTGTAATCTGTTCGCAGAAATCTTAAGTTTTACCGAGAGAAGTTTCTCCGTGGAGACACACTTGCTCCTAATTGAAGTTCTTGATAAAATTCGTATTTATGCGACTTCTCAGTCATTTGTATTTTTGTTGGAATGTTAATGAAGCACTCGGCTAAGCGTCTGTACCTAGAAGAAATTTAAAATTAATTGTTTTATGAATTTTTAGTTCAACGACAATTATTAAGATTATAATTTTATAAAGTAAATTAAGAACCATTGCAAATTTAGCATACTATTATTTTAGTTACTGTAATAATTATGTGAAATGCATAATAATGTAATTAACATAATGGACTTAATTTTTGTTTAATATACTATTACGCATGAATTTTGTCAAGATGAAAATGTTGATTTGGAGATCAGGAAGTGCAGTAGATGAAATTTGATACATAATTTGTATTTTCTTTTCTTTTTTTTTTCTTTTTGATAATGTGGTTTAATAATGGAAAGTTATTATAAGAATAGATTGAGTTCAAAATTGGTTGTTGTGGTTACTTCACATACTGTCGAATTGACTGCAGCTGTGGTCTATGGGTAGAGCGTCCTCCTCGCATGTGAAAGGTCATAGGATTAATCCCTAGCCAGGTCATACTAAAAAATTGAAAAGTTGTACTAGAAGCTTCGTGGCTTGGTGCTCAGTATTTGGAGGATAGTTCTAGGTCGGCCCTGTGTCAGTATAATGTGACTGGGTTGGGTATCATCATACCATGTGTCTTTTGTATGATACACCAGTGTGGCACACTTCCAATATTGTCTCAAGTAGAAACCACCATGATATATAACTGAAAAATTATTGAAAAAAAACCCGTTGACACCATACAAGATAAAATCAATTACAAGAGGATGTTCATGAACTTTTTATAAATAATTCATGTACAATCAAACCTGTGTAAGCGGTCACCTCTCTTAAGCAGCCACTTGTCTTAAGCAATCACATTTGCTATATCCAATTTTATTCTTTCAGTTCAAACTCACCTGTATTAAGCAACAACCTGTCTTAAAAGGTCTTTTTTTTGCTCCTTCTCTTGACTAGCTATTAAGACAGGTTTGACTGTACAATACTTAACTTTTATGATGATCAAGATTTCATTAAATTTGTTCATGAAAATAAGTTCATTCACAGACATATAAACATGTAATTAAGTCACTGGTTCATGAACAGTTTATGAACTTATTAATGTTTTTCAGAAATCTTTTCATTGGAATTTGAACATTTCATGAACGTTTTGTTAACAATGCTGTTGAACTAATTCATGAATAAAGCTTGTTCATAGATAGATCATGAATCATAAAATATGACTCATTGTCAGATAAAAATCACCAAAATTCATGAATTGTTTATAAATTTATTAAAAAATATTAATTCTTGCAATCTGAATAAATTTGAAATTGTTTGCCTCACATTGAGCACTACTAGCTTGTATATTTAACCCTTTACTCCATAGATATGCGTTTTCCCGCACCAATCACAGAAGGCCTTTGAAAACAGTGCAGGAAGAGTTCAGATTAACGAGCAATCTGAACACTTTCTGCACTATTTTCCACTCTGTCAGTTAATATAAACATAATTCACCCATTGCTGATATGTGGTGAATTAATGCTTTCAATATTAGAGGTGTCCAAAGGTGTCTTTATGAAGTAAAGGGTTAAAACACACTATTGCACGTAGAATGGTCAAAAATGAACATCGATAGAGGCAATTACAGAAGTTCAAGTCCCCCTCACTCCAAGAACTTTATGTGAGATGGTTTACCAGGTTACTTGAGGAAGGACGGTGGTTCTCACTGCCCAGAGAGCCGGGCCCGATTAGCTCAGTCGGTTACACGTCTGACTATCAATCCAGGGGTCGTCAGTTTGAATCCCCCGCCCGGCAACGGTCTCTGTGATGATTGATATATGACATTGAGTCTCATTATCATTCGTCTCTCACCACTGATTCAGGTGGGAAAGTTATCAGTTACTTGCGGAGATGGGGTGTGCTCGAGTACTGGTTAATCCCAGGAAACGGTGGTTAGGTTAACTGATCGTCTGTTAGCCCTCGATGGCATAAAAATGACGCTAAATATTCAATCAATCAATCAATCACTGCCCAGAGGTTTACATCCACCAATAAAACTAGATATGCCATGATAATATAACCTAAAATGTGTTGAAAATGGTGTTAAATGGAATTTACCATGATTTTTAAAAATTAAGAAATTTTCTATAAACATATTTTTCCATTAGATTATGCCTATATACATGTATACTCATTGACCCACAATACAAATAATAACATATTGAAAAAGGGTTTCCTATCTTGGGCTACGCGCCTAGTTTAGACTAAAATAAATTTCCCGCTTAAAATTGAAACATATTTTGTGACATATTAAATGAGTCACGTGATTTCATTTTGATTTCAAATTGTTCCGTCATACAGGTTCACGTGTTGTAAAGTTTGTTCCATCCTATAAGAAGTTGAAATGACAATGTGAAGATATCGAGCAGTATTTAAGTGCTGTCTATTTTTGGAATAGGGATTCTATTTCAAGTTGACCACTCCAAGTGAAACATTGATTTTGTCACATTTAGGTGGATTTGATATACTAAAACATTCGGATTTCGTTTATTAGTGATAATGAGATGCTTTTTATCTATTTAAAATAATTTTATTTTTTTAGGACACTTATAGTGTTTTTTCCTGATAAACTCCCTTTAAACCTCATTCAAATTTTTTTTTTATAGAAATTCTACAGGTTAGTGTTAAATTTGTTGTCAGATAAGCATATTGAGTCTATAAGTGTATCTTGACTCCAAATTGTCACTTCCTGCTTATTTTCCAAATTTCCTGAAATCTGCACGTTTCTCCTCCCTCTATTTGCTTTGATGATGACTGATATGCTGATTGTATTAGATATGAGGTAATATACTGACATATGGCAACAAAGTAATTTATTGATTCTTAATTGATTATATTGGTTAAACGGAAGAAAAAATGTTATACAGTCAAACCTGTTTAAGTGGTCACCTCTATTGAGCAGTCACATGTCTAATTGCAGTCATACCTGTTTAAGTGGTCACCTCTACTGAGCAGTCACATGTCTAATTGCAGTCAAACCTGTTTAAGTGGTCACCTCTATTGAGCAGTCACATGTCTTATTGCAGTCAAACCTGTTTAAGTGGTCACCTCCATTGAGCAGTTGTGGCTTATACAGTAAAACCTGTTTAAGTGGTCACCTCTATTGAGCAGTCACATGTCTTATTGCAGTCATACATGTTTAAGTGGTCACCTCTATTGAGCAGTCACATGTCTTATTGCAGTCATACCTGTTTAAGTGGTCACCTCTATTGAGCAGTCACATGTCTTATTGCAGTCATACCTGTTTAAGTGGTCACCTCTATTGAGCAGTCACATGTCTTATTGCAGTCATACCTGTTTAAGTTAGGTCACCTCTATTGAGCAGTCACACGTCTTATTGCAGTCAAACCTGTTTAAGTGGTCACCTCTATTGAGCAGTCATGTCTTATACAGTAAAACCTGTGGTCACCTCCATTGAGCAGTCACATGTCTTATTACAGTCAAACCTGTTTAAGTGGTCACCACTATTGAGCAGTCATGTCTTATACAATACAACCTGTGTAAGTGGTCACCTCCATTGAGCAGTCACATGTCTTATTGCAGTCATACCTGTTTAAGTGGTCACCTCTACTGAGCAGTCACATGTCTTATTACAGTCAAACCTGTTTTAGTGGTCACCTCTATTGAGCAGTCACATGTCTTATTGCAGTCAAACCTGTTTAAGTGGTCACCTCTATTGAGCAGTCATGTCTTATACAGTAAAACCTGTGGTCACCTCCATTGAGCAGTCACATGTCTTATTACAGTCAAACCTGTTTAAGTGGTCACCACTATTGAGCAGTCATGTCTTATACAATACAACCTGTGTAAGTGGTCACCTCCATTGAGCAGTCACATGTCTTATTGCAGTCATACCTGTTTAAGTGGTCACCTCTACCGAGCAGTCACATGTCTTATTACAGTCAAACCTGTTTTAGTGGTCACCTCTATTGAGCAGTCACATGTCTTATTGCAGTCAAACCTGTTTTAGTGGTCACCTCTATTGAGCAATCACTTTTCTTAAGCTGCCACATTTGCCATTCCCCATTTCAATACTTTCAGAGCAAATCAATCAGTATTTAGCCAACCTGTCTTTGAAGATCCACCTTTGCTCCTTCCTTCGACTGGCAGCTTAAGACAGGTTTGACAGTACTTATGAGATAATGAGATTTCAAGATTCTGTATCACTGTTCTGATAGGAACCATAATATATAACAAAGTATTGGTTTTAGTAAAAAAAACAACATGAAGCCTTGGGTTTGAAAATCATTATCTAAATCTTACAGACAAGTTGGACTGTAACAGTTTCTGGATTGTTAGACCTAATATATATACTATACAACTGAAGAACATATTTTATTCATTAAGTTTGATACCTAACTTTTGAATTATTATAAATGATGAACCGTTAACTGCTAGTTTTGCTATTGAATTGGTAAAGTTTAAAGTAACATTAATTGAGCTTCAAGGGAGTACTACGTTATAATATTTACCAAGTGTTTTCACCATATGTACAAATATTAAATAAATTATATACTCCCCCCCCCCCCCCCCCCCCTCGACACTTATTTTGAAGCTGTGTTAGAATGGCTTTTCTTATTCTGCAGAATCTCTTATACCGACAGGGAAAGCTCTTTCAGAATGTTTAAAACTAGATTCTTACAGGTCGTAAAATATATATGATGTTGTTAAAGTAGCCTGCAGTTGTTGCCGGGGAATTATCCAGTTATTCTGAAGAAAAAAAAAAACGCATCACTTTTCAGACTTTTTATTGTGTCTATAAACTGTTAAGGCTGGTTATTATATAGTCTCGGAAAAGATCAAGTTTCAAAATATATCGTGATATTAAGAAATATCAACACGGGTGAATTTGTTCAGAAAGTGCTCAACTGACTTTTCAATGGATGTGTGGAATTATTATAAGGTGGCGAATATTGCAAATAGGAGAAATAAAATTAAATGTCATTTGCAATATTCATAAAAGGTGATTGAAAAATTTTCAGTGATGGGATTTATAATTATTCATACAGCAAAAAGAGTTTTCATTGTATGAACCATAAAGTTTATTTAAATTGTGCATACATTGTGCAAAAATGTATTTTAACTTTGATTACTGTTAAATTAGTAAGGCCATTATAATGCAATTAAGTCATTAATGTGTTTGTAATTAAAAGAAAAAATGATCAGAAATTATTATTTTGCCTCTTTAAAGTATGAATTACTACAAAAGGATTGAGATCTGTTTGACAGTATCAATGTATGAATTTATTTTGTCAATGATGTATTTTCATTTTCTGTTTATTCATTATGGAAGCTAAGATTATTAATCATTAAAGTCATTTTTAACAGAAAAACAACAGAGTAAGATAGAGATTACATAGTTTCTTTTTTTGCTATGAGTAAAAAATTCGGGTAGACAAGCAGAAATTTTCTGTAACAATATTAGTGATGTTCAAAAGAAGAAAGTGGAGCAGTAGTTAGTGAAGTGGATAGAGTGTTAGCCGCTCGAACCAGACGTTGGGTGGTTCGATCCTCAGCTTGATACTATTTCATTGAAAAAAACGTTACAACTCGGTACTGGTTGTACCCAGGAAGCACTTGAGAGCAGTTCACATAAGCTTCAGTGAGCCTGCTTTCTTCGTAAAGGAGCTAAAATAAATTAATATAAACTAAATGAAAATTCTGGAAGACATGAATGAACAGCCGGGATGGCATCTGGCTGAAGGAGGAAGCACCATCAGTGAACATTCAGAAATCTTACCTGTCATAAGACACTTATTAAAGGTCATAAAAGTGTAGTTGAAACATGATTTATTCCACTAATAAGCACATCTGCCTACTCTCCATGGCTGCCTCTGCAGAAACATATCACATTAACTGCAATCAGGGTGTGCACTTCCATTGTCTAAAGTTTAAAGTTTTTTTCTCCATGAATTTTCTGGAGCTGTCTAAACGTCCTGATTACTGATTCATAATGGGTGTCTTGTTTTGCAGAGATGGATTCTTTTATGAATATTGTGTAGTAGATATGTTTAAGGTTAAGGCCATTATAGATTAATTGCTAGATTATCATCCACTTTTTTCTTAAAAAGAGGGGAGGGGGAAGGATTTTATTTATTTTTTTTTTTCATTTTTCATTTTTTTTTTTTTTTTTTTTTTTTATGAAAATGAAAAGGGGAGGGGCAGCATGTAAGTTAGAAGGTGGGCAGGGATGATAATCTAGCAATTAATTTTTTATGGCCTTAAATGCATAGTTTTTTTTGCGACAGTGATAATGGTTATAATAAGGGTGATTATAGTAAAATCATAGTGACCTTTTAGTTCACTGGAGCCAATGATTCGAGGTAAGCTATTCTCGATTGTTTTGTGTCCATCAGTCTTATTGTTGATTTACTCGTAGGCTGTGTGCACTCTAGCATGAGCTGTGTGCACTCCAGCACAAGTATTTTACATTAGATCTTCACCATATTAACAAAGTTGATATACTATAATTATACAATATTATATCTCAAACATATTTTGTTCTTGAACTGGTCCAATTGTTTCATTAATGCAGGGGTTATCACCCTTGAATCATGGAAACTTACACTTGTGACCTTGTGTACATGTATGAACTTTAGCACCTAAACTGGTCATTACATCTTTATTATAATGTATTACAGAGTTGTTATAATGCAACAACATGTTTTAGAATTGACCAAATTGGATTTATAAATGTATTTGGGTCCTCCATGGTATAAGGTGCCATCTCAAGATCACTTACCTGTCATTGCTAAGGTCACTGGTTTGAGTCCCTCTCGCTCCAAAAACTTTATGTGAGAAAGTTTCCAGTTACTTGTGGTAGGACGGTGATTCTACTCAGTCTTCCTCCGCCATTAAAACTAGATATGCCTTATATAACCTGAAATGTGTTGAAAAAGGCATTTAACCCAATTCAAAAAATAAAAAAAAAATAAATGTATATTGAATTTGTCAACAGTTTCATCATTTGGTATGGATCCTTAAATTACTCAGGTGAGCGATTTTGCTCATGTTGCACTTCTTGTTTCTGGAGTTAGCAGAATTGCATTGTTTAATGGAAAATTATGTAATATTTAAGATTATGATAATCAGAAAATCATATAAACATTAATATTAAATGTCTATTTTGATTCAGCACTATAAATAGAAAAGGGCTCTCCTTTGCCCAATTTTGGAGCTATTATTCTGCCCCATTCCCAATGGCAAATAGTATCCTTTTTTTTCTCAATCCTAAGTAACAAAATTCCCGATTTCAAAATGCAAAGAAACTAAAAGAAATATCTGGGGAAAGTTTTTTTACTATTATAATTTTAATTTCACATTTTTTTATACATTTAATATACATTAGACATATATTGTTACATATATTGGAAGGAATCAGTGCTTTTTAATTTTCCCAATTTGTTTAAATAATGCTAATTTCCCCAAAGTCATGGGCCCTGACCCCATTCCCAAAAGTGTGAGCAAGAACACTGTAGAAAAAGAATTTAGATTGAGGAAACTGTCATTTTAATTTCAGACAGTGTGTTCTGAACTGCAGTGACTTCATGTTTAGGGTTTTCCAATACTGCAGCTTTAAGTGTAATGCTGGCAAGATTTTGCTGTCTGTATTTGATTATATTTATCAAGAAATCCTCCGTTTGAGAATCAATATATTTAACTGGTATAAATAGTTCATGCGGTTGTACCAGGGTTGCCCCCTGATTTATAAATAAACTGTTTTATTTGAGCCGATAAATACAGTACCTCTCAAGAAAGCCACAATGTACGACAGTAAAACAACAGGCAGATGGATAATAATTTCTGTAATAACCATTGAAACCATATGTTCTGAAAAGGTTACCGTACATCATGAAACGTTACCTTAAAATTTTTATGTTTTTCAATTATCGATTTTATTTTGCAGTTTACCATTTCACTGACACTATATTATTACATAACATTGATTAGGAAACAAAAAAATTTGGCTTAGACCTGTGAAACTTTAGACATTGTTTAAGCAGTGGATGTGTGAATTGTGTTAGTTTCTCACTTTCTGACAAATTAATTTTATTTTTAAGTTGTGTGAGAAAATTTGCTTTAGAACTTTTTATAGAATGATCCATTTTAATAGTCGAATCAGTATGAAATTATGAAATACACAGTAAATATGGAAAAACACAAGCGTGAGCAGATAGTAGATATTATAGTCTCTGATGAGAACACAGGAATTGTAGAAATCGTCAAAGGTGGATTTGACGATGTTGAAGAAACGAATGCTGCTGATAAAGCGAAGAGAAATTATCAGAAAAACTTACTTCAGGCTGAAATCACTATAATTGATAAAGTCAACACTGATAAAGATTATAAGGTAAAAAATATTCCTGGATCAGAAGATTGTGTGAGTGGTCCAGGTTTCGATGGTGTTAAACCAGATGACACGAGAAGACATATAGCAGATTCTGAAGCTACTTCTAGAATCAATGAAAATCAAGTTGACAATAATTTAAAGGATGATGGAATTGGTGTTCTTGCAAATATTGATATTAGAAGAGAGTCCATTGATAAGAATTTTATGGAAGTGTTTGATTTTGGTAAAAGGAAGGTAGATAGTGGAGAAGATATGAAAAGTGATAAAAACGTCATTACGAGGTATGATACATTTGCTGATAACGCTCATGATCCAGGGAGTTGGAAAGAGAAAACAGACAATCATGCTGTAGAAAAATTGACATCTAAAAATGTGTGTGGCAAAAACAAAGATATAAGTAACAATGTGATTATCAGAGGCAATGCTGATGCAGAGAATGAAGTTTTAGATAATGCAAAAGAGTTAAGTGTAAACAGATGTAAAGAGGAGGACAATAGAGAAGATATGTCTGATAATATAGAAATGAACTTTACAGTAGAATTGAAATGTAATGACTGCTTTAAAGGAATTGGTGGGGCAAATAGTGCAATGAGACAATATGCACATGAGAAAATAGAAAACAACGGTATTAATAATAGTACTGAGGATAATGATGTGGAGTTGAGACAGAAAAATAAAAACGTCCGGCACCGTCTGTCAAGAAGTAAAAATGTTGAAGAACTTGAAGACGAAAAGACTCCTGAGGAAGGGGAATCTGTTAAGTTTGTTACATGTGATATGGATGTAAATGAATTAGACAGAATGGACTTAAATGTGGTCAAAATGTTTAAAGTCAGTACAAGTATTGATGACTCCAATTTAAGTGAAATTGATGAAGTTAATACAGATGAGTCAAATGGTAATGAAATTGACGATGAAGAAATTGGTAATTGGAGTGAAGGCGATGATGCAACTCTAGAGAATGATTTAGATGAGGAGGTTGAAGTGATAATGAAGTCAAGTGAGATGTTAGATAAAATATCTAACGAGATAAGAAAAAGTGTCAGGGAGAAACAGATAGAAGAAGCACAGCAATATAGGAAAAGAAGCAAATCCATAGATAATGCAAACATTGGAATACAAAATTTTAACTTTGCCAAGTACGGAATATCCATTGGAGTTGGAAGTGCAAATGGTAATTTTTAATGTGTGTGGTAACATTCGCTTGATGCATGATGTTATGCATGAACTAAGTGTTTTTTTAACAATGAATGGCATTTAGATATTTTTTAAAAACCTTTGTTTGATTTTAGTTCTTCTTATTTTTTGCTAAGTATGCAGCTGTTGGAATCGATTGATTGAATATTTAGCATTATTTTTATGCCATCTAGGGCTAACAGACGATCAGTTAACCTAACCACTGTTTACTTGGATCCTTGACTGTTAACCAGTACTCCAGCACACCCCATCTCCGCAAGTAACTGATAACTTTCCTACTTTAATCAGCATTGAGAGACGAATGATTGATGAGATATATCAATCATCACGTTGACTGTGGCCGAGTAGGGATTCAAACTTATACTTATAAAATACTTGATAATTGTTGGAGTCAATTGTGTTTATTTTATTTTCATCAGTTACAATGGATTACTGAATTGAAAGTTTTTCTGTATTGGTATTAACCAGATTATTGTTTTTTTCAACCTACTATTATCAATCCTATTGCAAAGTTGAAGTTTGAGAAGTGGTATGTTAAGGACTCTGTCTGTCTGTGTGTTGATCTGTTGGTCAGTTGGTTGTGGAGTGAGCTAGGAACACAGTTTTCAAGCCATTGACTTGAAACTTTGTATACATATATATGATTAACATCAAGATCTTGTAGATGACACAAATTTTGTAATACTGACTTAATGCTATGCAGAATTATTGCCATTTTACGTTTTGTAGAAAATCTTGAACTTAATTTAGTAAAATAGCAAGTTGTACTGTAAGAACACATGACTGTGCATTGTATCAGTCACTCTGGGTTAACGAGGCTTCTAATGGGCTAAATGTACATCAGGTCTATATATTGGGCAATCTTGGGTCGGAGATCATTTAGCGTCATTTTTATGCCATCGCGGGCTAATAGACGATCAGTTAACCTAACCTCTGTTTCCTGGGATCCTGAAAGGTTGACCAGTACTCGAGCACACCCCATCTCCACAACAATAACTTCCCCACTTGAATCAGTGGTGACAGACAAATGATAATGAGAAGCAATGTCATATGAGATATGAAGTTACATGTATAACAGCAGAGTTGGTCCAAAATATTGTATTTTGAATATAACACCATTAAAACAGAAAAAAAAAGAATTTTAAATCTGTGATCTATTAAATTACATTTTCTTAATTTTATGCAGCAAACAAAACATATAACACATGCAGATATATATATAATATCATGCAAAATAACAAAATTTTGTTTTGAACACTTTCCACAAACAAAACGATATAGTTGTTTTGCTTTTAGTGCTTTGACTTTATTCTGAACTTGAGTTTGCCAAAAAAAGAAATCATTGTCTGCAGATGTGTATATATAAACAAATGATCACAGTAAACTGTTGCAGAAAGCCCTTGTGCAATATTTACTGCATTCTGTATCGTTTACCTATAATGTCGACTAAATGCGCCACACATGCATGTGAAGTGGCTAATATCCCCTTAATTAAACAAAAGTAGCTCAAATTGTATTATAAGTAGCAATAAAGAGTTTTAAATTGCCCCATCTATTGAATTTAGACTTGGTGTTATGTTCCAATTTCATACACAATTGTTTCTGCTTCAGCTGACTCTATTACATGATTGTCCAGGTTTACTTACACCTTGTATGCAATCTGTTGTGATATCAGTGGTTTCATGTAATGGTGCAGATTTAGAATGTAAAACAGTGGGGAATCTATTTGAAATAAATGAAATAACATTTTTCTCTTACTTAATTTAGGACCTCAGCAGTGGTCTAGAAGTAGAGCATCTACCTCACATGGGGACGGTTATCGTTCGATCCCTGACTATCGCTATTTTTAACTGCAGTTTTTTTCTTTTTTATTTGAAATCAAATTTATTATTTGAGTTTTCCTGACCATTTTCAAGTGACTGCTATATAAGGTGCTAGGCTGTCTCATGACTGCTCACAGGATTTATTTCAAAATAAAATGAATGGCCACTTTGTTTAAAATATTAGGTGGTCCTCCATGACTGTTATATTATGGTTTCTTAGGCACTTTTTCAAGATTACTTAATTTCGGCACAGCAGCTACGGGTTCAAGTCCTAGTCTGAGCAATTCATCCATTGCAAAAGTTTGATGATTCGTTATACCTGCAGAACGATAAGTGTTTCTGATCAGAGTTATTAAGATGTTTTCCCCTATAAAGTAAGCTGAATGCCATATTTATATTACAGTGCAATGTGTTGAAAATGGTGTTGATTGTATATTCCATAAAATAACACACACATATGCACAAAAATACTCAAATTATTAATGATTACCATTGTGGTGTCTCTGCATTTTATTAAATTATTTTCCCCATTTTTGTTGTGAATTGAAAATCTAAACCCAATAAAAGTTTTGCATTTAAATTGAAATAAAGTCTGCACAATAAAGATTGAAAGATTCTCATGTTTTGGATTGGTATATATATATTTGCATTAAATTGTTCCTTTGCCGACAGTTGTAGTCAATGATATAAGAGAAAGATAGGGCAAAAAAAAATAAAGAAGTGTTTGTCAGGGTATGTCTTTCTTTAGTTTCAGTTGATCAATTATATGCCACTCAGGTATTTTGAAAATTTTAATGTCTTCAGCTGTTTGCATTTTAGAACTGTTCTTAATTTCTGTTTATTTTATGAAATAATTATTGCCTACTTGAAGTTATGCGTTTTGAATCTCACAAATGAATCGTATTATTTCTTTTAAGATAAAATTAACTGTTGTTTAATTGCGATTAGGAGCAGCCAATCGGTAAGCTCTCAGCTAAGTATGAGTTATATGTTACATGTATATTCTGAACGCTTGACAGTTTTCATTATTTTGTCACGTTCTTCCGCAGCTTTCTGTAACTTTCAAGCTATTAATAGAATATAAAATAATTCTTATAACCCCTACACCGACTCACCTTATATTCCACAAGGGTCCTCCGTGGCCGAGTGGTCTAAGTCACTGTCTCAAGAGCGCTTACCTCTCACCGCAAGGTTGTAGGTTCGATTCCCGCTTGCTCCAAAAAGTTTTTGTGAGAAAGTTTCCAGTTACTTGCAGAAGGATAGTGTGGTTCTACTCAGTTTGAGGTCTTCCTCCACCAGTAAAACTGGATATGTCATATTATGTAACCTGAAATGTGTTGAAAATGGTGTTAAACCCAATTAAAAAAAACACACACAAAAAAACAACATATTTCACACCATAATGCGTTACACCATTGAAGACATTACCTAAAATGTTAAGTTATTTGTATCAAATTTGCTCAAATTTGCTCAAATTTGCTTCTCAGTGTTTGAAAACTAGGACTGCAGAGACTGATTGGTCGTGTGTATTAATTTTATTGGCTTGCACTGCCATGTTGTGCCTTAGTATGTCAGCATATAATAGGTACTGTATTAAAGTTCTGTTGCAGTATGGTGAGGGGAGTGGATTTTCAATACATTTTTAGCTTGGATGGGGGTACAGATTATGATTTTATAAGAGGGCCTTATGATACAATATTTGGGTGCGTAATACATATTTAACCATTATTGAAGGGCTGGGCCTGATTAGCTCAGCTGGTTATGTGTCTGACTATCAATCCAGGAGTTGTGAGTTTGAATCCTTGCCCGGCAGCAGTCTCCTGATGATTGATATACGACATTGTGTCTCATTATCATTTGTCTCTCACCACTGATTTAAGTGGGGAAGTCATCAGTTACTTGCAGAGATGGGGTGTGCTCAAGTACTGGTCAACCTTTCAGGATCCCAGGAAACAGTGGTTAGGTTAACTGATCGTCTGTTAGCCCTCGATGGCATAAAAAAGACACTAAATTTTCAATCAACCATTATAGAGGGATGTATGTCTGTCTTCAGTCAATTATAACTACACTTGGCACTTTTTATCCCCCTGTATAAGCTAGCTATAAATATACAAATATAAATTGAGTATTATAAAAATCACTTTCCTTGACATGAAGTACATCATAGACAAGATTTATAATGATTGCTTGTTCCGAATGCATGCATGTACATATCATTGATTTATGATGCCCATCTTTATTGCATAGGAAATGTACAAAGTGGCCAAATGTCACCTATATTTATAATTACAGGTGTACGGTACCGGTATATGTATGTATGTCATACACGACAGATTGTTACTTTATTTAGATGTATTTGTGATGTGATAGACAGTAAATGCAGTGGTCAGTTAGTGATGAGCAATGACAGCTGTGGTCATCTAAGGTTACATTAAAGTTTGTTATGGCTTGACCATTACATGTAGATATATCTGCTGCTTGTATAATATTATAGCAAAAAAAGATTAATACATGTTTCTCGTTTGCCCATTTTTGTGACCGTTATCCTGCCCTATTACCAATGGCAAATAGTATCTTTTTTTCCCAATCCAAAGTAACGAAAGTCCCAATTTCAAAATGCGGATACCAAAAAAAAATATTTTGGGGGAAAAATTTGGAGATTTTTGATAATATGGTTTTAAATTAGTATTCTAAAAGAATATCACATTTTTTATACATTTTATATACATTACACGTACGTTATATTGTTATGTATACTGAAGGAACCTGTGCTATGTGATTTTCCCAATTTCTTTAAGAATAACACTAATTTTCCCAAAGTCAGGGGCCCCGACCTGTCATTCCCAAGAGTGTAAGCAAGAGCCCTGTAATATTTGCTTTAGAACAAACCCCGTTACAAACCTGATGTTAACATACAGAAATTCCCCCCACCCCTCCCCGATGCGGTTCCAACAACAATTCTGAAATGACACAGAATTGCCCAAAAATCTGGTATCAGCATTTTTAGTGGTGATTTCAAAATACTTACCATATAATGCATGGTAAACTAAAGTTTTATTTCTACATCCTTCATCATTCTGTAGGTCCAGAGTTACAACTCAAGGTAGATAATAGTGGTGTGAGTCCATTAGTTGTTGGTTTTGTTGTATGGTGTTTAGCGTCACTTTCAACAGTTTTTCAGTCGTAACGCAACGGTGTCTACTCGTATTAAAGACAGTATTATGTGCTGTCACACTGGAGTATCATGCCACAGATACATGGTATGATACCCACCCAGTCACATTATACTGACACTGGATTGACAAGATCTAGAACTATCCTCTATTAATGCTGACCGCCAAGTGAAAAACCTTCTCGAACCATTTTGAAAGTCATTGGTATGACCAGGCCAGGGATTGAACCCGTGACCTTCCACGTTACTGCGAGGCAGACGCTCTACCGTTAGACCACCACTGTGATATCCTTTTCATATTATAGAAACAAAATTAAGGAATGAATTTTGTTTTATGTAATATAACATTTACTCTTCTGGAGAATGCATGATGTGTGGTCCTTTGGTGCACAGTTGAGATCATGTTTTTATTGTGGTAATAAAATGTATGTAAATATAAAAAAATATGTTGTTTCTGATTCTGTTAACAGTTAAATATCAGATAACCACATCAGATAATGGAGTGTCAAAATTGTAATTTTAGTACAACTGCACTTATGAATAATAAATCTTGAAATAGGATTCGTTTTCACCAACCTGCTCCAAGTCATCTTGATAGTTTAATTGAAATTAATATAAAACACTTTTTTTTTTTTTAAAAAAAATATCTCTTACCTGGTATGTTTTTGAGCCCGGCTAGCTCTGTTGGTAACAGGTTTGACTGTCGATCCAGATGCTGTGAGTTCAAATCCCCCTCTGGCCACAGTTTCTGTGATGATTGGTCATGTTCTGTTTTTTTTTGTTATTGGTAATGAGTCTCCCACCTCAGCACATGTTGGGAAGTAGTCATTGACTTGCAGAGATAATGTGTCAAGTAACGGTTATGCAGGACCAATAAGTAAGTGTGCTGAATGCCATTATAAAACTGAAATACCGATAAAGGAAGGTGCAAATCCTCATTCAAACTTTTATTTTTCCTGTTATTTAACTAGTACTTATAAACAAATACTAATAATTATAATGTAACATTTACCATTGTATTTTTATCATTTTACCCTATTTATCCTACCAATCTTGTATGAGATTTATCGCAAGCATGCTTTTTCCATTGCCTGTGTTTATCACTGAGGTCCTTATAAATTGCTAGATTATTATCTCCTCCTGTCCCCTTATTTTCATGCAGCCCCGACCTTTTTTATTTTTAAAATAAAAAATCCCCCCCCACCTCCCCCTTCTTAAGAAAAAATTGGATGATAATCTAGCAATTAATTTATAATTGCCTAAGCTATAATAGTTATTTCATTGGTTCATTTTTTGTGATATAACATCAAAGTATTATATGGACTTAAAAACAACTGGTTTTTTTTTTGGTCCAAATGATGACAAACAAATAATTAATTGGATTTGATTGACGAACCAAACATAATTATAAGTTGCCAAGTCTTAGGTCATGATACAGGTATGAGATGATAGAAGTTTTGTAGCATTAATTAATACATTAAGGCCATAACAATTAATTTATTGAGTATCTCCACCACCCACCCCCTTATTCTAAGTTTCATGCCACCCCAACCCTTTTTATTTTCATGAAAAAAAAAAATAATAAAAGATAAAATTAAATTCACCCCACCCCGCTCCCCCTTTTTAAGAAAAAATTAGATGAGAATCTAACAATTAATTTATAATATTATTATTTTCTATTATTTTCAGACTTGCTGCCCGGGATAGAGGAGTTTCTAAGTACAGTTCTGGGGAATGAATCATTGTCCCCTTACGCAGAAGAACAGCGGCAATATTTCTTGGAGAGACTAGACATAATAAAACTTCCCCCTTCCGTGCCTCCTCGACCGCAGTGTAAGTAATGCATGAACATTTTTTTTTTCATCCCTCAGTCAAAGGTAATAAGGGTCCAGGTGACCATAAATTCATAAAATAGGCAAATAACTATGTACGCTTTCCAAGGTAGTGGCGTTTTCTTGCCGAAACAAGCATTTTTTTTCTTATTTATTAAGAATATACTTAGATAATTACGTTAGTGAAACAAAAGTGACACATTTTGTATAGAACAGTATGCAAGACTTTTATCGCAGGTGGCGTTTATTATTTGGTCAATACAGTTTATGAGTTTTACAATATAAATGCAACATACTCATTTATTTTAGCTCATTTGCGATGAAACTTCAGAACTTATATGAATCACTCTACAATGAATGTTCGTGTGCAGGATTATACTGACTGTTGTTTTTGTAGAGGCATCAGACTGAGGTAGGAATCAAACCTTCAATCGCTGGCATTAGAGGAAAACACCCTATCCATTATGCTACTGCCGCGATTATATAAAGAATACATTTAAACAAAGGATCTTCAATTGAATCGCTATAAAATATAATTGTTTCTATAAATTATGCAGTTACATAATGCTTATGGCAATATTATTTTTCATTTCAGAGATAAAGATAAAGTTTCTTTAAATAAATTTATAAATTGAGATTTGTAAATGGATTGCCGTCAGCTCTCAAATTCAAATTTTTCATATTTTGTTGCAGCCCTGGGCGTACACCTGTCCCCAGTGAACTATTCACCAGCATCCGTACCAGACCGTAACAGCATTCCTTCCATAGAGCAGGAAGACTTCGCAGCATATCAACGGGAGCTGTCACGTGCACTTGTGGATTCTGAGACATCACCAGACCCGGTAAACATGTCAACATCATAGGCATCAATTAACATAAATTATAATACAGGGTGTGGAGGTTTGTATGCAAGTTTACGGACTGCATGGGCATTCGGACCTAGTATGGTATATGGATCGAAGTGCAGCTGAGGTTTCTAGATATGACTTCCAGGTCTGTAAACTTACATTTGCACCGAAACACCAGGCATTATTTGTTATATAAGTATACTGAATATATTGGAACACAATAGAGAACTAACAAATGTGTCATTCAATTAAGACCAGACAAAACTATACCTGTATATTTAGGGTTATCTGACCAACTTAAAGTTGATCAAGTCCTGACATTAATGTTTCCTTTCTTTTTGAAATAATTTTTTTTTTAATTTGTTCAAGTATGAGAGACAGCAAAGTGAATGTGACCCATAACTCAGATTTGACAACATTAAGTCTTTGGACAGAGCCCCAGGATCAAGCCTCGAGGACTCCCAACCTCTGGCTTAACTGTACGGTTAGTCATCTAGTGACTCTCAGACGACCCTTGTATGTGGACCAGAACATTGGTTTCTGAGTCAATTTGGCTATTTAGTGAGTAATTCAAGTCCAAACAAGAGGGTCCTCCATGGCTGAGTGGTCTAAGGCGCCTTCTAAAGATCACTTACCTCTCACCACTAAGGTTGTAGGTTCGGGTCCCGCCCTCTCGAATAAATTTATGTGAGAAAGTTTCCAGTTACTTGCGAAAGGATGTCTGAATCAGTCTGAGGTCTTCCTCCACCAGTAAAACTGGAAATACCATAAATTGTCTAATTTGTTGAAAATGGCATTAAACCACATTCAAAAAAATAAAATCCAAACAATTACCAGTATGTAGCAGAGGTGCACACCTCTATATGTGTAATGTTGGCAAACAGGTAATGTACAGCTTAGATAATAAATGTATACAATTTTTGTCTGGTAATTGTCAGAAGTTATGTAAAACTATCCACTGCGATTATGGCCGATTATGGCCGATTATGGAGGATCAAAAGTGCCATAATTTTCTGTGATAAAACTTGTGATAGTGTTGTGTGGTTATGTCTGGATTGTTGGGTAGCTGCATCACAATGGAAACTTGAATATTTTCCTATCAAATACCATTAACTATACCAGGGCAGATCAAGATTAATGGCAAGAAGCAATGTGACATATAACACATCTCTAAGGAGCCTTTTCGAGTTTTGGACCAAATAATCAGGCTTAGGTCAAAAACAAGGTGCCTGGATTGCATAAACACTGGTGTAGCTACACATAAGCACTGCAGGGTATGCACTATTCTCTGAAAAATAATAACAATCTGATTCAATTGAAATTCCTATTATTGGTAGAAAAAAAAACACACACAAACCCCCTGTGAATGCACCATTGACCGCCTACATTCTAAAAATATTCTGGGGAATTAACCCCCCCCCATCAAAATTTCTACGCCTGCACTGTAATAAGTACCTAGCTACACCCCTGATTAGGAATAGGGGCGTCAAAGGGATACTGGTGTGTTCTTGATAATAAATGTTATACAAGGGATTCGTGCAGTGCATGACAGTGAACTACTTGCAGAAGGGAGATGGTTCAACTCAGATTCTTGTATAATATTTTGCATCCAGGGTTTTCTTTCACCAATAAAACTGGATGCTATGCATAATCCAATTGAAGTTGTTGAAAAATGGTATTTAACAAATTGAAAAAATAACTCTTCGAAATTAATAACACTTCAGTAGACAATTACCAATTAACATCTGAACTGTGCATGGCAGCAAGGCTCGATTAATTTAAGATCTTTAATCCTTGTATTAGACTTAAAGGAAGTTTATCAAGATTTTTCAAACTTTTAAAATTGGCTTAAATAAATGCCTATTATATAATCACTGACCCCTTATTGCTGTAATGATGTCTATTTTAACATGCCAAAATAATATATTAAAAGGGATTTCCTAACTTGGTCTACGTGCGTAGGTGAGACTGAAATATATTTCCCCCTTTTATGTGCAACCTAGTTTGTGACGTATTAAATGAGTCATGTGATTTCATTTTTTTTTTTTTTCATGGATTTGCCATAACAAACCTTTGGATTTGATTTATTATTGAAATTGATATGCTTTTTATCCATTTTAATAATAATTTTATTTTGTAAGAAATTTCTAGCGTGTTTTCCTGATCTTAATTCTTTAAGAAGGGTACAATTAAATATATAGCAGGATGACGAGCGTTTATAGAAAAGAAGAAAAATCACCTTGGTAGATGTTTGTTTGTTTTATCAAAATCAAACCGAGGACATATTACATAGACTTAAAATGATTTATTATGTTGATCAAAGATTTAAGGAATAGAATGTACTGAAGTGTTCATTGAAAGAGATTTTTACTACCTAATCAATTCATTAGAAATGTTTTGTCTTTCCAATTATAAAACATTTTATCACGAAATAAAAACTAGATATTGTTTCTTCACAACACCTGTAAGGCCGTGTTCCTTTTGACATAAGAATGCTACATAAACACGGCTAGTTAGATGATGTTAATAAAAGCATCTAGCTAACAAAGACTTGATAACATTGCCAGTGTTTAAGCCATCACCACCATGTTATCATAGAGGTTTGTACACTAAACGGGACAGCTAACCTGCCACTTTTAATAACTGTTCTGTTGACTGTCATTTGACAAACAATTACAGTAATTATAAAATTATTCCAGTTACTGTCAAATTTAATAATACAAATTTGGTCAATGTTATCCTAAGTGTTCTTTCTTATTCAAGTCACAAAATTCAGGAAATTTACTGTGATATTTTTAGAGAAAATACACAAAATGTCAGATGTCAGGTTAGCGAAACAACAGTGATTCTACATTAATTTTTAAGGTCTTTCTTCAACAATAAAACTGGATATGCCTACATCATGACTGTGCCATGTGTTTAAAATGGGTTAAATCCCATATAAAAAACAACACCCAAAACAAACAAACCAGTAACTGTAAACTTCCTGAACTTCTCTATAAAAAATTTCTGACTAAGAGGTAAACAAGGTAGATTTTATAAAGTATTTAGCGCCGTTTTCAATGATTTTTCATCTATTTGCAACAGTGTCCACTGTCCTTTGAGACAGTATTCCAAGTGCTGCTAAACTGGAGTATCATGCCACAGACACATGGTATGATAGCTCCAATCCAGTCACTTTGTACTGACACTGACCGAGATTCTCTCAATGTTTAGTGCCAGTCAAGGAAACTTCTATAGCACGATTTTTCAAGTCTTTGGTATGACACCAGCCAAGGGTGAAACCCATGGCCTTCCACATGCAAGTTGGATGCTCTACCACTAGACTACTGCTGTGGTTAAGATATGTAGATTGTGAGTAGATAGCTAGCAGATAGATCAGGGTCTACATTGTTTGCAAGTGGCAATAAAGTAGTGAACAGTAAATGATGAGTTCAATCAAATCTTGTGGGTTGGCCTAATAAATACTTACCATTGCAGCAGGGTCCTCCATGACCAAGTGGTCTAAGGCGCTCTCATAAGATCACTTACTGCTAAGGTCATAGGTTTGAGTCCCGCTTGCTCCAAAAGTTTCCAGTTACTAGTCTGACTCAGTGTGAGGTCTTCCTCCACCAGTAAAACTGGATATGCCATATATAACCTGAAATGTGTTGAAAATGGCGTAAAACCCTATTCAGAAAAAAAAATTAACATGGCAGCAGCTCAGCCTGGGGTCACAATCTCTGTAATAATTGATATATGACATTGTCTCTCATTATCATTTGTCCCTCACCACAGGTTCAAAGTGGGAAAGTTATCGGTTAGTTGTGGAGATTGGTGTACCCGAGTACTGGTTAACCCTGCAGGATCACAGAAAAGAGTGGTTAAGTTAACAGATCATCTGTCGACCCTCGATGGCAAAAAATGATGAAAAATGTACAATCATGAGATAAAGAAGTTTCTCGCCCAAAGTCACAAGACCGATTTGGAGCCTGACAATCATACTCTAGACCATTCCCTTTTTGGAAGCTTTATATTATATATAAGTCAAGTTTTGCTTTCATGCAAAAATCTAACACATTAAATTTAAGGTTTATAAACAAACATTATTCAGACGAAAAATTCTTGTATATACCAAAGTTTTGTAAATAACTTGTTTTAATTAAGAACATAAGAATTGCTATATCCCCATCAAATCTTTATGTGCATCTGCTCTGTTTCATGTTAATTTTCTTTTATAGGTCAAATTAACTCTTTGTCAGGGGATTACAGTGTTAGCCTATGTTCTATAAACCTCTGCTAATAGATATAATAGAATTCTCTTTAAATCAAATTAATCGTTGTTGATGTTTTACAAAAGATATAAAAAAGCTTAGTAAATTGTATAATCCATGTGGATGTTTTTTTATTATACAATTATATAATGAAAGCAGGGGAAAGGATTTTGTAATATTTGCTTTGAGGAATAGAGAGTAGTAGAATTTTGTACCCAATTTCATGGTTGTAAAATTTGGAATTCTTTCTTTATTTAAATATATTAATGTATTTTTAATCTGATATTAAATAAAATTACACCCACTGCTTGTATAATAGTAATTAATGGTAAGAATGTACGCATGCATGCATGCATGTGTAACCAGAATCATGCGTATGTGAATCAGCTATTAATGGTAGGCTACATGCATACCTTAGTCTTTAATCAGTCCACCCACACTCGGTCTGCGAATATTTTTGCTTTGTTGTAGTAATTATGTTTGATTTAAACTAGTTGATTTTACATCGATTGTGAATTTGTATAATTTAGACAAATTATACTCAAGTGCTACTGGGAAAAACTTGTGAGTACGTAGGTAAAATTGAAGTAGGGTGTAATGGATGGGGTGTTGGTTTGAAATATGCAAGTGGTCTCAGGTTTGATCCTAGGCTCAATCTGATGGCTGGTATAAAATCACAAAAAGACACCCATCTACCCCTGGAAATGGACATAGAGAGCGATTTACATAAGGTTTTGATCTTTTTATGCTAAATACAAACTAATAGATGGGATCATTTTCTGGATCATTCCATGGAAAATTATATTAGAAGCCTGTGTAAGTGGTCACCTCTATTAAACAGCCACTTGTCTTAAGCAGCCACATTTTCTATTTCCTATGCCTATGTTTTCTGAGTAAATTTACCTGTATTAAGCAACAGCCTATCTTAAAAGGTCATTTTTGCTCCTGCCTTTGTCTGGTTGCTTAAGACAGGTTTTACTGTATTTAGAGGTCAGTTTTAGGACTATGTAATGGTCATCCCTGGAAGTCAGCATATAGTGTCAGGTCAGATTAGCCCAATTGTTTGTGCATCTGACTTTAAATCGAGGGATTGTGAGTTTGAATACCTGCCCAGTCGCAGTCTCTGTGATGATTGATATATGACATCACATCTAATTTTCATTCGTCTCTCACTGTTGTTTCAAGTGGGAAAGTTACCAGTTACTTGCAGAAATGGGTGTGCATGAGCACTGGTGAACCTTCCAGCACCCCAGGAAAGAGTAGTTAGGTTAACTTATCCTCTGTTAGCTCAATAACAATTCAGTATAATGTAACTGAGTGGGGTAATATATTTTGACTTGTGTTTATGACATGAGACTCCATTATGAATAAAATTTGTTGAAAAATACAAATTCAGTATTCTTTGAATTTTTATCTATCATACCGATAAAAACAGAAGAAAATAAGATATCTGTTAGGTTCTTTGTCACATATGATTAATTTACCATGTCGATCACGTCTAGTTGGTCTAACACATGCCTCGCATGTGGAAGGTCGTGGGTTTGTTCCCTGGCTGAGTCATACGAAAGACTTAAAAAATGGTACTCAAAGATTTCTTGCTGGGCAATCAGCATTTAGAGGATAGTTCTAGGTCTGGTTGGCCTGGTGTAAGTATAATGTAATTGGGTGGCATGTTATACAGTGTGTCTGTGGCATGATAGCCCAGTGTGGCAGTGCTCAGAATACAGGCTAAAAACTATACACCAACAACACACCCGATTATACATATATGAAATATAAGGTCTGTCATCAATTTACAAGAGGAAAAAATTAAGGCCCTGCTCATAAACTAAGGTATTTTAATTTCATATATTTTGCATTATATAATTATAGGTACATGTATAACATTTTCAGATTTTCAAAAGTAAAATGACAATTTTGTAAAAATTGCCGTCTGTACCTTTAAAACAATAATAGAGGAATAAAGAATTGCTCCTTGGACAGAAGATGTGTCCTTTTAATTTGGAATCTAGAAGTTTGTGTTTTGTTTATAAACTAATGCGTATCTATCATATTTTTTATTTTTTCTAAATATGCCTTCAGATCTCAAATGGTGGTAGTAAAATTGACAGAGTGTTGACTATTCATGCCAGAGATTGTAGATTCGATCCCTAGCTTGTCCTTCTGCTGGTTCTACCCAGGAAGCCGGCTCGAGAGCAGACTAAAGAATGATTCAAAACAGCTCTGAGTCTTCATTGCAATTGAGCAAAATATTAATTATTATAATTTAGATCTCACAAAATATTTACCACAAAACTACTACATATAAATGTCATCCAGAACAATAGATCAATCATCCGCTACAGCAACAAAAAAGCAACAACAGGAATATGTGCATGTATGTGATTGTAATTTCAAAATAAGCTTTAATGTAACGATTAATCATATATTAAATGATTTCTGGATGCGAGACTTCTTGATAATTAGTGAATGAGTGTGGAGCAGTTGATTGGTAGAGCATGGCTCCAGGATCAGAGTGCCAAAGGTTCAATCCCTAGTACCGCAGCCATATATTCGTGTTCTTGAGCAAAAATCTTTGCCTGCATAATATTTAGTTCTGGTTTTATCAGGAAATGCTCCAAGCAAAATTTAGTCTATACTTTTTTAGCTCAGTTGCGGAGATAGCGCAGAGCTCATAAGAATTCCTCCAGTGTCAGCTTCCTTGGTAAAACCACCATGAGTGTTGTTTTTGAGAGGTCATCATGCCAGTCATGGGATTGAACCCATGACCTCTGTCATGAGAGGCCTGTATTCTGAGTGCTGCCATATTAGAGTTATTCATGCTACAGACACATAGTATGATACCCTACCAAGCCATATGATACTAACACCAGACCAACCAGACCTAGAACTATCCTCTAAATGCTGGGTTCCAAGGGAGGAAACTTCTAGTACTATTTTTCAAATCTTTGGGTATGACCTGGCTGGAGATCGAACCCACGATCTTCTGCATGTGAAGTGGATACTTTACCACTAGACCACCGCTGCAGTCCATCAGGTTATATATAATAATATAACTGTCTTGACTTCTTGATAGAGGTCTTTTTACTGAAATGTTGAATTAATAGAGTCATTTTAATGTGTATTAAAAATGTACAACCTAATTCAATTTATTGCCAGTCCTAATAATTATATTGTAATACATGTATATTGCAATTTCAGTAAGTTGTTACTGTGTTGTCAGCTGTCAGTTACTAATTTTTTACTTGACCATGAATTATATAAAAATCTGTTTTAATTGAATCCGGGTGTATTAATATTATTTTATGAACACTGTACACATGCAAATAGTCCTGAATGGTAATTACAAAACTATGAAATTAATATTTCCATTCTTTTGATAGCATTGTGCAATTTGCAATCACACTAGTATTCTGATTAGTTTTTAAATTGTCTTTCTTGGTAAACGTGTTTAAAGATGAATATTTGGAACTTATTTTTTTTACACTTGAGTTTTTGGGGATAATTATATTAATGAACAATTAAATTATAACTGTTAGGTATTGGCACACATATTGTAACTTCTGACGTCAGAGCAGATTCAATTTACTTGTACCACCTGTAATAAAATGGTGCAAGTAAAAACATGATTGTAAACATGTGTGCTCTGGGTTAAGCAGATGCTTCTTCAGCATCTATAAAGCATCTATAAATCAAAGTACTCTAAGTACCATTAAACTGTCAAATTTATTACAAGCTTCACTACTATGAATGGTATGATGTTCTTGCTATTTTTTTTATTATATTTTTTTTTTAAATTTTAGATAATAGAACATGCAATTAACCAAGATATCGCAAACTTTTTTCATTAAATTTAAGTGCCCTAATGATCGACTGAATATACAATAAGTATTTTGTAGGCGGACATCCATTGGAAATCGTTCATTCATTTCTTTATTGTTCCCATTAAGCAAGAAGGTACCAAGAGTGTGCGTTAAAAAAAAGGGATTTTGCACCATTTTGTGCATGGGGTGATATTGTGGTTGTTGGAATGGAGTTGAATATTGGTCCTTGCAACACATTAAGTACTATAAATTTTACTATACACTGTAAAACTTTGTATCTATTTTGATAAAAAAATTCAACAGCTTCCAGGCTGGTAAATTTTCATTTTTTTCCATTCTAATGGGTGATAATGTTTGTTTGGTGGACCAGGGAGTGTTTATTCAGTTTGTGCTGGCTATACAGTAAGAAAAAGATTTACAGTCAAACCTGTGTGAGTGGTCACCTCTTTTAAGCAGCCTAAACACCTAAATTAACCAACAAACCAACTTCAATTACTTTTATATTATATTAGATATAAGTTTACAATAAGGAACTCATGGTAGATTAATAATGGCAAGAGCTATGTGCAAATGTATACAAATAACCATTGCTGGAAATTCATGACATGGTTAACTTAGCACTGGTCAATATCATCCTAGGCTGCTGCAGACTGAGACCTAGAGAATAAACATTAGGTTACCATATTCATGATAATTAGTTTTGAAATTCTACCACTTGGGCCTGTAACTTGTACAGGTTCCTGTTAACATGACCTGCCATTGTTTCTTGTGTTCATGCGTAGGTGAATAATTTGAGAGTTTTTAACACATGTTTCCTACTTAGCTGTCAATCTAAAGTATCCCTTTTGAATCCTTGTAGAATGGTTCCAATAGCTTTGATAGACACTAATTGGTTTTACAGGTATGGCAACCAGTCAAGACTCTTGGGTGTGTCAGTCTAAACCAGTTTGGTATACAGGCAAACACCTGCTGTAGTTTGATTTAACTAATAAAAGTTTGATAGATACATATATCTCATGACATGATTTGCTACTCTTCTGTAGCTTTGTAGTTTAGTTTTTATTTCTGGTATACTTTATAACATCAATCTGTAGTTTGATATTTTATGATATTTTGTAGTTTGGTACCCTGTGTGACATCATTTTGTATATTATATACTTAAGCCAGTATATTAGTATATTGTATTATCTCAGTCTGTAGTTTGATATACTGTATTATCTCAGACTGTAGTTTGATATACTTTATTATCTCAGACTGTAGTTTGATATACTGTATTATCTCAGACTGTAGTTTGATATACTGTATTATCTCAAACTGTAGTTTGATATACTGTATATCTCAGACTGTAGTTTGATATACTGTATAATTATCTCAGTCTGTAGTTTGATATAATTTATGACATCAGACTGTGATTGGTACACTGTATTATCTCAGTCTTTAGATTGATATATTTTATCACATCAGACTAATCGGTATATACTGTATCACATCAGTTTGTGTTTGGTATACTGCATCAGATCAGACTGTGATTGTTATACTGTATCACATCAGTTTGTGTTTGGTATACTGTATCACATTGGACTGTGATTGGTATACTGTATCACATCAGCCTGTGATTAATATACTGTATCACATTGGAGTGTGATTGGTATACTGTATCACAACAGATTGTGATTAATATACTGTATCACATTGGACTGTGATTGGTATACTGTATCACACCAGACTGTGATTGGTATAATGTATCACATCAGACTGTGATTGGCATACTGTACCACATCAGACTGTGATAGGTATACTGTATCAAATCAGACTGTGATTGGTAAACTGTACCACATCAGACTGTGATTGGTATACTGTATCACATCAGACTGTTATTGGTATACTGTATCACACACCAGACTGTGATTGGTATACTGTATCACACCAGACTGTTGTTGGTATACTGTATCACACACCAGACTGTGATTGGTATACTGTATCACACCAGACTGTGATTGGTGTACTGTATCACACCAGACTATGATTGGTAACTGTATGGATTCAGACTGCATGACACATTATGTAATATAAAGAGGTTAATGCAACAGGGTTATAAGAGTGTATTTTTTAACAAAAAAATATAACGAAGATGTTCTGCAAAATTACAAATTTTCTTTAACCAGAACTCTATAAAATGAGAAGGCAGTCGGTACAAATTCCAAACAATTCCAAACAGATGTAAGCATCACATTGAGCATAAATTCATTTTGTTAAGGTGATGTATATGTTTGTGAATAATCAATTCTCTTAACAGATCACCTTGAGTAGTTAGCAAATTTAGTAACCTTGCCAATTCTCAAGTTGTGAAGATCCATTCATTTCACAGTTTTCTCTCTCAGCTATATTGTAATAATGGATGGGTTTTCTACACCCATCTCTATTTCCAGGTGTTCTTGATGATTATGTTCAGTCATCTAATTTAAACAAAAAAATGTTTCAAGATTTTATTTCAGTACAGTCATGTGCATGGGGTAAACCTATTTCAAATTAATAAGAGGCATGTGTCGAGAAAAATGCATTCCTTTTTATGTTTTAGCCCCATGACGTTTAGTTTAACTTATTTACTTAGATTGTGTAACAAGTTCTTTCAATTTAAACAAGTCACGCTCAAAAACTTCCTAAGGTAAAACCAGTACTAAGCACATGCGACAAAAGTGTCATGCTCAAGGAAACCACATATACATATAGCTGTGGTGGAGGATTGAACCCACGATCCTCCGATCATGGGTTCAGCCTAAAGGTTCATCAGACCTGATAATCTAGTATACTCAAGATATATATTTTTTTATATCTTATGGAGTGGGGATGGGAGTCCTCCATGTCTCAGCTAATTTGAAGTGTATGGGCCTGAGTTGAGTCATCGGTATCCAGTAGATCTCAACCCTTCAAATAATTTTTGTCTTAATTTGTAAATTATTATGTGTTGTCATGGAGACAATGTCTAGGTTATCATTTGGACAATGACCGAAATGTGCACTGTTTATGAAGATGATGATGATATCAAATGACAGAAAATAATATTGTGTCAATATGCAGTTTCCTGGCTGGACTGTCTCAGTGATAAATGAAGATGGAGTAGATGTCCCATTGTATTCATTACTGGACTGTATCATCCTAATGCAGTAGCTCAGTCTGACGAATAATTACATTTTTTTTCTTTTGTATTATGAGATTCTGATGACACATTCAACAGCTAGATTTTGTAGTAAGATATGATACAGGTACACACGCACTAAGAGGCACTGCTTAACTATACATTTACCTTTGTCTGCATCTTGGAAAAACCTGGACCAATTGAGATAACATTTTGACAAGAATTGATCATACATTGTTTATTACACCCAGAAACAGTTCATTACACTTTTTAAAGGGAATATATCAGGATTTTTCAAAATTTTAAAATTGTCCGTACATTTCCCTCAATATATCATGCATATAATATATACTCACTAACCCCGTTTTGCCAAAAGGATATTTATTTAAAACATAACAAAAGTATTGTATTGAAAAGGGATTTCCTAACTTTGGTTACGCCCTAGCTTGGACTGCAAATGGGTATATAACATAATTTAATGATATGCATATTTATGCAATTAAAGTCTGATAACATAATTTTTTATTTAGTAAGAGAAATGATACATAATATGTATTTGGGGTGTATTTTTGGTGACTTTACATAAAAATAATATACTGTTTAAAGGGAATATATCAGGACTTTTAAAAAAAAAAAATTGATTAAAACATTTTTTTCTCCAATTTATCATGCCATTATATACTCACCGACACCATATTGCCAAAAGGATATCTTGAGCCAAAATCTATTTTAGTCCAAGCTAGGCGCGTAACCCAAGTTAGGAAATCCCTTTTCAATACAATAATTTTGAATGGTCTAAGGTGATCTCAAGATCACTTACCTCTCACAGCTAAGGTCATAAGTTCAAGTCCCACTCACTCCAAAAAAATTTATGTAAGAAAGTGTGCCAGTTACTTGCGGAAGGATAGTGGTTCTACTCAGTCTGGCTCAGTCAGTAAAACTGGATATGCCATATTTGGTGGTTGAAATTAAAAAAATAAATGTTCAGAGACACCATATATTACAGAAGCACAGCTTTTATAAATATAAATTTTTGTATTTTCCAGCCTGAAGTCAAAGTCTACGATGACATCGATCCCTCAGATGTCAGGTATGTCAAAATAATTTAGTTATTTAATTATACAAGTATTCAGCTGAGACATAACATTTCATGTATAAAGTCCCTGACCAAAATTAACTGACCTGTAAATAGTAAATACAATGTAATATAATAAAGTGTTTATTAAGAGACCATTTTGCTTGTCTGAGGAAAATGGTGGACTTGGAAAAAATTCTGATCACTGATTGGATTATCTACTTGTTTGATTGACAGCCCACATCTGGTCAATTTGATTGGTCAAACAAATACTATCTGGTAATGAATGACCAATAAATTGTTGTTTGTCACATTTATTTAATAATTTCAATACGCTGTTTTGTAAACTATCAATGGTCATATAGTTAACGGCGTGCAAAATGCTCTGGCACAAGTCTTTGAAACAATCTTCATTAAAAGTGAGGGTTTCCACTAAGCTTGTAACTATCATAGGAGTGTATTGTATAATTGTGATGGATAGTCAGTTTGTTTGAATATTTAGCATACTTTTTTGTGGCATTGAGGGCTAACAGACAATCAGTTAACCTAACCACATTTTCCTAAGATCCTGGAATGTTAACCAGTACGTTAGAACAACTATCTCCTGCAGTTACTGATAACTTTCCCACTTGAGTTTGCAGTGAGACATGAACGGCGCAGTGTCATGTATCACTCATTACCAAGACTGTGGTCGTGCTGGGATTCAAACTCACAACCGCTGGATTGATAGTCAGATGTCCTTCTGACTGAGTTCATTGTGCTCAGCTTGATAATCAGAACATGTGGTTATCACATTATACATAATCAATTCAACTGCAGGATTTAAATTATTAATGAATTTTTTAAGTAAACGTCAAATAGATGATTTTTAATTATCTTTCTTCAGCCAACTCAATTTCTCAGACACAAACAAAGATTGTATCAGTCATAACATCTTTGTTATTGTTGAATGGTGTTTAGCGTTGCTTTCAACAATATTTCAGTTATATTGTGACAGTGTTTACTTGATTACAGTATTCTTAGCGGTCACACTAGAGTATCATGCCACAGACACATGGTATGATACCCCACCCAGTCACATTATACTGACACTGGGCCAAACAGAACTAAAACTATCCTCTAAATGCTGAGCGCCAAGTGAAAAAGGTTCTTGTACCATTTTTCGAGTATTTAGTATGACCTTGCCAGTGATTGATCCCACGACCTTCTGCATGATAGGCGGACGCTCTACCCCTAGACCACCTCTGCGGTACAACATCTTTGCCAAGTTCACACAATATCTATCTTTAGCAGTAATAAAACATTACCGTGGAGGTGGTAAGAGCACTGGCCCCAGGATTGGAAGGTCGTGGATTCAGTTCTCTGCCATGTGCAATATACTAAATGAGCAAGACAATTTATTTGCATGATTCTTAATATTGGTTTTACCCAGCAAGACCTCTAGCCCCTCCCAACCGATGTCATTTTTTTGTGGTTAAACAGTGGTTTTATCAATTACTTCCCCTGGATATATATCATTGCATTCAGGGGTGGCCTTTAATTATATATATAAATCTTTTATTAATGGCAAGCTACGAAATACACAACAGAGTGTAAATATAGTATATTTGTGGTTATATTGGATGTCATATTGCCAATAAGTCAGTCATTTTGGTTAACCAGCCATGACCTTTCTCCGCTACTTAGTACTTTACATAAATTATATACGGTATAAAATAATACATCTATAGAGACTGTTGACTAATTTTATACTGAAATAAACTTAGCCCTTAAAGGGACACATGGCAATGATAAAACAAATTTTACAATTTTACTGTTCACCAATCAAGTCCATCTTTACATCTACATACATAATGTAACCCTTAACTAACGGTCCTCCGTGGCCGCGTGGTCCAAGGCACAGTGTCAAGATCACTTACCTCTCACGGCTAAGGTCTTAGGTTTGAGTTTTGCTCACTCCAAAAACTTTATGCGAGAAAGTTTGCCAGTTACTTGCAGAAGGACGGTGGTTCTACTCTGATTCACTGAGGTCTTCCTCAACCAATAAAACTTGATATTCTATATATAACCTGAAATGTGTTGAAAACGGTGTTAAACCCCATTTAAAAAAAATATAATTTAAGTATATAATATTAATCTCCAAATATTAATTGATGTCATAATTAATTTAATTAGAAACTTCTTATTTAAGAATTTATTTATAATAATTTTTGTGGTGTTGTGCTAGTTTTGAAAAATATTAGTAAAATATCTTTTATTAAAAAAAAAATAAAAATTTACTTGGAATGTTTCAATCGTACCAATAAAATCTGTCTTGGTGGAGGATCTAACCTATGGCGCATCATTCCTGGATCTGATGCTCCTAACTATTTACTTATGCACTCAACAGTTCTTGAGCTATCATCTATAATTCACTTGCCAAAGAATCAACTGATCTCCCACATGTGACAAGTCACTCAACTGCTGGGTTTATTATTCTTGTGACCTACCTATGGTATGTAAGAAATGGACCTTAAATCACCTATAACTTGAGACTGAGAGTCAGATAGGAATTTGAATTGGATATTTAACGGTGAACACAGTCCTGATTAAGCTTCATGATATTTAATAATTAGGTGAGTGACATATGTACTCCAGTATCAGTTTTCATCAACATCTGCTTGATAAAGGATTTACTATGAATGACTTTGAAAGTGATTGTTTACAAGTTGTTTAACCGTGTCTATACCACAGCGATGGTCTAGTGGTCGAGAATCTGTCTCACATGCAGAAGGTCATGGGTTCGATCCTCGACTGGGTCATATTAAAGACTTGAAAAATGGTAGTAGAAGCTTCCTCGCTTGGTGCTTAGCATTTAGAGGATAGTTCCAGGTCTGGTCGGCCCAGTGGCAGTATAATGTGACTAGTTGGGGTATCATACCACGTGTCTGGGGCATGATACTCCAGTGTGGCAGCAATTAGATTACAATCTCAAGTAGATGCTGTCACGATATAACTGAAAAATTTGCTGAAAGCAAACCCTAGCACTATACAACAACAACAACAACAACTACAACATCCTTGTTTACAATCTATGTGAATTTAATAAGTTTCAAACCTACGCTAGTGTCTGATGTAATGTCATTTACCACCTTATCTGTTTTACATAACTTTGCCTTTGTTATCTGCACACTGCGAAATGTTATTGACAAGATCAGCTGTCTTGTTTGTCCATTGACTAGATAATTGGCACAGCCCAATTAACGCATACCTGTCATCTAACACACATATGGCCCTAGTAGATTAATTTACACCTGTCATCTTACACACATATGACTGAGCAGATTAATCTATCATAGATAATAGGTTAATTAAATATGTAGTAATTTAATTAATTAAACAGTGTCTCCAGACAGTTGACATAAATTTCATGGTTTGTAGCTTTTTGTATACAAATATCTTCCATATTCTAATGGTATTACCGTATGTATAACACCACATATTTAGTTTAATTTAGTTTATGCCCATGTGGTTCCAGCTAAGAATAGAATCACTGTCAATCTCTGCAGAGACAGAGGAATCCTCTAAAATGGTGTCATGTTTAATTTATCATTTTTTGTCATGTTCACTATAGTGGTTAAATTACCAAGCCCTGTGTGGTTCCAGAGAGCCATTTCAGTGATTGCAAGAATAGGATCACTGTGGCTCATGCATGTCATAGGAAGCGGCAATTTGAGTACATGTAATATGACAGAATTTGCTGAAACTCTGCAATTCTGCAGGTATCAAGGTTCTTGGTTCATTCTGCAAATTCATTTGTTGATGTATTTTTTTTAAAGCCGTATATTAATTTGTTGTTTTTCGTAGAGTGGACTTGGAATCTTCCTTCTTGTTGGCGTCAAATAACCTATAATGTGTTGGAATGCTGAAAAACCCTATTCATTCATTCATTGATTTAACTACTTTTAACTTTTTTTTGTTGCTTGTTGAAGTAAGCTTCGAGCTTATAATTGAATATCTGCTTGGGTATACTAAGGACCAGTACTGAGTGTTTGTTTTGAGAGGTCATTATAGCTGGCCAATTAACTGTGTTTTGACGCTACAACCTCTAGCAGTGGCGGTCAACTACCTATCTATTGCACTACCACCACATCTGTACCGCCCCACCATACATTTATTGTGATATTTAAGTATATGAAAGTTTAAAATTTTGGAATTGGAAATTTTAACTCTTAAAAACTTCATTATTTTACATTATTACAAAATACAGAAGACATATCAATTTCAGACAGGGTGATAATGTTGTTGGTGGATAGCGTGTTTTCAGCTCTTGCCAGAGACTGCAGATTTGGTTCCCAGGTCTGACCCTATAGCCGCTCATTTACAACACCTGAGTACTGGTTCAACCCAGGAAAATGATTTGAGAGCATTTCATAAAAACTTGAGCTGAGCTTATTTTTTTCACACAACTATATGCATATGAGACAGTCTCAGTTACATAATCATGTAGCCTGTAGTTATGATACTAAGAAGATAAGTTTTGAAGGTTTATCTTGAAGGGGTCCTCTGCGGCTGAGTGGTCTAAGGCACCGTCTTGTAGGTTCGAGTCCCGCTCGCTTCAAAAACTTTGTGATAAAATTTTCATTCACTTGCGGTAGGGCAGTGGTTCTACTCTGGATATGCCATATATAACCTGAAATGTGTTGAAAACGGCATTAAACACCATTCACCAAAAACAGAAGAGGTTTATCTTGTGTGTGATGTTTTTTGTATACAGTACATGCTGTGATATATATTTATAATAGTGAAAGTTTTACATGCATACGGACACAATGAGCCATATGTGACAGTGTTTGTGTGACAGGGGATATTATAGTACACTCGGTTCTCGTTATAATGCAGTTGCCGGGATCCGCGGAATGAAACCGCAATATACCTGGAACCGCTTTTATAATCCCAAGGTGCACTGTGCTACACTATTTGGTAATACTTTATCTGGTCGAACTACCATAAACAAACACATGCCAATAAGTGATAAATATGACACTTTATATATCACTTAGCAATTTTAAATTTGGGAGCCATAGAAAAAACGCGTTGTAACAAGATTCATGTTATATTGGAGCGCGTTATAAAGGGACCTGGGTATACTTTTTGACTGTGGGATCATGCTTCTAATACACTTACGAATCATGGACACAGTCGTGATACAGGGCATGGCTGGAAACTTGGTGAAAATTGTGTTTAATGCTATACAATTCAATTCAAAACAACTCCTGTACCTGCTAGACAGATTTATTTACTGAAAGAAATTAATCCATTTTATAATATTATAATGAATAAGACATTTTTAACTATGTATGTCTGTTGCCAGAAACAGATATGCTAGTATGTCATATGGTTTCAGTACCTTGTTTTAAGTCATCATTTAGGCATTAAATGTACGCATATTTCTAATTATAGCAGTGTCACAGAAGAAGTCAAAAGCAGTAAGGATGAAGAAGAAAGCATGTATGAAATTCCACAAATTCAAAGACATCTCAGTGATTCAGGATATGAGAAAGCGGTTGATATATCGTCTATTTCCAAGTCATCAAGTTCAGAGGAAGTTCTTCTTACCCCGGGTACCAGCATTGCAGGTATACAATATAAGAATCTGAAATGGGTTTGAGTGAGCTGAGTTCCCAAGGGACAGAATTTTCTATCCAAACCGAAAAAAACATGAATGATTCTTTTTCTTGCATACCAAACACATCAAATCATTATTTTGTCTTAATTTATCATTATAGATTTTACAATGGTCACTTTTAAGACATTTAATTATATGATTTACATCATATATTTATACGTTAGGTCATCTGGATTGTTTTAACGTCACATTGTGAGAATTTGATCTCGGCCCTAGGGTGAAATAGAATTATCGAACCCTGATAAAGTGCAGATATCCTTATCCTGTATGCAAGAATAGTCTAATAGTCTATCCCAGTCCCTGATATCTCTCAGAGTCTATCTCAGTCTCTGATATCTCCCATAGTCTATCCCAGTTCCTGATATCTCCCACAGTCTATCTCAGTCTCTGATATCTCCCATAGTCTATCCCAGTCCCTGATTTCTCCCATAGTCTATCCCAGTCCCTGATATCTCTCATAGTCTATCCCAGTCTCTGATATATCCCATAGCCCATCCCTGTCCCTGATATCTCCCATAGTCTATCCCAGTCCATGATATATCCCATAGTCTATCCAAGTTCCTGATATCTCCCTTAGTCCATCCCAGTCCTTGATATCTTTCATAGTCTATCCCAGTCCCTGATTTCTCCCATAGTCTATCCCAGTCCCTGATATATCCCATAGTCTGTCACAGTCCCTGATATATTCCATAGTCTATCCCAGTCTCTGATATCTCCCATAGTCTATCCCAGTCTCTTATATATCCCATAGTTTATCCCAGTCTCTGATATCTCCCACAGTGTATCCCAGTCCCTGATATATCCCATATTCTATCCCAGTCTCTGATATATCCTGTAGTATATTCCAGTTCTTAATATCTCCCATATTCTATCCCAGTCTGATATATCCTGTAGTCTATCCCAGTCCCTGATATCTCTCACAGTCTATCCCAGTCCCTGATATATCCCATAGTCTATCCCAGTCTCTGATATATCCTGTAGTATATCCCAGTCCCTGATATCTACTATAGTATATCCCAGTCCCTGATATATCAAGAATCAAGTATGTTAAATCCCAATGAAAAAACAGGGAATTCTATACCTGTCCTACAATTTACCATATTATAATGCTTACCAAACTGTTACGTCATTCAACTTTAGCTGAAGCAAATGTGTTATGTGCTTGGTCTGTTCTACAATCTCAGCCTGCAGTTTTTTTCCCTCTAAATTTATATCTGTCAGTGTGTTATTAAGTGTCCATCTGTCAGTGTGCCTACCATTGTCCATCTGTCAGTGTTTTATCTAGTGTCCATCTGTCAGTGTGCCATCCATTGTCCATCTGACAGTGTGTTATCTAGTGTCCATCTGTCAGTGTGCCATCCATTGTCCATCTGTAAGTGTGTTATCTAGTGTCCCTCTGTCAGTGTGCCATCCATTGTCCATCTGTCAGTGTGTTATCTAGTATCCATCTGTCAGTGTGTCATCCATTGTCCATCTGTCAGTATGTTATCTAGTGTCCATCTGTCAGTGTGTCTTCCATTGTCTATCTGTCAGTGTTTTATCTAGTGTCCATCTGTCAGTGTGTCATCCATTGTCCATTTGTCAGTGTTTTATCTAGTGTCCATCTGTCAGTGTGCCATCCATTGTCCATCTGTAAGTGTGTTATCTAGTGTCTATCTGTCAGTGTGCCATCCATTATCCATCTGTCAGTGTGCCATCCATTGTCCATCTGTCAGTGTGTTATCTAGTGTCTATCTGTCAGTGTGCCATCCATTATCCATCTGTCAGTGTGTCTTCCATTGTCCATCTGTCAGTGTGTTATCTAGTGTCCATCTGTCAGTGTGTCATCGATTGTCCATCTGTCAGTGTTTTATCTAGTGTCCATCTGTCAGTGTGCCATCCATTGTCCATCTGTCAGTGTGTTATCTAGTGTCCATCTGTCAGTGTGCCATCCATTGCCCATCTGTCAGTGTGTAATCTAGTGACCATCTGTCAGTGTGCCACCCATTGTCAAACTGTCAGTGTGTTAGCTAGTGTTCATCTGTCAGTGTGTCATCCATTGTCCATGTGTCAGTGTGTTATTAAGTGTCTAACTGTCAGTTTGTCATCCATTGCCCATCTGTCAGTGTGTTATCAAGTGTCAATCTGTCAGTATGTCATCCATTGTCCATCTAACAGTATGTCACCCAGTGTACATTTGTCAGAATTTATGCCATGGTGTATCATCAACACTTGCTTTATAACACCATTGTTATAAAATGATATAATTTAGATTATCATAATTAATTAAGTAATTTTTAATATTTATTTCAATATTTCTTACAATATATAAACATACCATGTAGTACATATACAGTAGAACATTTCGTTCAGGACCAGATTAGTGGTTCAAGCTTTATACGGTGATCAAGACAATCGAAGTTCTAATGTACATGAATAATGTGGTAAAATCTGGATGCAGATATCTGAGAATTCCTGAAGACATATTTGTATTCCATTTTCCAGGAGCCCCTATGCCTCCTCCCCTGCCTCCCCGTAGAGAGAGGTCAGCCTCAGATGCTGCCAGTCGCAGTTCAATTGGTAGCGCTTTGGAAGAACGAACCCAGGACCTGAGCCAGCGGAATCCACCTCTTTCGAGGGACTTGTCGGTGACGTCACAGCAAGACAAAACAGGGGACAGCCGCAGTGAGAGATCTAGTGATGACATTCTAGATGAAAACACAGGTGAGTATTTTAATACAGTAATATATCTAAATGTACCAGCTTCATACACTGGGGTGTTAGTGCAGTGTGTAGAGTGTTGGCTGCTAATGCCAGAGGTCACCTGTTGACCTCTTAAAACAATACTCCATGCTGGCTCTATCTAGGAAATGGGACACATCAGCAATACATATAAACTCTTAAGATTTCATCACAATTGATTCAAAATAAATTACTTGAATACCCATCGCTCATAAATATGATCATCTTGTACAAATCACTCTAGTTGGTGCTGATAAAAGTGTAATTGTGGACTATCGTGGGAGGTATATGAAGAGTACAGGGAAAACTGACCAGACACGCTGGCTGGTTTGATTATATGGAGAACACAGGGAAAACTGACCAGTCACACTGGCTGGTTTGATTATATGGAGAATAAAGGGAAAACTGACCAGACTAGCTGGCTGGTTTGATTATATGGAGAACACAGGGAAAACTGACCAGTCACGCTTGCTGGTTTGATTATATGGAGAACACAGAAAAAATTGACCAGACATAATGGCTGGTTTGATTATAATTATGAAGAACACAGGGGAAACTGACCAGACACGCTGGCTGGTTTGATTATATGGAGAACACAGAAAAAATTTACCAGACATAATGGCTGGTTTGATTATAATTATGAAGAACACAGGGGAAACTGACCAGACACACTGGCTGGTTTGATTATATGGAGAACACAGAGAAAACTGACCAGACACGCTGGCTGGTTTGATTATAATTATGAAGAACACAGGGAAAACTGACCAGACACACTGGCTGGTTTGATTATATGGATATAAGATCAGTGGCCCTGCAGTATCTTGGGGTCTTCCTTGACCAAGTGTTCTAGGGCTGTGTCAAATCACTGTTAAGATGACTGGTTTGAGTGCAGCTTAGTCCAAATGTTTTTATGGAGCGTTCTTAAAAGTTACCTATGTTACTACCAAGATTCATGAATATAAATATGAGATTTCCACCACCAGTACAACAGGATGTCATAAATAACTACATAGTCATTGTCCTCATTTGTATCCAACCAGCCCATTAAATAATAATATGATCTATCTTGGGATGGACTTTTTATTTACAGTTGCTTCTAAAAGAGACATTGTTACCCCACCATTAATTTTTGTTCTTTATTTTATAGTAAATAATAAAACTTTGAAGGCTTGACATTCATAGATAGACCCAATTAAAGAAGTGAAATTTACATTTTACTGTTTGTCAACCTCTGCTCTACCAAAATATGATGAAAAAAGTAGGGGTCATCTGTCATATAAGATTTTATTTTTCTGCTCAGTGTGTACACTGTTGACAAAGTGAAAGTAGACTTCCGAAATCATGTATTCATACTCCAATTTCCAAGCATCAATTCTTTTTTCTAAATTCACAATTGGAAAATAACAATGTATTCAAAATGTTCAAAATACATCAATAATGTCATTCAAATAAAAAAATGAGCAATGAAATAAGGAAAATACATTTTATTATAAGAAGAAACAATGATTATTTATAACAGCCATTATGAAACTACCCCACAGAAGCACTTCCTTCTTCCAATGGAGGTACTGTGCTTAAAGCAATTTCTGAATGTTGCATAACAATATAATCCATTTTGGGATGGCCTCATTATTTACAGGCACTTCTTAAACAGACATGGTAGTTTTGATAAAGTTGTTTCTGAATGTTATATAACACTATAATCCATTTTGGGACGGCCTCATTATTTACAGGCACTTCTTAAACAGACATGGTAGTTTTGATAAAGTTATTTCTGAATGTTATATAACACTATAATCCATTTTGGGACGGCCTCATTATTTACAGGCACTTCTTAAACAGACATGGTAGTTTTGATAAAGTTATTTCTGAATGTTATATAACACTATAATCTATTTTGGGATGGCCTCATTATTTACAGGCACTTCTTAAACAGACATGGTAGTTTTGATAAAGTTATTTCTGAATGTTATATAACACTATAATCCATTTTGGGACGGCCTCATTATTTACAGGCTCTTCTTAAACAGACATGGTAGTTTTGATAAAGTTATTTCTGAATGTTATATAACACTATAATCCATTTTGGGATGGCCTCATTATTTACAGGCTCTTCTTAAACAGACATGGTAGTTTTGATAAATTTTTAGTTAAAGCAATTTCTGAATGTTATGTACAATATGAGCATGAAGTATGAAATACGCCAATATGTATGCAAACCTTTACTTTTGTTATATTTAACAAAAAGTCTATAAACTGGAAAATAGGTGAAATGCAAAATACTTTACATATTTGTGCTCATTCATGACTATGTAGGGTAAAATGTGTTCTTTCTGTTGAAGAAATTTCAAGGCAATGTCAATTTGTATATTTTTTAAAGGCTTTTTACTGGTATTGTGGTCGGGGGCCAGATTACTCAGCTAAGTTGGTAAATTATCTGTGGGGTGTAAGTTTGGATCTCCTAGTCCTGCCACCGTCTCTTTGATGATTGGTCATAAACTTTGTTCTACAGCAATCTTCCATCTCTGAATATATGGTGGGGAAGTAGTCAGGGACTTGTATAGATAAGGAGTGTCCAATGCCATGAATCTCCCACCTCTGAATATGTGGGGAAGAAGTCAGGGACTTGTAGAGATAAGGAGTGTCTAGTACTGGTTAACCCCCATGAATCTCCCACCTCTGAATATGTGGGGAAGAAGTCAGGGACTTGTAGAGATAAGGAGTGTCTAGTACTGGTTAACCACCTAGCAGATCCCAGGAATGATGATTAAATATGCTGATTGCTGTTGAATAACTGGAATATTGTTGAATAATGGCACAAAACCCCATACATGATATATAAATTGACAGTTTTTGAAGGTTGACAGTGAATTGACCTGATGCAAGTTGTCACTCAAACAAGTCAGTAATCTAATCAGTGATGGATATTGGTTCGAGCATCACGATTTTCCTTAGACAAGCTGATGATGTCTAAGTTAACAATACATTGTAGTTTCTTAGAAAAACAATGCCATATGGACGAATGGGTGGATAGTTGTTTTCACATCAATTAGCTGGCTCATGACTTGGTCTTAAACTATTCAGTGATATGGTGATTGATTTGATTCAAGAACATGAGTGGAATCTATTTTAACATTATCAAATATCACTTTAAAAACAGTTCATATTACCCCCACCTAAGTTAATGCAGATTTTACCATATATGTTTTTATGTCATATTTAGTATAGCTAACCCACAATTTGCACAAAAGTGATTGGTAGCTAAGTTTGTTTTTGTAAAAGTGTTTTGTTTAATTGACCATTTTGTCAAAACAATATTTTCTCAGGCCGATATCGGTATTGTGACTTTGAAGTGGTAACCAAATGTACCGTACTGTTGGCAGACTGGTATGATGATGCATATCCTCATGTGTTATTTTTGTTTGTTTTTTTTCGTTGTCACAGTTTCTGATTTGAGTCATCAACCAGTTTACGCATACCTGTATTCTTATCTCACTATAAACAAACTTCCTCGAACACTTTTATACATACGCTTAAATATACCTATGCTTTACGGAATTTCGTATTGCATATTTTGTTGCCCAACTGTGACAAATAAAAATAAAAAAAACTTTTGATTTATACGCTTGTAAAATTATGTCATCTTTTAACTGCAGTATTAAAACACAGATGAGATCCGTAATGAAAATGAAAAATCATTAACTGAACTAAAAATGCCCCGTGATTTATAGCAAAATAATGCCTGCATATTAAAGATCTATCTCTTTTTTTTATGGTTTTCTACAACAAAAGAAGTTGTAATATATTTTTGCAGGTATCAAATAGATGACAAAAGTATATATAGTCCCAGGTTTTCATCAGGTCGTGCATGTGACAGAGATGTTATTAGTGTTTTCCTTCATGGGACAACCAGCCCCCTAGCTTAGTGGTAATCACCCCTTGGAACCCCAGTCATGGCCTACAACTCAAAAAAAGCCTGATACCCCCCAGAACACTAAGTTTTATGTCTAAGGATTGCAAGTTAAGTGTTAAAGAAGGATTTTAGTCAGATTCATATCTGCAATATATCTGAGCCTCTAAGGTCATCTTCCACAATATATCTACCATATATCTGAGCCTCTAAGGTCATCTTCAACAACATATCTGCCATATATCTGAGCCTCTAAGGTCATCTTCCACAACATATCTGCCATATATCTGAGCCTCTAAGGTCATCTTCCACAACATATCTGCCATATATCTGAGCCTCTAAGGTCATCTTCCACAACATGTCTGCCATATATCTGAGCCTCTAAGGTCATCTTCCACAACATATCTGCCATATATCTGAGCCTCTAAGGTCATCTTCCACAACATATCTGCCATATATCTGAGCCTCTAAGGTCATCTTCCACAATACATTTGCCATATATCTGAGCCTCTAATGTCATCTTCCACAATATATCTGCCATATATCTGAGCCTCTAAGGTCATCTTCCACAATATATCTGCCATATATCTGAGCCTCTAAGGTCATCTTCCAAAACATATCTGCCATATATCTGAGCCTCTAAGGTCATCTTCCACAACGTATCTGCCATATATCTGAGCCTCTAAGGTCATCTTCCACAACATATCTGCCATATATCTGAACCTCTAAGGTCATCTTCCACAACATAGCTGCCATATATCTTACTCTCTAACGTCATCTTCCACAAAGGATACACGAATAAAGAAAAAAGTATGCTGCTATCATTATGGGTAAATTGTACATAAAGAATTGGTTTATATGTCGTATAATATACATAAACTGTGATTTATTTGGCATGTTTATTTCCGGCTGTATGAACTGCTGGGTTTTATGTGAATGATATAGCATTTTTACATCAACACTTGTATATGAATAGTTGAAATTAACTGGAGTTGGCACCTAATTCACAACAAGTTTATAAAAACAAAATATAATTTTATGAAACGCTTCATCTTCACTAGAGTTTTTAATGAAACTGTTCATCCATTATTAGATCAAATGTCAGCTAGTCGAGTGATTGTGTTATATTTGATTCTCATAGTTTTATATGTAAGTAGATCTAGCCACACCTAAAAGTTAAATATAGTTAGACTGACTGAAAATCAAGTGCCAGAACATACAATCTCATCCACCAAAATATGTATTGTGCTTCTCGGCCCTTAAATTCTATGTCGTTCCCATTATTATTTTATGAAATTTTGGATTCAGCCAGGTAATTTTTTTTCTATAATAATTTAATATGAAAATAAGATTTCTAGTTATTGTCTAACATTTTTTTTTAGTTTTAAACATTTTACCTCAATTGTCTTATAGCCTTTTCACCCATGTATGGTTAGCTCAGTCAGTAGCATGCCTGACTACCAATCCAGGGGTCATGAGTTCAAATCCCTGCCCTGCCACAGTGCCTGTGATGTGTGATATATGATATTGCATCTCATTGTCATTCATCTCTCGCTGCTGATTCAAGTGGGAAAGTAACTTGTGGAGATAGGTGTGCTCGAGTACTGGTTAACCTTCCAGGATCCCAGGAAAGTGTGATTAGGTTAACTGATTATCAGTGGCAGCTGTTGAAGACATAAAATGATGCTAAATATTCAAACAAACAAATTTTCAGCCTTTTCTTATACCTTACAGGTGACATTGAGTCCATATAAAGATCTTCTAGATGAAACTTTGTACACAAAGTTATAACCTTTTTCTGTATGTTACAGATGACCAATTTGATGGAATATCATATGACTCCCTGGATGAGACCGGGTCAGTTACGCAAGAACCTGATCCAGAGATCTTGCCCACAGTTGGTGTGAAACTTCCACAGTAAGTAGAGATTCATTGAAATATACTGTTTACCTTAGAAAACTCCTCTCTGAAAAATACTGTTTGCCCTAGGAAACTCTCCTGAGTCTGAAATATACTGTTTACCCTAGGAAACCCTCCTCTCTGAAATTTCTGATATAGCAGGCTTCTGTTTCACCAACATTTTACAGAAATGTTCAAAAACTTTTTACTGGTTATTTATCTATTATATACAGTAAAACATGTATTAAGCAGCCAGCCCAGAGAAGAATTGAAAGTGAACTTTTAAGACAGGTTGTTGCTTAATGCAGGTTAATTTTAGAAACAGGAAATTGCAACTGTGGCTGCTTAAGACAAGTGGCTGCTTAACAGAGTTGGCCGCTTATGCAGGTTTGACTGAAATCAATATCATTGAACAATATACAATTTTACTGGTACCTGAGTTTAAAATCATCTGGCTTCTTTTCTTAGATTTAAGATTTTAAGTATTTAAGCATAATTTATGTTGATTAAACAGGAACCAGTATAATAACAGGTAATTAGACTGTGTATGAAGTCAAGTTACTCAGTTGCCATTCATCTCTGAAATCTTTAGTTTAAACTTTGGAAAAGAGATGATTACAGTTTGCCCCTGAACAAACACTCCTCCTGATAAAGGTCCCCACCATTTCTATGGCAAATAGAATGACTAAAATTGGTATAAACATTTTAAATAAGTAGAATAAATGCCTCGCTACTGGATGTGTGCTATATGGCATTTTACAAGATTTCTCAGACCTGAGTAAATGCCCCAGACATACCAAACCATTCTGATTTTATTTGTTTATGATAAGTGAGATGCTCTTTGATCATTTTAATGATTGTTTCATCAGACATTTATAGTGTTTTTTCGTGATATACTCCCTTAAGCATATCTTTTGTAAATACTTAAGTGTTTATAGCTGAGTATTGAAATGTAAATAAAAGTTTATGTTTCGTATTTATTGAACAATATTTGTCATTATTTCAGACCAACGAAGAAGAAGAGGCGTCGTAACAGTCAACGACGTAAAGTCGGCCCATCTTTATCATCCCTGAAGGAGTCAACGCAGCCATTCAGAGTTCTTGAAGATGTCACCTTATCTGGAGAACTCCACTACAGGAGTAAACTCTCATGGAACAAGAAAATGGCTGCACTGACCAATGGGAGACTGGTATGCTACAAAGCAGACAAATTAGATGTGCGGCCATCATTTGTTATATTGTTGACTGGTTACCACGCAACATTCCAGAAACGCGAGGGAAGAAGGAGTTTTGAGATCAGTCTAACTCATGACCATATCGAGTCACACTTGTTCCTGGCAGACTTCAAAGAGTGGGCTGAAACTTGGTGTGAGGTAATCATAGATAAGACTGTCCTTAAAAAATAAATTGTTTGCCGTGCTCCTACCTACTCACTCAAAATTGCAGCTACCCAAACTTCTTTATTGACTTTAAAACTGTTTAATTTATTTTTCATGATTTCTGTCCATTCTTCTTTAAAACGGCTATGCAAAATCAAATTTTAGCAAAAAAGAAAAATTAGCTACCTTTCTACCAACATGAAAAATGCTGGGTCGGAACATGGCAAACCAATATTTTTTTAAGGATGACCTAATGGACGAGTTTCTTTATGTGCAACATTAAATGGGAATGCACTTAGGCATTTAATAGTTCTTTTTTGTTATGGCTGGATTAAGCCTCATATCTGATATCTCATATCTGATATCTCATATCTCCTCATTCTCAGGAGTGCTGGGCCTGATTAGCTCAGTCTGTTAAGTGTCTCTGCAATCTCTATGATGAATGATATACGACATTGTGCCTCATTGTCATTCATCTGCCTCACAGCTGATTCAAGTGGGAAAGTTAACAGTTACTTGCGGAGGGTGTACTCGAGTACTGGTTAACCTTTCAGGATCCCAGGAAACAGTGGTTAGGTTAACTTTTCGTTTGTTATAGCCTTTGATGGCATATAAATGACGCTAAATATTCAATCATTCAATCAATCAATCAATCAATCATTCTAATGTATTTCTCCACCATATCATGGGATTACATTTTTTTACCTATAATGTGTCAAAAATGGAGTTGAATAATCATCAGAATCCATGTATGATACTCAATTTCTCTTTTTACTAAAACAATATTTAAGCTTGGAATGAAAACCAGAAAACCAGGTTCTGATGTTGTCTTTTTCACTTCATTATAGCTTATCTTTTTTTTCTATGCACTTGACTGTATAACATAAAAAAAAAATATCTTCCATAATTAAATTAAATTTATTTGCAAAATTTTAATACATTAAATCATTATTTTATGAGCATATATTTGGCACTTGCATAATTCTTAAGCCTTGAGTAATAGTTTTGAACTTTTGATACAAAATTTGACAATGTTGCTATGGACACCATCCACCTACCAATTTTCCATCATTTTTTTTTTCGTTATTTTTTATTTCAGTTTTACAAATTCACACATGTTGGTACATGAGCATTTCATTACATTTTCATATAGTTATTTGTGATTGCCCGTAAGTGTCTGCAGTATCTGTTGACATTGCAAGTGAAAAGGTTTTTTGGTTGCAATGCAGCTAGATGTGTATTTGCATGGGGGAATTTTTGAATTATTTATTTTTGAGAGCAATGGAACTACACAAGTTTCTTCCAACGGCAGCATTACATTAATACCTTTAAGTTTGACATTAAAGGGAGTATATCAGGGGAAAATATTTTAAATGTCTTAAGAAATAAAATTATTTTTAAAATGGATAAAAAGCATCTCATTATCATTTATAAATGAAATCATAATTGATTTGGTTACAGGTATATCAAATCCACCTAAACAAGACAAAATCGATATTTAAATAAGACTGGTAAATTTGTTACAAGTTTTATTACGTGTTAACCATTTGCCATTAATATGCCACAAAATATGTAAAGCAGAAAATCTTTAGTCTAACCTTGGCGCGTAGCCCAAGTTACAAAGTCCCTTTTCAGTATAATTTTTTGGCATGTTTAAATAGATATTTTTTTAGCCATACGGGGTCAGTGAGTGTATGTAGGCATGATACATAGAAAAAAATATTGATAGCCAATTTCTAATTTTTGCTGAGTCTTGATATATTCCCTTTAATATTGTCAGCTCCAAGCAGCCAGGAGGATAATGAAAAATAATTTACAAAATCGAATATAAAATGAACATTTACTTTAATGAGATGTTAATAGAATGTTTGTTTACATGATAATTACTTCTTGCCTACTTCAAAACAAAACTATGCTATTAAATAATCATAAAATCCATTGATAGAATTGTGATGGTACATTTCCATAAAATAAACAAGAGAAAATGCATTTTAATTATGTTAACATTGGAATACAAATTTTATAGTTCAATTTAAAAGTAAAACTGATTAAGGATAAACTGTTATAATAAATAAAAAAATCAGCAAATTCCCTTTAAAAATTTTTATATCTATTTTAAATAAACAAAAGATTGAATATTATCGTAATTTTAATGCTGTCATTAGAACTAACAGACGATCAGGTAAACTAACCATTTTTTTCCTGGGACCCTGGAAGGGTTAGCAGTACTCGGGGAACACTCTTCTCTGCAAGTAACTGATAACTTCTCCACTTGAATCAGCAGTGAGAGACGATTGACAATGAAACCAATGTTGTATATCACTCATCACAGAGATGGATAGTCAGACACACTACCGACTGAGCTAACGGTTCCCGGTTAAATAAACAAAGGGCATGTATCAGAACTCCAAATAAACTAATTTTATTTTAAAAAGAAAAAAATGTTGAATTTTGATGTTTTCATAGATTTCTGTAAATAACATACTTACATATTATAATTGATTATCAGGCCATTCTTAAAAAAAAATTTGATTGCCATGCTCCTACCTGCCCACCAATATTTATCTACCCAGACCTTTTATTGACATTGTTTTTGGTTGTTTTTTTTCATGAATTCTATCAATTTTTGTTTCAAAAGGCAATAAAAATAAAAATCTGCTGAATTAAAGGCCATTTGGCTAAGTCATTGATGAAAATAAACATGGAAACTCCTTCAAAGGAAATAATCTTAAAATTTCATTTGAAGTTTGCCGAACAATGAATTGTAAAATATTTTGTGGATTTACTGGACCTGTTATTGGAATTTGAAGTGTCAACATGGTATTATTTTGCGAGTGTCATATAAACGTGTTTTGCATTTGTCGAATTATTAATGACTGAATCTTCTTTTCATATACCTGTATGTTCACAGCATATCAACTATGCAGCAGAAGGGAAGAAAGCACCGGGACCCGTACTGCACTTGGCACGGGGAACCATGATAGAAAACAGTGATGGGACCTACAATGTCGCTAAGGTACAGATTCAATATAACTGAACCCGGTGTTTAACCCTTTACTTCATATAGACGTCTTTGGACACCTTTAATATAGACACCTTTGGACACCTCTAATATAGAAGACTTTTGAATTATTGGGTGAATTATGTTTATATTAACTGACAGAGTGGAAAACTGTGCAGGAAGTGTTCAGATTGCTTGTTACGAGCAATCTGAACTCTTCCTGCACAGTTTTCAAAGCCCTTGTGTGATTGGTATCTATGGAGTAAAGAGTTAATGTACAATATGGAGAGACAGAAAAAAAATGTTTGATTAATATTTACATTAATGATAATAATAATAATATCTTAATTTATAGAAGGTAACACATTATGGTGGAGTTTCCAATGTGGCCTTCTACAATTTTAACAACATTACAAAGAAGTTCTACTATTTGATCATTTTAATATACTATTTTACTCAAACAACAACAGATATCATTTGTTAGGTGATGGGAGAAGGAAATATGTTTTATATTGACATTTAAATGATGTCACACAAATGATATAAATACATGAGGTATAAGGAATGAATTTCATTTGTGAACATCCATGAAATAGGAGAGCAAGGAAGACATGAGTTCACTGCTTCCTTTGTATTTGGTAAGTTCATATCTCATGAACTTTCAAGTAATGGAATTCCTTCATTAAAGAAGCATGACCTATATCGCTGATATCTTTTTGATTTTTGCTGTAAAACAGCATAGTTATATCATACATCATATATAATGGATATTCTGTTCAATAACTAACGACTCTGTGGTGTAAAATTCTTGAATTTCGTTGACCGAATACTAAATCGCGGCCCACGATAAAGTCACTCATTGGCCAATATCGAGTTTATGCTAAAACTTATGACCAATAACACGGAAAATGTTCACCTGTGTTTTAACACATTTCTCATAGATAAGATAGACTACAACGACGAAATCAACCATTATTTTTTAATATGACCTTTCTCTCTGTGATACAATTACCTTTCCATCATTTACTGAACAGAAAGTTATAGGTGATGCATCTTTAAACTTAATGAAGACGTTTTACTAGAGCATGGATTTCTATATTTTATTTTTATAAACCAGGGGTCGTATCCGCCAACCATTCATGAGAATAAACTTAGACTTGAAATTCCAAATTTCAACTTTAAATATCAAGTTTACCATGACAGATAGAATAATTTTGAGAGTTTATTTGACTGTGTATTAGGTTTCCCCACATGCATGCAAATTTTGGCCTAAAAAAATGGTCGTCTCTTAGTATGTTTTTCAAAATTCATTCTTCAGTTTAAATCTAAGAATGTTCTTAAGAATAGTTGGTGAATACCACCCCATATTTCAAAATGACAAGATTTATTTATTACCGGTATATTAGTTCTATTATTTCCTCATCTGAAAACAATTTATGTGAGGAAGAAAATATGTAGTGTTTTACTAATTTGGTTGGACGGATGTTATTTTAAAATTTTGACTGTTTTACTTGGATGATAATAAGATGGATGGTTAAATGTAACTTCCTCAGGAATAAGGTGCTGTCTCCAGATCACCAGATTAACTAAACACTCACCACTGAGGTTGTAGGTTCAAGCCTAGTTCAGTCTGAAAATGTAAGGTGATATAAAGGTTGCCGTTGACTTGCAGAAGGACGAGTTCAACTCAAATTCATTCTCAGGTCTCCACACAAAAAACACTGGATATAAAAATGTGAACACCTACAACCTACAATGTATTGAAAATGCGCGGTAGTCTAATGGATAGAGTGTTGACAGCGCACGCCAGAGGTTGCGGGTTTGATCCCTAGCTCGACCTGATGTCTCTCATTAAACAACACTCAGTACTGGTTCTACCCAGGAAGCGGACTCGAGAACAGTTCATATGAGCTCTGAGCTTTCATCACAATTGAGCTAAAATAAATTAGTATAAACTAATGTATTGAAAATAGAAAATTCTCACCCCTGTAAAATGACAAGTATTATAGTCCATTGTGTAAATATAAGCTTTATTGTCACAACCTACATAATTATGTTTCAATATCAATATTATACATTTCAGTCTAGTCTCCAGTCTTCCAACTCCAACCTGTCCATGGCCAGCAGTGATGATTTCGACAGCGAGCCAGGAACCATCAAGGTGAAAAAAAGAGGTAATTCAATAATGCATCATGCAATGTAATCAAACATAAGATGACAAGAGCAATTACCTCTCACGGCTAAGGTCGTAGGTTTGAGTCCCGCCCGCACCAACAACTTTTTGTGAGAAAGGGTTTGACAGTTACTTGCGGAAGGACGGTGGTTCTACTCAGAATTATTTTGAGATCTTCCTCCACCAGTAAAACTAGATATGCCATAATTATGTAACTTGAAATGTGTTGAAAACGTGTAAAATTCCATTAAAAAAAAAATCAAACCCCATTATTAAGAGAGTATTGCAACTTTTGACAGTTAAAATGGACTGAAACTTAGAGTGAAATGAGCATGTAGAGTGCATGGTCTGGTGATAGAGAAAAAGAGCCAGGATTAGAGAGTGGATCTTCGGATGTTCGGAAACGGCCATGTGTGGTGTTTTTGAGCAAGATCCTTTACCCGCATATGCATAGTACTAGTTCTACCTAGGAAGGCTCTGAGTGTGATTTGTCTAAGTTATCAAACGTTTTTCATTATTGATATGAAATAAATAAATAAAGTGTAAAAAAAATACTGGCTGAAACATTTGCAGTATTGAATGTACATGTATCTTGTATTTATTTTTACCTATTTTTATTAATTGTTGTTTTTTCTTAAATTTAAAACACCAAAATTGATTATGATACATTATATAATTTTATGAAGAAAAATAATTAAAAAGAAACTATGATAATTTTATAGATGACTAACAATTTCTTTTCTTCAGAAGTTATTTATAAAAACATATTCATTGTAATTATACCATAATTTATACTTGTAATATAAAACTGTTATTTTTAGACCAATCAGGAACCAAAACTGCCAAAATGGGAACATTTGCCTTCAGAGCCACTCAGTTCTTTGAGTCACTGGGAAAAAAATCATCCATTAAAAAGAGGAGCTCCAGTTGTGATCGCTCCCGTCATTTATCCTCGTCACAGTCATCATTATGTGAGCAGATCAGCCCATTGACGCCAGAGTCAGGAATCGTTGAATCACCGTTAGAGAGCGCTATTGTTGAATCGCCACTGCACTTCGCCACCGTTGAGTCACCACTAGAGGTGACAAGGCATATAAAACACCAAGGTGTGCAGGAGACAATATGTTCCATTATTTTTATATTTTCTAAAAAGTTAATTTAACAAGAGTGCTGTTTCTTTATTTGGTTTTATATTTTAAAAATATACTTTAAAGTCACATTTTTTATCAATTTATCATTTACGTAACTTGACAAAATGAGATTAGTTTAGCGCTATGCAGAGTGCTGCCACTTATAAACAACTTAGCTATATTTCACAAAACCAACTTGACAAAATGAGATTAGTTTAGCGCTATGCAGAGTGCTGCCACTTATGAACAACTTAGCTATATCACAAAACCAACTTGACTAAATGAGATTACTTTAATGTTATGTAGATATCTGGGTGACATGAACAACATTGCAAGATCCCAAAACTTGACAAAATGTTATTTACTGTAATTATATATATTTGAACAATATAGCCAGATCAACAAACCAGCTAGACAAAATGATGTTTACTGTAAAATTGTGCAGATAGCTGCTTCTTTGAACGGTTGTGTACAACATAGATTATGATTATGTTTTATTAACACAGAAACTCATCGTTTTTTTGGAATTCAAGTACCAAAATAATCATATAAAATGGAATAGTTCTAAAATATATTCCATATTTAAAGACAATTGCTATAGTTTTTGTCATCTTTTTCCTATGGATAGTATGAAACTTCCCAAGATTTAAGTTAAATATATGTTTATGCAATATCAGAAATAAAAAAACAACATGTTACTGTACAAAATTTTTGGTATTGCCTTCTCATAAACATACCCATCCTTGAAAGTTGGCCAAATAATGTAGATTTTACAAGCAATGCGAAAAAGATATTTAAAATTGTTTACCACTAGTATTTAATCAAAACTTTACATATATGCATGCAAATGATATTAATTTTCATGGAATTAATAATTATAAGCTTGAATTTAATTGTTTAGATTATTTTAAAACAAAATTATTCTGGCAGAGTGTCAATTGTATTTCCATTTTGTAATAAAAATATAGTGTTTTTTTAATATTTTGATACAGTGTATCGATAAATTTTGCTGAAAACCTCACAAAATACTCTCTAACAATCAAAATTAAATTCACTTGGCTGCATAATTTGAGAAAAAATAGCTCTTAAAGTATGCCATTTTGAATTTAACTTGTTTTATACTAATTGAGCATGTTTGTATAAATATTAAAATTTCTATTTCGGGTACATTTCATATTCAGGTTAAATTGCAATAGACAATTATTTTATACCAGTATGCATGTTTCATATATTGAACACAATATTAGAGACCAATTCTAGGCATATCTGTAAATGATTGTGCCATCCGAAATAGGGTCAGTTGTAGTATAGCTGTATGTAGTGACTCTGGCAGGTCTTCCCTTTGTGCGCATGAAAAACTATAGCAATCATCCTTATATATAGATTGTTATCTGATATTTGATGTTCCTATTTGTGTATTCATTAGATGTTGTTACATATATGCCCAAAAAGGGTGACACACAGAAATCGCTTTGTCCATCTGTTTGTTCATCAATCTGAAATTCTGTGTCCTTTCTTTCATACATGGATGGAGTTTATAATAACTTGTTTTATTTTCTTTTTATTCAAACAATTCTATAATAGAATAACAGATACATGTATTGTGTTAGTTGCAAATGCCGTATGACACAAATATGATCATGAAACTTGTACAGATTTTAAACGAAGGGAGGTAACTGCATTTATTTGTTGAAATATGTTCTGAAAATGAATTATCTCCCATTATATTGTATTTTAATTGTCACGCAGGTTATTTAGATATATACAGCAGCTTTAACAAGAGAAAATGGGGTAAACGCTGGTGTATGATCCACGAGAATAACTTCGAATGCTATCGCACCCAGACCAGCGAGATTTGTGAATTGGAGTTCCTGCTACGTAACTGCATCCTGCGACGAGCAATTGAAGAGACTAAAAGTGAACTGGGTTTGATGCTTACGGAAAACAACCGGGAGAAAATAACCATTGAGGTATAAAGTTTGTTATTATCATTGGAAGGAAACAGAAAATTTAAATTACTTGCTTAATTGAATGCAGTCAAATCTGTATAAGCAGTCACCTCTATTAAGCAGTCACTTGTCATAAGTAGCCACATTAATTTTGCTATTTCCCATTTCTATACTTTCAGAGCAAATTAGCATATATTAAGCAACAATTTGTCTTAAATGGCCACTTTTACTCCATCCCTTGACTGGCTGCTAAAGACAGGTTTGACTGTATGTATATATAAGATACTTTCTGAAATGCAGGCTGATAAAATTTCAAAATGCATATTTGTCCTGTTTTTTTTACTATACAGTCTAACCTGTGCAAACAGTCACTTCTATTTAACATTCACTTGTCTTAAGAGGCTACTGTTGCTATTTCCCTTTTCTATGCCTCCAGAGCAAATTAACCTGTATTAAGCAACAACCTGTCTTAAAGGACCACTTTTGCTGCTTCCTTTGACTGATTGCTTAAGACAGGTTGACTGTATAAGAATTGCACTCTGGTGATTGGTTTGAAACTTTGCATACATGATCAACATCAAGTGACTTAATTCATGCAGAGTTATTGCCCTTTTACTTCATTAAGTTGCTGTATTTTGCACGCACAAAATGACCTATTTATGTGTCGACGTGCCGTAAAACACCATTCATTCTTTCATTCATTCATTCTCGTATTACATTTCTTGTGGAGTGAACTGTTTCTACAGTTTCTGGAGATTGACTTGAAACTTTGCATGCCATATCAACATCAATTTTGTGATGATGACTTAATTTGATGTAGAGTTTTTTTGCATGGCACTTTGTAAAATTGCTGTATATACCATACAGCAATTTTTGTGAAGCAAACTAAATTTTTATTATGTTTTCATGTACATGTAACTAGTTTTATCACAATTTTCACATTTCAGTTACGGACATCAAACTTCATCTCTCTTTGTATAATTTTTGCTCAATTAAATATGTGCTAATTGTATTTGAGGAACTAAACCAGCAGTATTGTTTATGGAAGATGTTTAGTTTATAACAATTTATTAAGCTTAATTGCGAAGAAAGCTGAGAACTTATAGGAACTGCTCTCGAGGCCAGTGAGCTGGGAATTAAACCACACTATCCAACATGAGAACAGGGGTTGAAATTTTTTATTAAAGCTACTCATCCTCCCTTTGCAACATTTTTTATTGTATGCTTAAAATCAAAGAAATATTAAGGTTAGTTTCTTAAATCTTATTCGTCCTGACCAAATGTTCACTCGTCATGGCGAGCAGACGAGTGAAATTTTCCAGTCCTTGAGCAGCAACACTATCAACTACACTAGCTACTGTCCCGTTATGATTGTGGATATGATAACATAGATAATGCATTAATTCAAAGACTTCGACATTTGTTTCACTTAATTTGATCCTTTCAGCCAATGAACTGGACCGAGCTGGGCTCCTGGTTGCGGGTGTTAATGCGAGAGACGTCAACGACGGTGACCCCAGAAGGTCTGGAGGCCTACATGGACGACACTAACCCGTACCATGAAGCTGTGGAGATCACTCGTCTCTCTGATCCTTTCCCTCAATCACCTCCTGGGGTAAGTAAACAAAGTACCGTACATCAAAAAATGGTTTTGTTTGTAATTTGTTTGTGTGGGATTCTGCACCTTTTTTTTTATCAGTATTTCATTTATATAATATATTGGTCAGCACATATTATTATTGGTCTTGGGATACACTAGGTGGTTAACCAGTGGTCAACCAGTTAAAAGATACACCTTATCTCAGCAAGTCACTGACTACTTCCCCACATATTCAGTGGTGGGAGATTCATGGACATAAAATAAAGTTTATTGCCAATTATCACAGAGACGGTGACTCGGCAGGGATTTGAACTCTTGACCCCTGGATTGACAGTCGAATGCATTAATGCTGCACTAGCCATGCCCGGCACATAACATAGCACTAGTTAATAATAAAACAATAAGGTATTTTTAAATTAAATAGTTTACAAAATGATTACAGAAGCATTCATCTTTATAATAACTTATTTTTGCAATTCTAAAATAGAACAAATTTTCTTTAAATTTGGCAATACATCTTTTAAATTCTGCCTTCTGATTATTTTTGAAAGGACAATTTTAATGAGAAGATTTCTTAATAAAAAAATCTGAAACAGAAGATTTTATCGATGTTCTATAATCAGTCTATTTTATCCATGCTTCAACATATCTTATAAGTAAATTTCAGTTCAGGTGACAATGTATTCACTATTTTTCAGGTCTCTCCTGTAGCCAATGACAGAACTTTGACAAATGCTGACAGCGAAGATGAGAGGAAGAGACAGGGAACGCCTACACGTAAAAACCGTGACAGTGGAAACTGTTCTTCGGAGTCAATGTTTGGGTCCTTGGAGCGTAAACAGACTGGTATCAAAACTCACTCTTGTTATACAGACTCCAGTCTTCCGCGTGTTAGTGTGAATAACTCTGGTGATATATATACACAAGTCCGTAAATCTGCTTCCAATATTGTTCCATCAAATGGACAAAATTCTAGTTCCCAAAGACGAACTAATCAGTCCGAAGGTAAAAATAGTGCAGATACTAGGAAACCAGTCTCTGAAAAAACTGAAGACAGACTGGTGTTTGATTTTGAGAACAGTGATGGCAAACTTTCTTCTTACAATCATGGCGAGAGTTTAGTTGATGAGATTATGTCACAGTTCACCACACAGATAAGTGGAGGCTTTGAGCTAGAGAATAGTTGTGATACAGAATTCACCAATCAAAATCAAGAAACTGAGGGCGAGGATTTATGTGTTGTTAATATTCATAACTCATCAGGAAATGGTGATCCTGCTCAAACACACCGTGCCTCTACAGAACTCAGTGAAATAGAAAAAATCATCAGCCCAATTAAGGACAAACGTTCTGATGACACACCTGAGCGGGCGGTTACTATGGCAACTGAAAACTTTGCTTGTTCAAGTTTTGTTGAAGAAGATCATGTTTCTTTTCAAAGTCAAAATCATTTAAAAGAAAATGGTGCTTCAAACAAAGATGATGTGATTGAAAATATCAAACAAAGTACAAGTGAAAATGTTAATATTTGTGACAAAAAACAAGAACATAGACAGCAAGATGCAAATGTTGATCTACGCGTAAAAGCCAAGGAACAGCTGGAAAATGCCATTAGGAAGGGATCATCTCTGGTGTACAATGCAGCTCAGTTGGAAGAAACTTTAGATGAGTTGAGAACAAGATTGGTCCAGTTAAAGAAAGATAGGTAAAAAAAATAAAAGATAATCTTTTGTTTAAAATGGAGTTATGAACTATCACCAGTGATTTTTTATATAAGATTTTAATTGTAATAGAACTTATTTTTACTGAAAATAGAAATCTTAAAAATAATTAAGTAAGTATTATTTGCTGACCTGCTGGCAGTAGTTTTATATCATTTAGTTATTGTTAAGAGCTGAATGAGTGGATGGTAGTTTTATATCATTTAGTTATTGTTAAGAGCTGAATGAGTGGATGGTAGTTGTATGTCATTTAGTTATTGTTAAGAGCTGAATGAGTGGATGGTAGTTTTATATCATTTAGTTATTGTTAAGAGCTGAATGAGTGGATAGTAGTTTTATATCATTTAGTTATTGTTAAGAACTGAATGAGTGGATGGTAGTTTTATATCATTTAGTTATTGTTAAGAGTTGATTGAGTGGATGGTAGTTTTATATCATTAAGTTATTGTTAAGAGCTGATTGATTGGATGGTAGTTTTATATCATTTAGTTATTGCTAAGAGCTGATTGAGTGGATGGTAGTTTTATATCATTTAGTTATTGTTAAGAGCTGAATGAGTGGATGGTAGTTTTATATCATTTAGTTATTGTTAAGAGCTGAATGAGTGGATGGTAGTTTTATATCATTTTGAATTGTTAATAGCTGATTGAGTGGATGGTTGTTTTATATCATTTAGTTATTGTTAAGAGCTGATTGAGTGGATGGTAGTTTTATATCATTTAGTTATTGTTAAGAGCTGAATGAGTGGATGGTAGTTTTATATCATTTAGTTATTGTTAAGAGCTGAATGAGTGGATAGTAGTTTTATATCATTTAGTTATTGTTAAGAGCTGATTGAGTGGATAGTTGTTTTATATCATTTAGTTATTGTTAAGAGCTGATTGAGTGGATGGTTGTTTTATATCATTTAGTTATTGTTAAGAGTTGAATGAGTTGATGGTAGTTTTATATCATTTAGTTATTGTTAAGAGCTGATTGAGTGGATGGTAGTTTTATATCATTTAGTTATTGTTAAGAGCTGAATGAGTGGATGGTAGTTTTATGTTAAGAACTGAATGAGTGGATAGTAGTTTTATATCATTTAGTTATTGTTAAGAGCTGAATGAGTTGATGGTAGTTTTATGTTAAGAGCTGATTGAGTGGATGGTAGTTATATATCATTTAGTTATTGTTAAGAGTTGAATGAGTGGATGGTAGTTTTATATCATTTAGTTATTGTTAAGAGCTGATTGAGTGGATGGTAGTTTTATATCATTTAGTTATTGTTAAGAGCTGATTGAGTGGATGGTTGTTTTATATCAGTTAGTTATTGTTAAGAGCTGATTGAGTGGATAGTTGTTTTATATCAGTTAGTTATTGTTAAGAGCTGATTGAGTGGATAGTAGTTTTATATCATTTAGTTATTGTTAAGAGCTGATTGAGTGGATAGTTGTTTTATATCATTTAGTTATTGTTAAGAGCTGATTGAGTGGATGGTTGTTTTATATCATTTAGTTATTGTTAAGAGTTGAATGAGTTGATGGTAGTTTTATATCATTTAGTTATTGTTAAGAGCTGATTGAGTGGATGGTAGTTTTATATCATTTAGTTATTGTTAAGAGCTGAATGAGTGGATGGTAGTTTTATGTTAAGAGCTGAATGAATGGATAGTAGTTTTATATCATTTAGTTATTGTTAAGAGCTGATTGAGTGGATAGTTGTTTTATATCATTTAGTTATTGTTAAGAGCTGATTGAGTGGATGGTTGTTTTATATCATTTAGTTATTGTTAAGAGCTGATTGAGTGGATGGTTGTTTTATATCAGTTAGTTATTGTTAAGAGCTGATTGAGTGGATAGTAGTTTTATATCATTTAGTTATTGTTAAGAGCTGATTGAGTGGATAGTTGTTTTATATCATTTAGTTATTGTTAAGAGCTGATTGAGTGGATGGTTGTTTTATATCATTTAGTTATTGTTAAGAGTTGAATGAGTTGATGGTAGTTTTATATCATTTAGTTATTGTTAAGAGCTGATTGAGTGGATGGTAGTTTTATATCATTTAGTTATTGTTAAGAGCTGAATGAGTGGATGGTAGTTTTATGTTAAGAGCTGAATGAGTGGATAGTAGTTTTATATCATTTAGTTATTGTTAAGAGCTGAATGAGTTGATGGTAGTTTTATGTTAAGAGCTGATTGAGTGGATGGTAGTTATATATCATTTAGTTATTGTTAAGAGTTGAATGAGTGGATGGTAGTTTTATATCATTTAGTTATTGTTAAGAGCTGATTGAGTGGATGGTAGTTTTATATCATTTAGTTATTGTTAAGAGCTGATTGAGTGGATGGTTGTTTTATATCAGTTAGTTATTGTTAAAAGCTGAATGAGTGGATGGTAGTTTTATATCATTTAGTTATTGTTAAGAGCTGATTGAGTGGATGGTAGTTTTATATCATTTAGTTATTGTTAAGAGCTGAATGAGTGGATGGTAGTTTTATATCATTTAGTTATTGTTAAGAGTTGATTGAGTGGATGGTAGTTTTATATCATTTAGTTATTGTTAAGAGCTGATTGATTGGATGGTAGTTTTATATCATTTAGTTATTGCTAAGAGCTGATTGAGTGGATGGTAGTTTTATATCATTTAGTTATTGCTAAGAGCTGAATGAGTGGATGGTAGTTTTATATCATTTAGTTACTATTAAGAGCTGAATGAGTGGATGGTAGTTTTATATCATTTAGTTATTGTTAAGAGCTGATTGAGTGGATAGTTGTTTTATATCATTTTGTTATTGTTAAGAGCTGATTGAGTGGATGGTAGTTTTATATCATTTAGTTATTGTTAAGAGTTGAATGAGTGGATGGTAGTTTTATATCATTTAGTTATTGTTAAGAGCTGATTGAGTGGATGGTAGTTTTATATCATTTAGTTATTGTTAAGAGCTGAATGAGTGGATGGTAGTTTTATGTTAAGAGCTGATTGAGTGGATGGTAGTTTTATATCATTTAGTTATTGTTAAGAGTTGAATGAGTGGATGGTAGTTTTATATCATTTAGTTATTGTTAAGAGCTGATTGAGTGGATGGTAGTTTTATATCATTTAGTTATTGTTAAGAGCTGATTGAGTGGATGGTTGTTTTATATCAGTTAGTTATTGTTAAAAGCTGAATGAGTGGATGGTAGTTTTATATCATTTAGTTATTGTTAAGAACTGATTGAGTGGATGGTAGTTTTATATCATTTAGTTATTGTTAAGAGCTGAATGAGTGGATGGTAGTTTTATGTTAAGAGCTGAATGAGTGGATGGTAGTTTTATATCATTTAGTTATTGTTAAGAGCTGAATGAGTTGATGGTAGTTTTATGTTAAGAGCTGATTGAGTGAATGGTAGTTTTATATAATTTAGTTATTGTTAAGAGCTGAATGAGTGGATGGTAGTTTTATATCATTTAGTTATTGTTAAGAGCTGAATGAGTGGATGGTAGTTTTATATCATTTAGTTATTGTTAAGAGCTGAATGAGTGGATGGTAGTTTTATATCATTTAGTTATTGTTAAGAGCTGAATGTGTGGATGGTAGTTTTATATCATTTAGTTATTGTTAAGAGCTGAATGAGTGGATGGTAGTTTTATATCATTTAGTTATTGCTAAGAGCTGAATGGGTGGATGGTAGTTTTATATCATTTAAGTATTGTTAAGAGCTGAATGAGTGGATGGTAGTTTTATATCATTTAGTTATTGTTAAGAGCTGATTGAGTGGATGGTAGTTTTATATCATTTAGTTATTGTTAAGAGCTGATTGTGTGGATGGTAGTTTTATATCATTTAGTTATTGTTAAGAGCTGAATGAGTGGGTGGTAGTTTTATATAATTTAGTTATTGTTAAGAGCTGAATGTGTGGATGGTAATTTTATATCATTTAGTTATTGTTAAGAGCTGAATGAGTGGGTGGTAGTTTTATGTTAAGAGCTGAATGAGTGGATGGTAGTTTTATATCATTTAGTTATTGTTAAGAGCTGAATGAGTGGATGGTAGTTTTATATCATTTAGTTATTGTTAAGAGCTGAATGAGTAGATGATAGTTTTATATCATTTAGTTATTGTTAAGAGTTGAATGATTGGATGGTAGTTTTATATCATTTAGTTATTGTTAAGAGCTGAATGATTGGATTGTAGTTTTATATCATTTAGTTATTGTTAAGAGCTGAATGAGTGGGTGGTAGTTTTATATCATTTAGTTATTGTTAAGAGCTGAATGAGTGGATGGTAGTTTTATATCATTTAGTTATTGTTAAGAGCTGAATGTGTGGATGGTAGTTTTATATCATTTAGTTATTGTTAAGAGCTGAATGAGTAGATGATAGTTTTATATCATTTAGTTATTGTTAAGAGTTGAATGATTGGATGGTAGTTTTATATCATTTAGTTATTGTTAAGAGCTGAATGATTGGATGGTAGTTTTATATCATTTAGTTATTGTTAAGAGCTGAATGAGTGGGTGGTAGTTTTATATCATTTAGTTATTGTTAAGAGCTGAATGTGTGGATGGTAGTTTTATATCATTTAGTTATTGTTAAGAGCTGAATGAGTGGATGGTAGTTTTATCAAACTTGGAGTACATAAAACATTTTATACACTCAAATAAGTCTTTATGAAATTGAATTTATTTTAGTTTAATTGCACACTTAGCACAGTGTCTGAGGTTATAAAAGTTTGTTCCATGTTCAAACCCAGGCCCGATTAACTCAATCAGTTACGTGCCTGGGTTTGTGAGTTTGAATCCCCATTTGGCAACAGTCTCCTTGACGATTGATAAACAACATTGTGTTTCATTATCATTTGTCTTTCACTGCTGATTCAAGTGAGGAAGTTATCAGTTACTTGCGGAGATGAGTTGTGCTTGAGTACTGGTTAACCTTTCAGGATCCCAGGAAGCAGTGGTTAGGTTAACTGATCGTCTGTTAGCCCATGATGGCATAAAAATTACGCTAAATATTCAATCAATCAATCCACACTCAACAAAATAACAAAAAGACCTAATATAATAAATATAAATAACCTTTAACTTTCTCCCACAAATCTGCATTAACACTTTAAAATTTGAGGTCAAGTCATAATAAATTATGTTAGTGCATTATATTTTTTACGAAATTGCTTGTAAGATGTCAAATGAGTTGATGCAAGGTTGCTAACCTGAGGGCCCTGATGTATAAAGAGTGGTGAGCTCGATACTCCGTTAAAACTATTTACAAAACAATATTTTGGGATCAAATTCATTTTAAAGTGTTTCTTTGTTTGGAGTCTTAGAATGACTCCTTGCTATTTTGTAGCTAAACTTGATAATACTCATTCAGAAAACTAGTCATTTTGTAAAATATGTAACTTACAAAATTTTAACTTAATGGAGCATTAACAAACAAATCGATACTCTAATCAGCAATCGATTTTAGTTCAAGCACCGCCATTTTCCTTAGACAAACTGACTGTGCCTGAGTAAACAGTAAACACTACGTTGTATTTACAGTAGAACTTTGTTGGCTCGAACACAGATGGCTGGAACACCACATATAGTTTTAATCACTTATCCGGTCCTGGGCCAAATTCCTATTTCGATGTATGTACTTGTACATGTATGGTATGATGTTGAACAATACTTGACTTGAACAACCCTTAACTCAAACTATTTTGTCCAGTCTCGTCGGGTTCACGCCATCAAAGTTCTACTGTATGTGGACAGATAGATCAGATTAAGTAATAGCAATGTCATGTAAACAGTAGAGGAAGTGATAGTCGTTCTCACATCAGGTTAATTGCTCAGGTTATTGTTCTACAAAGACTGGTATCAAACATAACATATTTTAATAAAAATAAGAGATAGGTAATTGAGCGTATGCAATGTGTCATAGCATGTCTTTTTTCTACAAACTATTCATATATTTCAGGATAAGTATTCGAGATAGAAAACAGAAAATATCCTCTCAGATTAATAAAGATTACCTGGAGGCGGAGTTTAACAGATTGAATAGAGAGTGTGCAAAGGTTGATGAAGAAATTGCATACTTTGAAAAACTTCGTCTTGCAGCTACAAGTTGTTCCAACATTTCTGAGCCTGTGAACACTAATGGGAGTAAAGACAATGAAGTGACATCAAGCACAGAAGACATCAGTGATAGACAAACAAAGACTGAAGAAATAGAGCCAGAACTGATAAAAGGGGAAATATCTGAAAATAGTTTAATGGATGACAAATCTAAACTATGTGATCAAGACACTGGGAAAACTATAAAGGCAGTTTCAATAAACACAAATACAGACAGTGTTCAGAAAACTGAAGATGATCAATACAAAATGAGTGCAATTCAAACGTCAGATGATGCAGATATTCACGATAGTAATACAGACAAAATAGATAGATCCACAAAATGTTCAGATACCACAGAGGCATTAAAAAAATTAACAAGATCTCACAGTGGTGATACAATTAGTGAAGATATTGACAAAGTTGTGAGTAAGAAGGAAGAAAGATTAAAAGAAACATTATTGACTGAGGGTACGGATGTGGATAATTCACAGCTTGCCATTGATCAATTAACTGAAGACTTTGAAAATTTGCTGAAATTTGATACAGATAGCTGATTTTGATATATATACAATGTATACTGATTTATGCCTAACACTTTAAAAGTGCCATATGAGCAAAATGTGATAAAACAATAAATATGTACATATATACTGCTCTAAATCTCAGCTTCCATGTGTTAAATGAATCTTTTGGAATTAATAGAAATTTGAGTCTGGGACATAATGGGACATATTTTGATATACTGGACAAGGATATCCAAATCTTTAAAAAGTTTGGATATTTCCGCCTTAGCATTGTGTGATATTGGATATATGCATCAGTTAATAAATGTACTTTGTTATGTGAATTTGACATCACATTATCAAACTCAGGCTGGTAAATCAGTTTAAAGGTAGTATATCAGGGGAAGAAATACTGTAAATGTCTTAAAAAACAAATTTATAGTGGATACAAAGCATCTTATTATCATAAATAAATAAAATCTAAATTGTTTGATGTATCAAATCCATCAAAACATTACAAAAATGTTATTTAATCGGAGTGGTGAACTTAAAACAAAATCCCAATTCTAAATATAGACATCACTTAAATACTGTTTGATGACCTTCACATAATCATTTTGACTCTTTTTAAGATGAAACAAATTCTACAATAATTATTATGTAAACAAGTATGACAGATCAAATTGAAATCAAACCATGATTGACTCATTTGATACCTCACAAAATATGTTTTAAGGTGAAATATATTTGGTCTTACCTGGATGAATAGACAAAATAAGAAAATCCCTTTTCAATAAATTATTTTGGAAAGTTTAAATAGATATTTTTAGGGTAATACAGAGTCACTGAGTGTATAGATATAAGGGCATGATTGTATTTAAATGCTGTCTATTTTTAGAATTGCAAGTTTATCACTTCCACTTTAAATATTGAGTTTACCGCGTTTTGGGTGATTTGACATACAAAACCATTCATATTTTATTTATTTATGATAATGAGATGCTTTTTATCCATTTTAATGAAAATGTTTTTCTTAAGACATTTAAAGCATGATTTTCTGATAAACTCCCTTTAACATATAGAGTTATGTGCTTTACAAAAACAATATCATCGTACCTCATTCAGTTACTGTATCATTTCTTTCACAGTGGGGTCTATAGATGTCTTAAAAATTAAAAAAATTATCAAAATGGATAAAAATCTTCTCATTATCATTAATAAATATAAACCAAATAGTTTAGTATGGCAAACCAAAACATGACAAAATTGATGTGTCCATTAGAGTGGTAAAACTTGAAACGAAATCCCCATTCTAGAAAAAGACTGCACTTAAATACTGTTTGACCACCTTCGTATAGTATTCTGACTCTTTCTTAGATTAAACAATTTTCACTACGTAAACCTGTATAACGGATCAAATTGAAATCACTGACTAGTTTAATAGGTCACAAAATATGTTGCCATTTTAAGTGAGAAATATATTTTGGTCTAACTTAGACACGTAGCCCAAGTTTGAAAAGCTCTTTTCAGTATATTATTTTGGCATGTTTGAATAAATATCCTTTTGGCAATATGGAGTAAGAGTGTGTCTAAGCATGTTATTTTTGACAAGAATGTTTTCAGCCAATTTAAATTTGTTGAAAAATCCTGATATAACCCCTTTAATGTTATTTTAATCACTTGACAGGTTATTTATTGCTTATCCAATTTTATTAGTAGTCTCAGAAAGACCTCAGAGTGAATCTGAGTAGAACCACCATTCTTTCACATGTAACTGGCAAACATTCTTAAATATTTTTTTGGGAGGCAAGCTAGTCTCGAACCCATGACCTCAGCAACAAGAGGTTAATGGATATTAGACCACATGGCCACAATGGACCCTACAATATCATATCATCTTTCAAACCTGTAGGTGCCTCCATGTCTGAGTGGTCTGGGGCACTGTGTGAAGTTCACATACCCCTCTTTACTGTGGTTGTCGGTTTGAGCCCAATCTGCTGAAAAAACATTGCCATTAATTTGAGAAATTATAGTGGTTTTAACTAAATAAACAGGATACCATAATGTTACTATTATCCATAAGATGTTGAAAGTGTTTCTTTACACCATATTCATTATTACCTCCTCGGAGACGTGACTTGGAACTTTATACAGCTATCAGTACATAATCATACACTGAACAGAACAGCTAACCCGCCATTTGGTATTTCCTATATCGTTGTCAAAATGTTGACAATCGTTTTTAAATGTTGTATACGACATTTACAGACAATGATGTATTGGTTCTGTACAATTACTGGTGTGTAGCATTTGTTTGGAATGATGTGCGGCATGAACCTTTGATATTTTTTAAGAAAACACGTCAAATGCCAGGTAACTGGTTAGTCGTTCCGTTCAATACATCTTTTTTTAGATTTGAATTTTTGCGAGTCAAAAATTAGGACACTTGTTCTGGTTTAAAATGTATTTCCCATGCAGCTAAACCTTCAATCATTTGCCCATTACCGTTATTATTCTTGTTCTATTTTAACATGTTTTTTTCATTAAAAGTAATCAAGACTTTAAATGAGTTCTTAGAACATCTCCTCCCTCCTGGAGTGGTAAGGGAGTGAGATATGCTGCTGCACCGGTACTTTTGTATTTATTTGATAAAAAAAAATCCTGGATTTCAATTATTAAAAATATTTTCCAGGGACTCGTATAGAGAGGGATAGGAAACTTCTCCTGATTAAAAATAAAGTTGATAAGATAGTGTATGAATAATTACTTGGCAATCTAGTCGTTCAAAATTCTTTTAAATAAATTTTAGGTTTTATGATGTATGTTACCTTGTATATTTTTTATGTGTTGATCTTCTTGTAAATTGGCCTTCATTTAAAAAAAACATTGCAGTTTAAAATAAAGTGAGAATATACAATTTTGTAATTAGTACAATGCAATCAGAATGGAATGGTCTTGTGTTGTGTGGAAGTTCTCTCTGCAAAACAATAAGTTTGATTTTTATTACTAGCCTGAATGGATGTTTGGATAATTGATTATGAGATTTTGACTTATATAGAAAGATAGGAAAGTTCATCTCTTGACCATCTGTTGATAAAATATTAATAATTTGCCAAATTAATCATTCAGAATTCAAAGGCAACTGCTTTCTTGTACAGAAAATTTGAGTTGTAATGTAACATTAAAATCAATAAACAGTTGTTTCTTTTAAAATGGCCAAAGGCATAATATATATTGTTTTGTTGTGAATGAACTTTAAAATTGAAACTTTAAATTTAAAAAAAGAGTATAGCAATCCACTAATTTTGTTTGTGATTGAGAAATTATTGACAATTAAACAACATAATACTTTAATCTGTGCTAATTAAAAAAATGATATATATTTTATAATCATCCAGCAATTAACATATCTTTTATAAGCAAACACTTTCATCATGTTATACTTGTAACACCTATATAACTTAAATTGCTGTTATTGGCACCTATTAAACAAACTTATTATACAATTGTCAATAAAATAAAAGGTATTCATCTTTTGACATGTTCAAAATTATAAACAGATTTAGATTTAAAATCGGACAAATAAGAAAATATCTAGTATTTACAAAGTTATAATTATTATACAAATATTGATACTTATTTTTTTTTTTTAAATGAGAATACCGGTAACATATATTTTTTGGAATGAGCAGTTTGCCCCTCTTTAACCCTTTACTTCATATAGACGCCTTTGGAGACCTCTAATATTGAAAGCATTAATTCACCACATATCAGCTGTGGGTGAATTATGTTTATATTAACTGACAGAGTGGAAAACAGTGCAGGAAGTGTTCATATTGCTCATTATGAGCAATCTGAACTCTTCCTGCAATGTTTTCAAAGGCCTTCTGTGATTGGTGCCGTAAAACGTGTATCTATGAAGTAAAGGGTTAAAAAAATACGGAAAATCAAGGATTTATATAGAGAAGGGAAGGCACCTGACTTAGATCCACATATTCATTCAATATTGTGCAATATTTCATTTTCAGTATTGTGCAATATTTCATTTTCAATATCATGCAATATTTCATTTTCAATTAGTAACTTCCATTCAAATCCAAATTCTTACATTGCAGAATGAAATTCTCATCAGAACAATAGTGCTACCATTTCCAGCAATTTGTACTTAATATTGTTAAAGTACTTTTGGTTACAAAATTTGTTTACTGTTGCTGAAATGACAACAAATTATGAGAAATTTACTTCAAACCTCATTATCTTTAATTCACAATCATTTTGTGTGATTGAAACATTTTAAAACATGTAAAACTACATGCAACTTACATTTATATACAAGAAATCAGTTGCTTGTGAATTATAAATTTGCCAAATAATTAACCCTTCATGTGCCATTTTATCAACCTTTGTTCAATAGATGCAAGTTTCCAATCCTTCTATATAAGTCCTTGAGAAAAAGAAACTTATTTATCTCAAGAATATCAGTTAATCAATATTTTATTTCATTTTGCTTTGGAAGTTCAGTCACTTTAATTATCATACTTGTAACTTAATATAAAACTAGCTAGCTGATTGATTCCCGCCTATAGATGGATTTTCATGAGGTGGGTGTAGAACAATTGGCTGATCTCTTACGTGAGAAATATAACAGAGAATCGACTGGTCAAAAATTTCCTCATAAAAACAGTATAGGGGAAAGGATGAGTTAGCTTGTGAATTCTTTCCCGAAAGGAAAAAAATAGTTTGGCAATTCTTTCCACATAAAAAAATCAAAATATGGAGGGAAAGATTCAGCTAGCCAATTATGTCCCCATCCTATCTTTAACAAAGTGTAGCAGGAAAAAAACGCTGTAAATGTCTTAAAAAATTAAAAATGTTTTTAAAATGGATGAAAAGCATCTCGTCATCATAACTTATAAAATCAGATTTGTTTGGTATGTCAAAATCCACCTAAATGTGACAAAATCAATATTTAAATTTGAGTGGTACACTTCAAACAAAACCCCCATTTTTAAAATAGACACTACCTAAATACTGCTTGATGACATTTGCATCATTATATAAACTCTTTCTAAGATGAAACAAATTTTACTACATGTAATTTAACCCATATAACTGGACTCAATTAATACATCACAAAATATGTTGGAGTTTTAAGCGGGAAACCTATTTAAGCCTAACTTGAGTGTGTAGCCCAATTTAGGATATCAGTTTCGATATATTGTTTTTGGCATTTTTAAATAGATATCCTTTTTGCAATAGTGGGTTCTTTGCCAATTTTAAAATTTTAAAAAATTCTGATATATACCCTTTAATATCAAAATGTCACGGGGAGAGCATCACTTAGCATAGCAGATATTTCAATAAGTCAGTGCATTTCATTACAACTGTAATCCATGTATATCAAAATATAAATGCAAAGCATCAATTAACCAAATGTTTCCACCTTAAAGTTTAAAATTACATGCCCTTATGATGTATATATATTTTATAGGGTTCCTAATCAGCCAGGCCCAATTAGCTCATACGCTAGCGCATCTGACTATCAATCCAGGGGTCATGAGTTCGAATCCCTGCATGGCCACAGTCTTTGTGATGATTGATATACAATATTCATCTCATTATTATTTGTTTCTCATCACTGATTCAAGTTGGAAAGTTATCAGTTAATTATGGAAATTGGGTGTGCTAGAATACTTGTTAACCTTCCAGGAAAGAGGGGTTATGCTAACTGACCATCTGTTAGCCCTTGATGATATAAAAATGATGCTAAATATTCAATCAATCAATCAATCAATCAATCAATCAATCAATCAATCAATCAATCAATCAATCAATCAATCAATCAATCAATCAATCAATCATCTAATCAGTTAAACAAAAGTCTCCTATTGACTGCTGCAAAATGCCTTACCCTACCTTTCATATTTCAGGAGTGAGAGGAACAGTTCCCTAAGGGTCAAACGTTGTGTTGAGTTGGGGTTGAGGCTGTAATATGGGGAGGGGGGCAATAATGTCAAGGAGTAATTATTATTGCATACTCTAATAATATTGGATGGATGATCCAAAAGGATGTCAGAAAAATATGTAAAAAAATGTTATGGCTGAAAACCAGATGTCGAATTTGGTTATTTTCTAATTTTATGATTTTAACCCAGATAACAATTTTTTTAAGAGTAGATCTGCCATTGCTAACAAATAAAAAAATAAAATGTCTGGGCCATATTGACTGTATTCGTGGTTAGAAGTAAACAAGATTTTAAATTTTGTTTCATATTTTATTTCTTTTTACACGGAATAATTAATGAATTAATCATATTCCTTTCATATCAAGTTGTGCTTATATAGTTATGATATTATTACTTTAATCTTTTTATTATTTAGTTATCATATGTCAGGTTAATTTTTATATTATAAATTTATATTTTTAAAAACTAAATCTATTGTTTTAGTTATTCTGTTTATCAGATGTTGTTATAAACAATACTGTTGCCTTTTATGAATTAAATCGTATTCTAGCTTTTTATGCTTTTGTCAAAAATAAGATGTATTAAAAATGATAATAGCATTATTGTGTTGGTTTATTGTTTGATTGTTCCAGAAAATGCTTAGGCAGATCCTTTGTTTTAAGGCTGAGTTTTAGCATAAGCATTAAAATTGATATTTGCATAAGTATTCCAATAAGCATTAGCATTAAAATTAGCATTAGCAGCAGTAGCAGTAGCAGCAGCAGTATAAGTAGAAGCAGCAGCAGAAGCATCAGAAGTAGTAGTAGCATCAGAAGTAGTAGTAGCATCAGAAGTAGTAGTAGCAGTAACAGCAGCAGCAGAAGTATTAGTAGAAGCAGCAGCAGTAGTAGTAGAAGCAGCAGCAGCAGTAGTAGTAGTATTAGAAGCAGCAGTTGTAGTACATGTATTAGTATAAGCAGTAGCAGAAGCAGTATATTAGTATTAGTATATTATTACCATTAGTGTATTATTATTAGTAGTAATAATTACCATTGATATTCGTATTAGTATTCATATAAGTATATTTATAAGCATTCATTGCATAAAAAAACGTTCCTATGAAGACAATAGTCATATTGATGCACTTGGTACTGATGTACTGGTACTTTATACAAGATGCAAGAAAAAGTATTTGCTGTCGGGGGTGTACAATAAATTACATTTCTAATTTAATTTTGAAAAAAATATTATTTTTTTTCAGTTTAAAAATTTACATATAAAGCCATGACAAATCAGAACTCCTTGTGATTATATTATATAGAACTGATATCTAGATTGAGATATTATTTAGTGCTGCATTTCAAAAGGAAATCTTGGAAAACTGGATAATAATAAATGTTTCAGAATTTGACAGGTATTTTTACAGGAAAGTATGACACAACGTTTTTATTTATTTTTTTTTCATTTTATAAATACATTTTGTATTTTAATTGGCTTACTTCTTATATGGACTTTTGATTTAATTTTTTTTAAGATTATTGTTTTATTTTCCTATATAGATCTATTTCAAAACGCGAAATAGGTTATTTTCTGCTAGGCCCAAATTCATAAGACTTTCGACCTGTTGTTAGTTGACAAAGCTTCAAAAGGGGGTGGGGTAAATTCCTGCATAACAATTCGGGCCTTTGATCTCATTAAAGACAATGGTTAATTTTAGATAAATAGTAAAACTTAATGTGCTGATAAAGGACAGTAAAGACAAACTGTGAGCAATGCTATAAAGCCGCCAAGTGCAAAATGCAACTAAGATTTAATTTGTATGCCCGGAAATAAATAATTAATGCTCAAATTTTTAAAATAGATTAAAATGAGCAATCAAAACATGGTAATTACTTTAATCTTAATAAGAATTAATTGCGTGGTTTGTCTAAATAAATACGAGAGGTGATTACTTTCTATATTTAAGAATTCCTTTAATATTTTAATTGCATTTACTCGCGACGGTAATTATCACGTGCTCACTAACGTTGGTAGATATATAAGAGTGTTGCATGATCTTTGCATCATCATATGTAATATGAAAACGTGACAATCCTATTGTGATCTGTGTAATTGTTATTATTAGTTTGAGATTCAGTTTTGGAATTTTGGATTTTTGCTGACTTAAAAAAACAGTAAGTCAATTTTTGTTTATTATTATTGTTTTATATGATTGTTGTGTAATATATTCTACTGTTTTTGTTACGTAAATTATGTGTTCAGACAGGAGTCACGCATTTACGTCCTGTTTTTATAGTAACTTCCGTTTACATATTTATTTTTGATTATATCTCCACCAGAGACAAATTTTCGAGTTGAACATTTGGCGTTTTTTAAATTCATAATTTCTCTTGAATGAACGTATTTTTATGATTTTGGCATCAAAAGAAAGAACTTTGTAATATTTTTGGTGTTAAAGAAATGAATTAGAAGGAAATAAAAAACTTAATTTTCAGTATGAAATATTCGCATTATAAACATTTCGTAAAAATGCAACGGTTTTCGTTATCAACCCGTGACTGTTTTTAATCAGAATTGCTACTTGTTTACGTCTTGTTTCAAAAAATCTCAGCTTTTGTGTATTTTTATGTGGGTTTACATTCCTGCTGTGAAAAAAATACTTAATTGACTATCATACCGATAAAAAGATGACATAGACTATATCAGTGTCTTATATATCATAAATATAAAATATATATTTATTTTCTAAATAAAAACTCAAAACTAGTGACGTCACGCTAGACTTAAAAATATATGGTTTTTTTTTTGGTCGCAACGGAGAAAAACAGTTCAATTATGACTTTATTAATGAATGGAATATTAAAAAATCTACTGATATATGTTTATATAGGTATAATATACACATGCTTATTTCCTTACGGTAACTTTTATTAATAATAAAGCTCTTGATGCTTCTTGCCGCTAAATAGAGAGACTCCCAGGGACATAACAATTAATTAATGAAGCCATTAGCAATACCGCCTCTTAGTTAAAAGTTAATTATGCAAATATGAGAGATGAAAAGGTTGAAGTTTTAAACTTTTGTTCGACGACACTTTCCCCTTTTCTTTAGGAGCCACTAGTTTGATTTTAAAAAAGATTTGCAGAATTGTCCGAAGCTGCCATGTTTTAATTCGACTATAAAATTATGGAAGGGAAATAACTCGATGTTCTGTATTAAATGAAAAAAAGTTATTTCCCTTCGAGAATTCTCTTTAAAAGTTTAGTTAATGACTTGTTTATATGTCTCTTGTTTATTTTAAAAATGTATATATTTAGATGATGTAAAATTATACTTCCAAATGGAAATGCTTGTATATAGCACTTGTAAGCAGTTATTTATTGGTCATGTACACTTTTTTACATATAAAATACGAATTCTTCAAAACAATTAAAGCGAATCGATTCAAATGATCTCTGAGCTGAGATCGAATTTGTTTAAACGAAATGAAAATAACGTTTACTTGCTAAAGGTGCATATCACATCTCACGGTGCATATCACATCTCTTGCTTACGATGCATTTCACATCTTTTGTTTATGGTGCATATCACATCTCCCGTTTAGATTGCATATCACACCACTTGTTTAGGTTGCATATCAAATCACATGTTTAGGGTGCATATCACATATCTTGTTTATGGTTCATATCACATATCTTGTTTATGGTTCATATCACATATTGCTTATGGGTGCGTATCACATCTCTTGTTTAGGGTGCATATCACATCTCGTGTTTAGGTTGCATATCACATCTTGCTTATGGGTGCGTATCAAATCTCTTGTTTAGGTTGCATACCACACCTCTTGTTAAGGTTGCATAACGCATCTCTTGTTTATGGTACATATCACATCTCTTGTTTTGGTTGCATATATATATATATATATATATATCTTGTTAAGGGTGCATATCGCATTAGGTTGCACTCCGTAAAAAGACATTGGATTCACAGTGTGTACACTTCTTTATTATTTTTTTTTTGAAACACAGTAAACGTTCTTCTTACATAGTTTGGATTGAAAGTAAATATATACTTCATTATTTCACAGTGCGCGCATATTTAATTACTTATTTTAGTTCTAACGCAGACTTATTCACGTCTATTTGTTTGAACACACAACAAACACATTTTATCGCTCGGATTGGATTCACAGTTAACATATACTTACGTTCACAAGGAACACATACGTTCATTCACCATGAATAAATATGTATCTTTATTTGGTTAAACAGTAAACGCATATTTCTTCGTACATCGTTTGTATATTAAATACACAATAAACTAACTTACGCCTCTTTGTTTGGATTCACGGTAAACGCATATACTTGTATGCATCTCTTTGTTTGGGTTTGCGGTAAAAGCATATACTTACGGCTCTTGGTTTTGATTCGCTAAAAACGCATATCTTCTCACGTCACTTGGTTTTGATTCGCAGTAGACGCATTTCCTTAGTCGCTTGATTTTGATTCGCAGTTAATGCATATCTTCTCATGTCGATTGGTTTTGATTTACACTAAACGCATTTACACTAAACGCATATCTCCTCACGTCGCTTGGTTTAGATAAGTAGTAAACGGATATCTCCTCACGTCGCTTGGTTTTGATTCACAGTAAACACATTTCCTCACGTCACTTGGTTTAGATAAGCAGTAAACGGATATCTCCTCACGTTGCTTGATTTTGATCAGCAGTCAACGCATATCTCCTCACGTCACTTGATTTTAATTCGCAGTAAACGCATATCTCCTCACGTCGCTTGCGTTTGATTCGCAGTAAACGCATATTTCATCACGTCACTTGATTTACATTCACAGCAAACAAATCTCATTTCGTCTCTTGGTTTGGATTCACAGTAAAATCATGTCTACATACGCCTCGGCCTGGCTTGTATTCGCATATCTTACATCTCTTTGTTTGTACTTCAGTTTTAAACGCATATCTCATTGCGTCTCTTGGTTTGGATTCACAGTAAACACATCTCCATATGTCTCTAAGTTTGGATTCACAGGTAACGCATACTTCCTCACGTTTCTTTGTTTGGGTTCTCAGTAAACGCATATCTCATTGCGTCTCTTGGTTTGGATTCGCAATAAACACATCTCCATATGTCTCTAAGTTTGGATTCACAGGTAACGCATACTTCCTCACGTTTCTTTGTTTGGATTCTCAGTAAACGCATATCTCATTGCGTCTCATGGTTTGGATTCGCAATTAACACATCTCCATATGTCTCTTAGTTTGGATTCACAGTTAACGCATACTTCCTCACGTTTCTTTTTTTTGGATTCTCAGTAAACGCATATCGTTTTACGTCTCTTTGTTTTGACATACCTGACACAAACTACTTCATTATTCTTGGAGCACATATCTGACACATATTACTCCATGTTTCTTGGAGCTAATAACTGATACATACTTTTTCACGTTTCTTGGAGCACATATCTGACACATACTATTTCACGTTTCTTGGAGCACATATCTGACACATACTACTTCGTGTTTCTTGGAGCACATATCTAATACATACTACTTCGTGTTTCTTGGAGCACATATCTGATACATACTACTTCACGTTTCTTGGAGCACATATCTGATACATACTACTTCACGTTTCTTGGAGCACATATCTGATACATACTACTTCACGTTTCTTGGAGCACATATCTGACACATACTACTTCACGTTTCTTGGAGCACATAGCTGATACATACTAATTCACGTTTCTTGGAGCACATATCTGATACATACTAATACATACTACTTCATGTTTCTTGAAGCAAATATCTGATACATACTACTTCATGTTTCTTGAAGCACATATCTGAAACATACTACTTCATGTTTCTTGGAGCACATATCTGACACATACTACTTCAGGTTTCTTGGAGCACATATCTGATACATACTAATTCACGTTTCTTGGAGCACATATCTGATACATACTACTTCATGTTTCTTGAAGCACATATCTGATACATACTACTTCATATTTCCTGGAGCACATATCTGATACATACTACTTCATGTTTCTTGGAGCACATATCTGACACATACTACTTCACGTTTCTTGGAGCACATATCTGATACATACTAATTCACGTTTCTTGGAGCACATATCTGATGCATACTACTTCACGTTTCTTGAAGCACATATCTGATACATACTACTTCACGTTTCTTGGAGCACATATCTGATACATACTACTTCACGTTTCTTGGAGCACATATCTGACACATACTACTTCACGTTTCTTGGAGCACATATCTGATACATACTAATTCACGTTTCTTGGAGCACATATCTGATACATACTACTTCACGTTTCTTGAAGCACATATCTGATACATACTACTTCACGATTCTTGGAGCACATATCTGATACATACTACTTCACGTTTCTTGGAGCACACATCTGATACATACTACTTCATGTTTCTTGAAGCTCATATCTGATACATACTACTTCATGTTTCTTGAAGCACATCTGATACATACTACTTCATGTTTCTTGAAGTACATATCTGATACATACTACTTCATGTTTCTTAGAGCACATATCTGATACATACTACTTCATGTTTCTTGGAGCACATATCTGATACATACTACTTCACGTTTCTTGGAGCACATATCTGATACATACTACTTCGTGTATCTTGGAGCACATATCGGATACATACTACTTCACGTTTCTTGGAGCACATATCTGATACATACTACTTCACGTTTCTTGAAGCACATGTCTGATACATTATACTTCACGTTTCTTGGAGCACATATCTAATACATACTACGTCACGTTTCTTGGAGCACATATCTGATACATACTACTTCACGTTTCTTGAAGCACATATCTGACACATACTACTTCACGTTTCTTGAAGCACATATCTGATACATACTACTTCACGTTTCTTGGAGCACATATCTGATACATACTACGTCACGTTTCTTGGAGCATATATCTGATACATACTACGTCACGTTTCTTGGAGCACATATCTGATACATACTACGTCACGTTTCTTGGAGCACATATATGATACATCCTACTTCCCGTTTCTTGGCGCACATACCTGATGTATACTGCTCCACGTTTCTTGGAGCACATATCTGATGTATACTGCTCCACGTTTCTTGGAGCACATAATTGATTCATACGACTTCACGTTTCTTAGAATGTTTCTTGGAATACATCTGATACATCCTACTTCACGTTCCTTGGAACACATATCTGATACATACTACTTCATGTTTCTCAAATTTAGAATGGTAAGGCTTATTTGAATACACTGATATACACTATAATATACTAGTATTTACGTCATGTTTTTGTTTTCAGTGGACATGGAGAGCATGATGTCGGGTTTACTGGCTGTTGCAGCCGGGAAGCAGAGTCCGGAACTTCCATTCCAGCCAAACCACCACCATTCGGATGACTTCATATTTGGTTTCCGACAGGAAGGCACTGTACTCTCAACTGACGAAGAGATGTCGTCGTCATCGTCGTCCAGCACTGAGACATCACCTGTTAGAGATTCGTATGGATCAAGTGGCGTTAATTCTTCTTCGAACTCGTGGTCTTATTCTAGTAACCTGCCGTGTTACAGCCCTTCCTGTTACTCGTCACCGCCTACCTACATCCAAGGTGATTTCTACAACCTATCTCCACCGACATTGCCATCAGCGCCATCTCCTGGATCTTCACCTACGTCACAGTCGTTGTTGTCGTTCTCCATCGACGCCATTATTGGATCACGTGATGCGTCTGCAGCGGTTGTGGATACGCCTGCTGAAATATACAGTGCCGTGAACTCATCAAAGACACACGTTGCCTCCGGTCAGTTTCGATTTTCGCCATCAGATTGGAGCATATTTCAGCCACCAATCCGACCGACGTCATCTGTTACATCACATCCTCAACACACGTATTGGTGCCACGTTTGTGAAGATTTTTGTTCCGACGTAGATACTCATCAGCGTACTCATTACAACAACGGTGACGTGTGCAAACTGAAACGTCAGTTTTTCAATAACCATGGTTACGTTTCAGTGCATGAGCAGACGGGTTTCTTGAATAGAATCAAGTGCGGACTGTGTGACAAGATAGTAACTCACTGCTTCTTCAGTAAACATCTCCGTAGTCATGATGGATACATTTGTTACGTTTGCGGACAAGAATGTCCTTCTAAAAGTCGTCTGCTGGACCATATGAATAAACATAACGACCTAAAACCTCACGTCTGCAAGGTCTGCGACCAGCAATTCAGCGACAGACGATATTTGTCAAACCACGCGCGCAAACACCGGGATACAGCCATCCAGTGCTATTTCTGCAAGAAGACATTCAGGACTAAGTACGCATGCTCCATCCACGAGAGGATACACACCGGGAACCATCCATTTGCGTGTGACGTACCCGGGTGCAAGAAGTCATTTCCACAGAAAATTCAACTTCGTCTTCACCTCAACACGCACAGGAAACGAGGTGATTTGTAAATGAAGATTACCGAAGCACATAATTTTTATGGACTTACGCAATTATAAAACATCGCACAAGTGTGTATAACATCGCCTAAATATTATCGCCGAAAAAATAATGGTAAAGATAGTAAGCTTAGCATTGGTTTACTAGTATGCTGAATATCGTGATTATCGGTTTCATATCAATATTAATTTCCCCTATATCTAATGCCTGAACTGTGATGCATTTATTCTTAATTAAGTAAATATCAACATTGCTAATATCTATATTATACAGATGTTTATTTTCATGATAATTAATATAATTAATATATATGAATGGCTGGTGTAATTCTTGCCTAAAATAAATTTTGAAATCCTGTGCAAGCATCCAGACAAAAAAGTGCTTTGTTGAAAAGGGTATATAGAACAAACTGTATAGAAACGATTGTATATGCCTTATACCAGGCTTCTGGTTCACCAACATTTTACTTAAAAAATGAAACGCTAAACTAAGTTTAGACTGGCTATTTATCTATTACAGAATTAATATCAATGAAATTATATGCAGTTTTACTGGAACCAGTCTAACTTCATGATCATCTGGCTGCTTTTCTTAGTTTTTAAATATTGGTGAAACAGGAACCAGGTGATTTGCTATGATATGTAAATATAACATAATTATTTATTGTTAAAATCTATCCAGAAACGTTTGAAAATAGAAATTAATGTGAGCATTCACATACATGTATATATCATTCACACGATTAAACAATACTATCGCTATTTTACACACTAGGATATATAATGAGATAAAATACATGTTTATACTTATTTGTTATAGTTATTTGTTTTTTTTTTCATACCATTTATCATAATAATGAATTGACAAGGCCTTGCGGTATATATTTAGGGCCATCCTTTTAAATAGAAATACTTATGGCATGAATTTGCGAAACGTAGGATTTGTATTTGAATGCATTTATACATTTGTGTGATATATTGATATCTAATATAAGAGTGACGACAACGATGTGTGTATATGGATAGGTAGTGTAAGAGTGACAGTAACAATTTGTGTATATGGAAAGGTAGTGTAAGAGTGACAGTAAAGATGTGTGTATATAGATAGGTAGTATAATAGTGATGACACCGTTGTGTGTATATGGATAGGTAGTATTATAGTGATGACACCGTTGTGTGTATATGGATCAGTAGTATAACAGTAATGATAACGATGTGTGTATATATAGGTAGTATAACAGTGATAATAACGACGTGTGTATATGGATTGGTAGTATAATAGTGATAACAACGATGTGTGCATACGTATAGGTAGTATACTAGTAATAATAACGGTGTTTGTATATGGCTAGGTAGTATAATAGTGATGATAACAATGTGTGTATAAGGATAGGATAGACATTTGTGTGATATATTGATATCTAATATAAGAGTAGCGAGAACGATGTGTGTATATGGATAGGTAGTGTAAGAGTGACGGTAACGATGTGTGTAAATTGATAGATAGTATAAAATTGATGGTAACGATGTGTGTATATGGATAGGTAGTATAATAGTGATGACACCGTTGTGTGTATATGGATAGGTAGTATAATAGTGATGACACCGTTGTGTGTATATGGATCAGTAGTATAACAGTAATGATTACGATGTTTGTATATATTGGTAGTATAACAGTGATAATAACGACGTGTGTATATGGATTGGTAGTATAATAGTAATAACAACGATGTGTGCATATGGATAGGTAGTATAATAGTAATAATAACAACGGTGTTTGTATATGGCTACGTAGTATAATAGTGATAATAACAATGTGTGTATAAGGATAGGTTGTACGAAAGTGATGATAACGATGTGTGTATATGGAGAAGTAGTATAAGAGTGATGATAACGATGTGTGTATATGAATAGGTAGTAAAATAGTAATAATAACGGTGTTTGTTTATGGATAGGTAGTATAATAGTGATAATAACAATGTGTGTATATGGATAGGTTGTATGATAGTGATGATAACGATGTGTGTATATGGATAGGTTGTATGATAGTGATGATAACGATGTGTGTATCTGGAGAAGTAGTATAAGAGTGATGATAACGATGTGTGTATCTGGAGAAGTAGTATAATAGTGATGGTAACGATGTGTGTATATGGATAGGTAGTATAATAGTGATAACAACGATGTGTGTATATGGATAGGTAGAATAATAGTAATAAAAAACGGTGTTTGTATATGGCTAGGTAGTATAATAGTGATAATAATAATGTGTATATATGGATAGGTTGTATGATCGTGATGATAACGATGTGTGTATATGGAGAAGTAGTATAAGAGTGATGATAACGATGTGTGTATATGGATAGTAGTATAATAGTGGTGGTAACGATGTGTGTATATTGAAAGATAGTATAATAGTGATGATAACGATATGTATATATGGATAGGTAGTATAAAATTGATAATAACGATCTGTGTATATGGATAGGCATTATTTAAGTGACGATAACGATGTGTGTGTATTTGAATATATAATATAAGAGTGACGATAACGATATGTGTTTATGGGTAGGTAGTATAATAGTGATAATAACGATGTTTTGTATATGGATAAGTAGTGCAATAATGATGATAGCGATATGTCCATATGGATAGGTAGTATAATAGTGATAATAGCGATGTTTGTATATGGATAGGTAGTGTAAGAGTGATAGTTATGATGTGTGTATATGGACAGGTAGTATAATAGTGATGATAACGATGCGTGTATATGGATATGTAGCATAATAGTGATGATTAAGATGCGTGTATATGGATAGGTAGTATAATAGTGATGATAACGATTTGTGTATATGGATAGGTAGTGTAATAGTGATGATAGCGATGTTTGTATATTGATAGGTAGTATAATAGTGATGATAGCGATGTTTGTATATTGATAGGTAGTATAATAGTGATGATAGCGATGTTTGTATATTGATAGGTAGTATAATAGTGATGATAGCGATGTTTGTATATGGATATGTAGTGTAATAGTGATGGTATCGATGTGTGTATATTGATAGGTAGTATAATAGTGATGATAGCGATGTTTGTATATTGATAGGTAGTGTAAGAGTGATGATAGCGATGTTTGTATATGGATAGGTAGTGTAAAAGTGATGGTAACGATGTGTGTATATGGATATGTAGTGTAAGAGTGATGATAACGATGTGTTTATCTGGATAGGTAGCATATTACTGATGATAACGATGTGTATATATGGATTGGTAGGATAATAGGGATAATAACGATGTGTGTATACGGATAGGTAGTGTAAGAGTGATTGTAACGATGTGTGTATATGGATAGGTAGTGTAATAGTGATGATAACGATGTGTGTATATTGATAGGTAGCATAATAGTGATGATTAAGATGCGTGTATATGGATAGGTAGGATAATAGTGATAATAACGATGTGTGTATATGGATAGGTAGTGTAAGAGTGATGATAACGATGTGTGTATATTGATAGGTAGCATAATAGTGATGATTAAGATGCGTGTATATGGATAGGTAGGATAATAGGGATAATAACGATGTGTGTATACGGATAGGTAGTGTAAGAGTGATTGTAACGATGTGTGTATATGGATAGGTAGTGTAATAGTGATGATAACGATGTGTGTATATTGATAAGTAGCATAATAGTGATGATTAAGATGCATGTGTATGGATAGGTAGTATAATAGTGATGATAACGATTTGTGTATATGGCTATGTAGTATAATAGTGATAATAGCAATGTGTGCATATGGATAGGTGGTATAATAGTGATAATAGCGATGTTTGTATATGGATAGGTAGTGTAATAGTGATGGTATCGATGTGTGTATATTGATAGGTAGTGTAAAAGTGATTGTAACGATGTGTGTTTATGGATATGTAGTGTAAGAGTGATGGTACCGATGTGTGTATATGGATAGTTAGTATAATAGTGATGATAACGATGTGTTTATCTGGATAGGTAGCATATTACTGATGATAACGATGTGTGTATATGGATTTGTAGGATAATAGTGATAATAACGATGTGTGTATACGGATAGGTAGTGTAAGAGTGATTGTAACGATGTGTGTATATGGATATGTAGTGTAATAGTGATGATAACGATGTGTGTATATTGATAGGTAGTGTAAGAGTGATGGTAACGATGTGTGTATATGGATAGTTAGTATAACAGTGATGATAAGGATGTGTTTATCTGGATAGGTAGCATATTACTGATGATAACGATGTGTGTATATGGATTGGTAGGATAATAGTGATAATAACGATGTGTGTATATGGATAGGTAGTGTAATAGTGATGATAACGATGTGTGTATATTGATAGGTAGTGTAAGAGTAATGGTAACGATGTGTGTATATGGATAGTTAGTATAACAGTGATGATAAGGATGTGTTTATCTGGATAGGAAGCATATTACTGATGATAACGATGTGTGTATATGGATTGGTAGGATAATAGTGATAATAACGATGTGTGTATATGGATAGGTAGTGTAATAGTGATGATAACGATGTGTGTATATTGATAGGTAGTGTAAGAGTGATGGTAACGATGTGTGTATATGGATAGTTAGTATAATAGTGATGATAACGATGTGTTTATCTGGATAGGTAGCATATAACTGATGATAACGATTTGTGTGTATGGCTATGTAGTATAATAGTGTTAATAACGATGTGTGTATATGGATAGGTAGTGTAAGAGTGATTGCAACGATGTGTGTATATGGATAGAGAGTGTAATAGTGATGATAACGATGTTTGTATATTGATAGGTAGTGTAAGAGTGATGGTAACGATGTGTGTATATGGATATGTAGTGTAAGAGTGATGGTAACGATGTGTGTATATAGATAGATAGTGTAATAGTGATGATAACGATGTGTGTATATAGATAGATAGTGTAAGAGTGATGGTAACGATGTGTGTATATGGATAGGTAGTATAATAGCGATAATAACGATGTGTGTATATTGATAGGTAGTGTAAGAGTGATGGTAACGATGTGTGTATATGGACAGGTAGTATAATAGTGATGATAACGATGCGTGTATATTGATAGGTAGCATAATAGTGATGATTAAGATGTGTGTATATGGATTGGTAGGATAATAGTGATGATAACGATTTGTGTATATGGATAGGTAGTATAATAGTGATAATAGCGATGTTTGTATATTGAAAGGTAGTATAATAGTGATTGTAACGATGTAAGGTGGTGTAAGTGTGACGGTAGCGGTATGTGTATATGGATTGGTAGTGTAAGAGTGATGGTATCGATATATGTGTATGGATCGGTAGTGTAAGGGTGACGAAGCGATATGTGTATATGGATTGGAAGTGTAAGAGTGATGGTATCGATATATGTATATGGATCGGTAGTGTAAGGGTGACGTAGCGATATGTGTATATTTGATCAGTAGTGTAAAAGTGACGATAGCTATATATGTATATGGATAAGTTGTATAAGAGTGATGGTAACGATATATGTATATGGATAGGTAGTGTAAGAGTGACGGTAGCGATATTTGTATATTGTTAGGTAGTGTATGAGTGATGGGAGGGATGTGTGTATATGGATTGGTAATGTTAGAGTGATGGTAACACTGTTTGTGTATGGACAGGTAGTGTAAGAGGATTGGTAACGATATGCGTATATAAGTTAAGTATTTATGGTTCGTAGTTTTATCATATTTCTGGTACGTTTGAATATTTTGCCACAAAAATAAAAGCATGTTTGCGCCAGTATCTGGATTTATTATTGACTTCTAAATATTTGTTTATGTATTTTTGATGAATAAATCATTTCTGTTAAATTTTTGTATTTGACCTTAGAACATGACAGGTAACATATATTGATAATTGCACATATAAATATTTAAAATACCAGCTGTTTTAGGAAGTTTAAGAATGACTTGGTAGATTTAGATGAAATATGACCGCGTTAAATCATCCGATATCCCTTAAAGTAGACGCAGTCTTTTTTAAAAGCTTACAAAACCACTTTTGTAGAATTATTAGCAAAACAAATATCAAGGAGACACTGACTGTTATTCTGTTCAATAAATCATAAATATAATATTCTAAAATTATTTACTTTTTTTTCTTAATTTCAACAAAGTTTCAACCCATATTTATACCGATTTCTATACAATTTTCATATTAATAGAATAAAAGTAAGTAAATAATCAACTTTAAAATTGTATTGATCACTAAACAAGTTTGCACAAATGATACAATTGTTTTCTTTTGGAAGAGGATTGATTGACTGGTTGAATATTAAGGGTCATTTTTATGCCATCGATGGCTAACAGTCAATCAGTTAATCTAACCACTATCTCCTGGGATCCTGGAAGGTTAATCAGTTCTCGAGCACATCCCATCTCCATAAGTAACTGATAACTACTAAGCGTTGTATAATAGCGATCCAAATGGATTTGACAACAATCATTTTAAGGGAGATACTTTTCTTTTTCCAATTCTAGACTAGAAAGGTGATGCTCGGGGAAAAAATAAATGTATTGTTGAGCATCCGGATTCTTTAGTGGTGATCAAATGCAAGAATGCAGGTATCGACCACGTTGTGTCCTACTACTTAAAGTTGAATTTGGCTTCCGTGCATCATATTCTTCTGAAATTAGAAGAAAACAATAATGGAAACATATTTGATAATTACTACATCTCCTGCAGAGCATATAAAAATATGGGCAAAACTCCGCCTGATAAGGGCTGAGGCTATAACAAAATATACACATTATGCTAATTATTTACACAAAAGTTTGTTGAAATCCGACACAAACTGCGAAAGTGGAGCCACAAGGTTTAAATGCTGTAAACACAAAAACAATCCGCCCGACTAGGTCACTCTTGTTGCCCTCCCATATTTAGTTTGAGCATAATATGGAAAACTTTCTGAAACGTTCACAGTGAACCTGTGTTGATTTATTAAGCAATAAAATTGCCTCTAATAATATGAAACTTTTAGGGTATTTTTTTTTGGTCCTCATCTGCTACAATTGGTGTGGAAGACATCTTTATTATGTTTATGCTATAAAATGATTTGTTTTATTTTTGAATAAAAATAAATAAAGGCGTTCTTTGGTCTAAATATTGAAAGATAGTTCATTTCATGTTTAAACACAGCAAAGATAAGTTTTAAGATTTCAGATCTTCAAGTGTCGGAAAGGTTTGTCGACATGCGTGCTGTCTCTGAAAATTTACCGAAGTGAACTGAAAACGTATAACCTTCTCGTAGTATATAATTAAATCACTTGACAGAAAAAATATGGCATCTGTTTGCACTTCATTGTAAATTAATTCATTAGTAAGTAAAGAAGTTATGAGCGATTCCTTATCTCATTCCTCCGTTTTCATCAGATATTCGGAGTTGCGACATCATTTGTTGTCGCGTGATATATATTTTGTTTCATATGCTTTGGGATAAAATATAATCACAAAAGTATTTCACATAACCTTCTAGTTTTTTATTCTTCTTTTTTCTTTCTGTCTGTCTGTCTGTCTGTCTGTCTGTCTGTCTGTCTGTCTGTCTGTCTGTCTTTCTTTCTTTCTTTCTTTCTTTCTTTCTTTCTTTCTTTCTTTCTTTCTTTAAAGTAATGGTTTACAACCATTATTAATCGAACTATCCGTGCGTTGGGTTTTAAAGAAGTGGTGGATTGTAAATTTCACAAACTATTCAACCCACCCTGAAAAATTCAGTAATGTAAAAATAATTTCCCATGACCACAAAATGTAATTGTTAAGTTAAAGATGCTGTTAAAGCAGGTTAAAATCTAAAACCAAATAAGTATGTATGTCTTTGGTTGTAAAATTGTATTCAGCGCTGACTTAAACATAGATACTGCACGCGGGAAACAGAGGGTTTATAAAATCAACTGTTACTGTTGGAATTTGATATGCAATGTGGTGCGTCTTGATTGTCTATAATACGGTGTCAAGTACCGAGATGGATGCCAACAAAATCATGATCCATTTATCTTCTATGTTCGAGGTGTTTCCAATTTCATTGGGATAGAATATTGGTAACCGTGCCAGGATACTTGTTGTAATTGTTTGTTACAAAGCGAGCAGCTCTTATTTGGACGCCCTCTATCTTCATGACGTACTTCTGTTTGTAAGGGTCCCAGGCAGACTATCTGTATTCCAAGGTTGGCCTCACTTTAGAAGTGTGAACTGCCTGTTTTGGTGTCTTGCTTGTCAGAGTGAAGAATTCTCTGAAGAAATCGAAGGTTCATACTGGCTTTACTTGTTACATAGTTATCATAAAGAGTCCATGTTAAATATGCAGCAAATTCAACCCATTACAAATGGGTGGTTATGGAGAATGTATGTGGTATATTGAATCTTCCTCTATCTCGTAACATGCGTGATGTTGCACTTGCAGATGTTGAAGGACATCTTCAAGTTCTGTTCTCATGTGGCCAACCTGTCAATATCGTAAGTGTACATTATCGGCTATTGATCTGATCTGATTGTAGATCACGCAGTCCTCATCGAACATGCACACACTTGAATTGGCTGTAAGAAGTAGATGAATGTATAGCAAGAATAAAATGTCCCCGAAACACAGCTCTGCGGGGCACCAGAATCTACAGATGCTTTAAGTTGTTTCATGTTCTATTACTTGCAACGTCCAATTTGTAAGGAATGCCATGACTCAGTAATTGGTGTGTCCCCTGATACCATATTGAACACTCTTGTATAGGAGTCTATCATGGTGGTAAACGACGTCAAACGCCTTACTGAAGTCCATGATGACTTTATCCACTTGGCCTTTCTGCATTGACTGGTAAAGTCATGAAAAAACCCTACTTGCCGGGTCTCACAAGACCCCCCGGCACGCAAACCATGCTGATTGTTACATAATGTTACAAAATTCTAGCTGGTTAATGGTAGGGCATAACAATTATGTGTCCAAGCTCTTTACAAGCAATGCAAGTTTATAGTTACTTGCATTAAACTTTCACTTTTACAGTTGGAATGACAAAAGCCTGCCTTCAGTGAGATGAAATAGCTCCTCCTGTAGACAAGGACTTATTGAACATTATTGTAAATAGTGATGCGATCTGTATAGCACATTCTTTAAGTATCGTATGTTTAATTGCATGTGGGTCGGCTGTTTTTTCCAGTAACTTTCAGTTATGATATGTTTGTACATGAGATGGGCACATTTGAATACCAGTTTTTGTGAATACCGGTCAGAAGTGACTGTTCAATATTTCAGTTTTATATTTGACATTTGGCATCATTATGTCCAAATAACGCCACGGGTCTCATTTTTTAATTGTTTGATAAAGCCACAAAATTGTTTGGTTGTTCCATGCTTTCATGGGTCAAAAACTATATCATTTATATAATCCCAACATGTCTGTCTAGTTTTTTCTTTTGTATTCAAATTTTGATTTTTTTATCGAAATAGCTGACCTTTTTATTCTTTTTCATTTTACAGTGTTAACGGTCCCTTTTTCACATGTTTATGTATACAAATCCTTTCTTGGTTTAAATAAAGTTTAGTTTACTGTCAATATAAAAAAATATATGCTTATAGCAAATGGGTAGGGTCACAAGTTCTTTCAGCTTAGTTTTAGTCTCTTGTAATTCGTCAGACACAATTCAATTGGCAATGGCTATGTAATAAACGTAAATTAAAGTTGCCAAATGCATACAACGCCTGCTTATATGCAGACAAGGTAATGAAAAGTGAAAATAAAAGAATAAATAATAAAACAGCTAATAGAAGAAAAATGAGCGACAGTAACATAGACTAGCTGAACGACAACATAAGTATTCTCGTCTGGTGTAGCTAACAACATTTTGCATTTACTTTACACATCTTATAGAATATAGTATGCTGTCCAATAAGGCATGTTCACACTCTGACATTCCACAGTAATGGTGATTTTGAATCATTTTCTATATCCTGAGTTATGAAAACTCCTTTATGACCCATTTTTGTTAGCGAAACTGTGCTGCCGTTTGGTATATGCGCGACAGTAAGTGACAAAAGAAAATTATCAGTCAAGTATTTCATTTTGCAACAGATATCAATACTTGTCATTACAAATGATCATTGGTCCTTTAAGCTATTCAAAACCTTTTTTTAAAATCTAATCAGTATGAACCTTTTAGTTACGAAAGGTCATTCAGTATTGAAACTTTCATATATATGATACTAAGATAAACATTCACATTTTTTTTATATAAAACTTTGATGTTCAGTCTTGTATCCCAATTACGTTTACCGTTTGTATATATTTCATAAATAATGAACTGTTTTGTTCCGAAAATATCAACTACATACCTTCATGCCATTGAAAATATACTTCTTATATTGTAAAGATATTTCAAAGCAAAACCAACAAGTGTCAAAATCAACTTGAGTTAAATCATCTTTAAAGGGCTCCGCAGGTTTTCATTACTTGGAGTATTTTGATCTTACAAATGCATATAAATGTGCCATAGGGCATAATTTATAAGGGAGACTTTGATTTTATTTTAAGTGACAACATTATGTTTTTTTTTTAATTTTACTGCTTTCGATTTGAAGGGGATTGATTTATATCAGATAGTCAACAAAGTTCTAACCTTGGAAGCGGATTTAACATAAACAGTGTCGTAAAATATACAATGAAAACAGATAAGACACAACTGTTAAAGCAACCCCTTTTGATTAAGCAAAATGAAAAACGTGTTTAAAAAAAACAGCGTTAATACAACCAGAATATTTGCTGTACTTATTTTTCATTGCATATCAATTAATGATACTAATAATTCAAAGATGCTGGTTGGAAAGCCAATTTTGTTCTATATGCATGTACATTCTTTATTTCTTCATGTTAGGGATTTACAAGCAATTATAAGATAAGTGTGTGTGGCTGCAGAGCTATTTGACAGTGTAATGCAATACTGCTTTGATATTGTAGCAGTCCAGCAGTAGATTATTCTTATATCAGAAGTATAATTATCGTTGATGTTGTTGTTGTTGTTGTTGCTGCTTTTAATTATGACTGCCGCGAGAAGTTACTGATTGTACTGTAACATTATGAAATCGTCGATGTTTTATTAAGAACTTGAAGTTAAAACGCTATCCGATATATGGGACACGAACGCAAAAACCTTTATTTCTGAAAACACGCTCCTTGGCAAGCTACAATTCGCCCCAAACTGGATTGCCGAATGGTCAGTACTTAAAAAAAATCAATTCCCCAAAAATTCATTAACGCCTTAAAGACAAATGATTATCGAATAGAACAAAATTTAACTTCTAATTTACTGATGAAAGACACAAACATTCTAAATTTCAAGAAAGAACTTTATTCACCAAATAAACTCAAAACGAAACAAATACTTGTCTTTACAAATTCGCATAGCAATAAAAACCCGTCACGAAATACAGAAATAAAATGGGAAGAGCAACTTTTAGCAAATAATGTCGAGTGGAAGCATATATGGATGCATATTAAAAGCTCGTACAGTTCCAACAAAGCCAAGCAGTTCCAATGGAAATTTCTTCATAATGCAATTTTTACGGAACACAGATTGAATATAATGCGATTATCAAATGGATTATGTAACATGTGCAAAAAGGAAAGAGAAACTTTAATCCATCTATTCTTTAGATGCGATAATATAAAACCCGTCATAAAACATCTAGAAGTCGTAATTAATGATCTTATAGATATACTCGACATCGAACCGCGCAATTTGAATTACGATTCAATAGCACTTGGCTTTTACAAGCCTCCTATGAAATGCAATATTTTAAATACTGTAATATTTGAAGCCAAGTGGCATATATGGAAATAAAAGGAACAGCTTTAAATTTGACAAAAAGTCATTTAACTCTGATACACTCTCATCAATTATTATTTGCTCAATAAAAGACCAACTAAAATGGCTAAATCCCAGGCGAGAAAATAAAACGGCGATTAAGTATTTATCAGACTTGCAGACGACAAATGCGTAATCTGACGATAACTACACCTGCATAATAATGTATTCTTTACCGATATAAATCGAGTAAGAAGTGCTCAATTAAAAAATAGTTATGTATATACATGAAGGTATGATACATCGACGATTTTTTCATGCAACCTACACTATTTTACTTGAATAAAATAAGGAAAAGAAAGAAAAGAAAAAAATAATAATAATATTAAAACACGGGGCAATGCTGTTTGAAAAAAAAAAAAGAACTTGAAGTTAGCAGTTCAGCACAGAAGTATATTTTTGTAATTAGCACTAACATTTATTTTGTTTTTTTGGTTACTATAAATGTTGTTCTCATTGCTTCTATTGTTGTTGACAATGATGGTTTTGAAAATGCTTCTGTTGGTAGTGCTGTTGATAATAATGCTGGTATTAATGACCTCCGCAGCAGTAAGGTACTATACTGCAACAATAGTGTAGCGATATGTAGTATAAGGTCATGCGGATAAATATAAGAAATTTGAAGTATACTTTTAACAGTAACCGTTATGAAATAAAAAGTACAACTACTAATAAATATATAAGTATATAAATTAAAAGGAGAAATGTATGAAGAAATGAAAAAATATGATAATGAAGAAGAGAAAGAAGAAGAAGAAGAAAAGATTTTAATGCAATGAAAAAGACGGATTGTTTTATCTTTATCTGTCCAATATAAATGTGTCGACTCTATTTGCTCCGGATTTTGGAAATAATCACTGGAGAGACGGAATAAACGAATTGTTTTGCCGTTATCTATCCAATATAAATGTGTCGACTCTATTTGCTCCGGATTTTGGAAATAGTCACTGGAGAGACGTAATATACGGATTGTTTTGTCGTTAACTGTTCAATATAATTGTGACGACTCTTTTTTCTCCGGATTTTTGAAAAAGTCACTAGAAAGACATAATATATGGATTCTTTTGTCTTATTTTGTCCGATATAAATGTGTCGACTCTATTAGCTCCGGAGTTTTGAAATAGTCACTGGAGAGACATAATATACGGAGCAGTATTATTTGTGTTGAATCATGAAAAATATATTGTTTTTATGATTTACATACTTTTTTTTACTGATATGCTAATAATGACAATCTATTGACAATTATAAATTAGCTTACAAAAATACATGGCTTGTTATGATATTTTTTTTATTGTTTCCAACAGGGAAAGAAATAACGACAGGTTGGTTACCGATTTTTGGATTATAATTCATTCGAATAGAACCGGAACAGTATGTGTATATTAACCGATTACAGGTGCGTTTGCGACGTTGATTTTACAAAGCAGGCATCATACTTGTGATCTCCTGGTTTGGAATCGGAATAATAATTGGATTATCATGAGTTTGATCCTAGTCTATCCCAGAACCTGATATCTCACGAATCAAGTCTATAAGCCACAAATGAAAAAAGCAGGGAATTCTATGCCTGTCCCACAATTCATAGCAATTGAACGCTAACTAAACTGTGACGTCATTCAGTCTTTCCTTTGAAGCAACTGACCAGTCAGCGTGCTCAATTATTGGTTTCCCAACATTGCTATTTAACAGACCCAATCGGGAGAGCTGGGTCCGCTCTACAGACTTGTTCGACCCTCACCAAGAACAACTTAAATACAATGATATATCATTCAGCAAGCTACTTACCTGCAATGCACTGGTTTTAACCCGGAAGATACTATGACAGATTTATAGAAGTTGCTTTTTTTTCAAAGTAGATGAGTAATAAATAAGCTTTATGGGGAGACGTGTGGATCATTCGAGTTATCTTATTGTGAATGTGTGAAAATTTATCTCCGTTGCGTTGAAGAGAAAAGACAACAAACTCATATTCAAGTATTGCAATAAACAATAAGACTGCGACACCAAGGCAATGGGTATATAAAGGAATTCGTTTCGGCAAATCGTAAAACATAAGTTAACTGCATTGTTGCCGAAATCTATCGTAAGACGCACTTGTAATGAGGAAAATAACATGGGTGTAAAGGAAGTGTTGATCGTGGCTTTTGGTACACTCACATTAATTCGGTTTGTATAACTTATTTTGCTTTTTTATTTTTTTTTAACCTTTTGCTTTTTTAAAAAAAAAAATTATATCTGGAAGGTTCCAATATGATAAAAAAAGGTTTTCATACCTTTATTTCGTTTCATATAAGGAAAAATGAGGCATAACTCTAGTCAATGTTTAAACGACATCCTTATGCGCAGATGTGTGATCATTTGTAACAAAAAAATATTTTATTGGAGTTATTTTAACAATAAATCAAAAAGAAAATATCCATTTGTTGTTTAAAGGGGCATTTCATATTGTATTCTAAAATGATAAATTCACCTCTCTATATATATAGATGGAAAATCTCTGGAAAATCTCTGGAAAATCCTTGCCCGTTTGAGGGTTTTCCTTGTATTCATGAGATGGGTGCAGATGCGGTTTAACCATAAGCAATAGTCACAAACTTTTATTTTATAAATTCACTTTTCACAATTTTATAAAGTTCAGAAAAACTCAATACATACGTCGAGTGCTCTGAAACTGATGTTCGTTCTTGATCAAACAAAATGTTGCCTTCGATAAACGATAAACTGGTGTTCATTCTTGGACAAGCAAAATGTTGACTTTGATAAACGATAAAGTTGTGTTGGTTCTTGGTCAAACAAAATGTTGCCTTCGATAAACGATAAACTGGTGTTCGTTCTTGGTCAAGCGAAATGTTGACTTTGATAAACGATAAACTGGTGTTCGTTCTTGGTCAAACGAAATGTTGACTTACATGATTATCAGTTTTCTTACAATATTAAACATTATTACACTGGTTAGTTTGATATCAAAAACTAATGTGTATACATCACTAAACGTCATCAAATATGTCATAAGGACGAAATGGATCAAACGTAATTTACGGAAGAATAAACTTACTCCGGCATGGTTGTCGCATATGTTGTGTTTTAACAATTAACACATTTCACCTTTATAGTTTTGACTTGGTGAGCTTTAACAATATAATTTATTTCCTGCACGATTAGTTTTTCAATAACTATATTATACATGTAATGTTCAAATATCACTTTCATATATTCAAAGCATTTTTTCAACGGAATTGTTTAAATACTTTTATTTTTTCGATAAAAACCCTACGGCTGAACTACTTTTTTCGTATCTTGCGTTTACAAAATAGCATCGACATTTTGACGGTCGGTTTAATATGGTACGAACAAAACGGTTCTACACTTATTTTGATAATAAGATAGAACAGAAACAGGTGCTAACTATTTTCATATGTTTATTATTCTATAATAACTAATGTCATCTTATGTTCAGCGATATTAACCGTAACAATCAGACTTTATTAAATTGTTTTGAAACACAATGAAGCATGCCACAGAATATTAATTTTTTACATACAGCGATACTTGATCTTGTAATAAACGTTCCGGGCATCATCGATTTAACCCGAGTAAACGGTTAAGCTAATACTTCGATTGTGTGAAATTCAAACATGACGCAGTGGTCATATCTCGTGACAAGTGTCAATACTTTTGTAAATTTCCATAGCAACACGTTTTTTCCTATAGTGCGCCATGAACAGCTTCTAATATCTAAATCGTAATGTTCCAACAAAATTGATAACTTTTTTTCTCCATATATTATTTTATATATTTCCACACCGTTCTAATACTGAAGTATGACGGAATTCGAACGAGTATCTACGATTGAATATGAGGTTTTAGACATTTCCGTCATGAAACAGTTTATTTACACATTAAATGTATTGATCAGTAAATTTTAAAATCAGATTAAAAACACGATTTATGCACGTTTAAGAGAGATATCTGCTATTATAAAAGCACCGAAGACAATGCGAATTCACGGAAATGTATGTCATGCACAAACAAGTTGTTTCGTTCTTTATATTAAAATAAGCATCTTCAAGTACTGGTTATGGCTCTTTAAATGTTCACTTCCTGTTTTTAGGCTCGGCTTAGCTGGTTATTGTTCAGAAAATTATCGATGCACATCAACATGCTACACAAAGACCAAGACTACAACAGGATGTGTGTTTCTTTTCCGATGTCCAAAATATAAGTATGACTTTAGTGTTATTTATAAGTATTGTTTTGTGTGGGTTTATTCAATAACATATTGGGAGCGATAGTGCAGTAGTGTTGGCATTTCAGTTGGGAAACCAAATTTCGCCAAGAAAAAAAACTAAATATGATGATGCAAAATTTAGACCAAAATTATTTGTTTTTTGAAAATCCCTAGACTCTAATGGTTAAAGTGAAAAAGCTTACTTTGCATCATTTACTGAAGTAGGTAAATGTTATGCAATTAAAAAACTTTTTAGTTAAAACATTTTTAAATCAATGACAAGCGATGTTCAGATTGTTTCTTAAGTGCATAAAATTGTCCAACTTAACAGTTATCATTATGCGGTGCATTGCCAATTGAAATGCGGCGTTTTAACTACGCAAAAGCAATGATTTGTATAGATATATTTGATCTTGAAATAGGTCAGTTTCGAAAACCTGCACAAGAACATGCAGTCGACAGGTATGCTGTGCTGGATATACCGGGTTCAAATGTCAATCACGTAAGTATCTTTTTTCCATATTACTGTTATCATTGTTGTTGTAATTTAGTATCAATGACACTTTTCTGATATTCAAAATCCTGTGTTTTTGTGAAAAAAACATTCATACTTCATATGTCAATTATGTAAAAAAAATATCGGATTATGTTATGTTTGGTAATGCTCTCTATTGTTTTAACGTTCTTCTTGGCCGAATGTGCGAAGGCAAAGCCATAATGTCACTTATCTCTCATAGCTGAGGTCCTTGGTTCGAGCATTGCTCTGTCAAAATACTTTATGTCAGAAAGTCTGTCAGTTACGGTTGTTTTACTCAGACCCAATATACCGCAATATACCGCAGTGATGGTCTAGGGGTATAGCGTCAGCCTCCTCGTAGGTTTGATCCCCGGCAGGGTAATACCAAAGACGTGAAAAAAGGTATTAAAAGCCTCCTCGCTTGGCACTCAATATTTAAAGGATAGTTTTAGGTCTGGTCGACCCGTTGGCAGACAGCAATATTGAAGTAAATTTTCACTCATATTCACGCGCTTGATCAATCACAGATAGCGAATCGTCATATGAAAATAGCATCTCCTGGTATTTGAATGGTAATATTAAAGAAATCAATAACATCTCTATAGAGCTAGTGGCACCGCACTAATATTGTAACATATGAAAATAATCTTAAAATAGTTTTCTCTAACATACCGTTAACGTAAAAATGATAAAGATAATATACTTTTTTTTGTTGTCACATTTATATGTCCGCGAATATGTGGAATACGATCAATGTCAACGATTTAAAAGATTTCTGCACACATAATGGAATACGAGTATTCTTATTTAACATTTGTATTTTGTATATACTAGTACAGACAAGTAGAGTGAAGTCGAAAGTTAAGTCTAAGATTTGACGTCTTTTAACGATATTTTGTCCGACAGTCATAGAAAAAGCACCTGACTCTCGTGCAGAAAACTGTGGGTTCTATCCCCGGCCAGATCATACTATAAACTTCAAAATTGATACTAGAAGCTTAAATCTTAGCATTCAGAAGATAGTGTCAGTATAATGTGGTTGGGCGAGGTCCCATACCATTTGTATACGTCATGTTACTCCAGTGTGGAAACGGTTACAATACTGTCTCAAGCAGCATCGTCATGATGACTTGAAAATGTGTTGAAAACTAGGTTTAACCTCATATAATAGAGGTGCAGAATGTTGATAGTGAATTTGGTTAAATGCTGGAAAGAATACAAGTCATTAATGTAAAAGAAATCCAGAATTGGTCACACATTTTCGAACTAAACAACTGGCAGCCAATGACCTTTGCGATAAATCAAATGTTAAAATGGATCATTGATCTTTGTACGAGAGTCGGTCATTAAGTACGTGGACATTCACTGTATATGTGATTGGTACGCTAGTCGCTAACATAGATTCGAAGTTTTCTGAACAACGTGCAGTGATAAACTCTCTTCATCAGTTGTTTTGGTACGACTTCAACACAACATATTTCGGGAATTTTTAAGCATTTAAACTTCATGAGGTTGTATACCTAGTTAATGACAGACCCTTTCATCGGGTTTAGTTGATTACATTAGCAATATAATGACAATTTCAATGCAGCATGTTGAGGTTTGCATAAAACATTTTAGGAAAGTTTGTATTTTGCAGCAATGTGTGGTGGTTCTACCGTGTGTCCAAATGGCGGAACATGCTTATTCCCAAACCAATGCAAGTGCCCTGTTGGATTTTCTTCACCTACATGTGCAGGTTTTGTATATACTATGTTATCAATTTGAAACATAATGCAAGATTTGTATGCTGACTATAATGACACGATCTTCTATCTATTGTTTGAAATGTTTTTGGGAAATGTAACCTGCCTAACTTTATATGAAAAGCAAAACAAATGTACGATCAAAATTTCGAATATTAAAGTTGTCTATTATACACACCAGGTGTCGTCGTTACCATGGATGTTTTTTTTACTGGCGGCTCAATGAATACTGAACTAGTGTTGGGGCAATCGGGGCATACTTATTAATTAAAGATAAGTCAAAACTATGATGGTTTCACTATCGTTGTTTCGAATTCTTATCATCGTTGTTGTAGTGTTTCGTTGTTTCGACTTTACTTAAAATACTAGATATGTAGCGACGGTTCCAACCGTAGAACTAGAACCCCTATTGTGATTCAGTGTTTAAAGTGATATGCAAGAGTAACTATTTGGTGATAAAAGTAAGTATGGTTTCAAGATATCCAAATTTTGATATGTATGTAAACAGATCAGGAACAAAAACTGAGTATGACGCCAAGTGTTGTCCGTTTGACACCCATGCATATGCATTCTTCGTAAGAACTGTTAAAACTGAGATTAGAAATGTCGGTTAATAAAAACATTAGAACGAAGCTTTTCGTATCAAATTCGTTATTTTCTATAAAACGTTTCTTCTTTATTGTATAATGATATTGCTCACAATGAAATCAATGATTTATAGTAACTTTTAATAAAATGTTTTAACTATGCAATTTGAAGATATATATTAAACACGATAAGTCCATTTCAGATATAAATGAATGTGCAAAAGGTACATCAGGTTGTCAACACTTTTGTTCAAACACAAACGGTTCTTTCAAGTGTTCCTGCAGGCCAGGCTATTACCTTTCGGCGGATGTCAAATCTTGTATTGGTAAAATTATTCGAATTCTACATTTTACATTTTATGGATAAATATTTGTATATAATTTTATATCAATAAGTTTCAGTTCTGATTGAAATACATCCAATTATATTCAGCGAGGGGTCAGAATTTCATGTTAGGAGGATTAACTGTTATATATTCTAGAAACAATTTTAATACGTTGTGTGTGTGTGTGTGTGTGTGTGTGTGTGTGTGTGTGTGAAGTCCATGTAAATGATGACTTAGAGGCTACATAAACATGGAGCATGGGGCGTCATTTACATTTTGCCGTTTTAGGGAGGGTGTTTTCTGTTTTTTATGGGGCTCTCCTTCTCTGAACCCATGTTGTTATTGTATTTGTATCTTTTTAAAAATTATTTTTGTTAGATGTCAACGAATGTCACACAAACAATGGCGGTTGCCAACACAGCTGTTCAAATACTAATGGCTCCTTCCAGTGCAACTGCAGAATAGGCTACACACTAAACCAAAATGGGAAAACATGTTCAGGTATATAATCTTATAACTCTGAATAAAGAATGTTTGTGTCAGTTTTTCGTTTGTAGACTTTTACAAATATTCCTATTATTATTATGTGTTTGATACCATCAAATGTTCAGATTTTGACAACATTTATTTGAATGTGTATTGGAAGAACGGTAGATTAAAAAAAACAGATAGCTTAAAATTAATTTCCAACTGAAAGATTTATTTGAGTCAAATATAACTTTGAGATGAACTTATTCAGGATTTTGAATGTAACTTGAATATTGGTATAGAGGAAGAATATGAACTTGTATGGTAAAAATGAGAATACACAAGGAAGGTTAAAATCATCATTTAGAAACGAATGAAAATAAAGATACAATTTCATAAATATATGGACAAGATGATCACATTCAAATTAGATGATTATTGTTATTATGTAAAAATTAGTACACAAGAAACGTCATTTTACAAAAGACGGGGCGGTATGGCAGTGAATAGAATGTTGGCTCCAATTACGCTACAGGTCGCGGGTTCAATCATCGGCTCTACAGGAGCAAATTTAGAGACAAGTAGGAAAACAATCAGCTGTTTGACTCAATCGACCTTCACATTGTCATTTTTTAATATAAGTAATATAATATTAACTTTCTTAGAAGACATTCCCACTTTTTGTCAACTTTAACATGTTGATCTTGATAGAAAAGTCGGTCTCATCCATCAATATGTGAGGTTAAAGTAATTTTGCATAGATGTCTTAAATTGACCAATTTATCTATAGGAACAATCAAATGGAGTACATTAAATTCTATATTTTGACATATCTTGTTTTATTTGTGTAATTTCAAAATGTAATTAAACAGATGTAAATGAGTGCCAGATTGGTTCCTCAACGTGTGATCACACCTGTGTGAACACAGACGGATCATACCGATGCCAATGTCGCCAAGGATACACTCTAGATTTGGACGGGAAAACGTGTCAAGGTTATTTATGTTCTTAATTGATATTTTATATCAGTGTTAACATATTGCCATATAAACACATGATACATTATATATTGTTCATATAAATTATATACAGTCATAGGCACTATCATTTCTTATTGGATTTTTATAGTTCCATTAGTGTCAAAATTGAGACATATTGTGGCCATGGGTTTTATGTGTGAGCAGGGTTGTGATTTAAAAACGTTATATTGTTTATGGATACACATAGATGATTTATTGTTAGATCACTCGTATGAAGATGATATGAGATGATATAGTATCTTTGTGAATTACATATTGTTATATATGCGTATATGATAAGAGTTAATTTAACACATTCATAGTTGTCAGAATATAGAATGTCAATCGTTATTACATGTGGATAGTTTAACTGTTAGTTGTTATACACATTAGTTCTATGATGTATGTTTATATTGATATACATGCATTTCATCTTAAGTTGATCAGATATATGATGCGCTCTTTAATATCATTAACCTTTTTGAAACTACGGGAAGCAATCCCATACTCAATATGTGGATTAAACATTTTTTTAAGTAAAGAGGAGCATTATTGATACGTTATGTACATTTACAACATAAATCAATCCGATAATGAAATAAATGATAGAAGAGAATGAGTGAATCGAGGACAGTATGTTTATTGTAAATTGTATACGCTATAATGTCCCTAGTCTTTTCTGCATGTAAGCCATCTTGGTGAAAATTTAGATAGTTTACGTATGTTCTTTTTAATCTTAAACGTCTTAGGCAAGTTATCATTGGAGTTTTAACGTATGCATGCTTTATTTGAAATCTAAAATACCAACAATATACCGACCGAATTAACGGTTGAATTTGTACCGTGATTCATCGCATTAACGTTGATAGATTTGGACGAATGTTCTGATGGTACAGCAATATGCGACCACCACTGCCACAACACCGTAGGCTCCCATGCCTGCTCATGTAGCGATGGGTACGGACTTGATGCCAACGGCAACTCATGTCAAGGTCGGTGTGTGTTATTATATGTTAGTGTTATGTCTGGGAGGAGAGATATTGGAAAAGAGTATGTCCAGTTGAGATGTTTAATCCAAGAGTGGCAGATATGTTATGTCCAGTTGCGATCTTTGATCCAAGAGTGGCAGAGTTGTTATGTCTGGCAGGAGAGATATTAGAAAGGCGTATGTGCAGTTGGATGTTTAATCCAAGAATGGCAGATATGTTATGTCTAGGAGGAGAGATATTAGAAAGGGGTATGTCCAGTTGAGATGTTTAATCCAAGAGTGGCAGATATGTTATGTCTGGGAGGAGAGATATTAGAAAGGGTTATGTCCAGTTGAGATATTTAATCTAAGAACGGCAGATTATGTTATGTCTGGGAGAAGAGATATTATAAAGGCGTATGTCCAGTTGAGATGTATAATGTAAGAGTGGCAGATATGTTATGTCTGGGAGGAGAGACATAACAAAAATAATTAGTAATTTTGATTACTTGTCAACTGGTAATTAGTATTTAAACGTGAAAAAACTTAATATAACATTCACTTAGTAAGTGTCGCACATTAAAATGACACGTGTTAATTGTTTAAAGGTATTAACGGTCACTTTGATTCTGTTGTTACTTAAAACTAATTTTAATAATGATGCAACTGCCGTTTTTTTGGATGCGCATATGAACCTAAACGCCCCGCAATATATGCAGAACATTATATTAATTTCTTTTATATTTTGTCATCACTCAACTACATTTTATTTCACTCATGTGTTGCCGTCTAAAAGAAAACAACAATTATTATATATATTAGTTTCATGTTTTTAATGTTGTGATAGAAAAAAATAAATAAAAAACGATAATTTGACACGTGAATATAATTTAAAAGCGACTTTAACATTGCCTTTTGTTCCTTTAAAATAGTAACATTTGTAAATTTACATATCTTAAGACATAAACGAATGTTCAGTAAACAATGGAAACTGTGGACAGGTTTGTTCCAACCAACCTGGGTCGTATAGATGTGAATGCCACGCTGGGTACAGACTCAGTAGGGACGGGCTTTCATGCACAGGTACAGACCATTTTAATAGTACGGAAAATGTAGATAACTCAATAAAGACCTAAAACAATGTTGTTTTTATGTTATTGGTGTGTGTTTTGAATCGATTTACCCTAACTTAAACCTTTGTACTTTTACATGTGCTATATAAATAGCAATTTATTTTAGGATGCAAAATGATAAAAGCTATTCATGTATTTTCTTCAATAGAATATACGAGTACATGTATATAATACCTATTTGCGCGTAGTCAACCTCAAGATAACATTTGGCTGAACTTAGCAGAATATATATAATACCTATTTGCGTGGTCAGCAACAAGATAACCTTTGGCTGAACTTAGCAGAATATAAATGACACCTATTCACATGTATATAGAAATAAGATATGTTTTTTCTTATTTTAGATATCGATGAATGTGACGAGTCCTTATCCGACTGTTCGCAGTTGTGCATAAACACATACGGGGGCTTCAGTTGTGCTTGCAATACAGGTTACATCTTGGACAATGATAATCGAACTTGCATTGGTAATGTACTAGTACATGTTGTTTATCATATAACAGTTCATAACAGTTCATAATATTAAGTCAATAACGGTATTACTGGTTATATAAATCTTATGTAGTTAGACCCGTTTTTGTCCCCTGTTTTGCGAAAAGCGGGAGACACTAATTTAGGTTGTCCGTTTGTCCGTCCGTAAGTCTGTCCGTCACACTTTTGGTTTCCGTGCAATAACTTTACAATGCCAAATCAAATACTTTGAAAATTTGAAACGATGTTTAGTTTGACAAAACACAAGGTAGGTTAGATTTTCGGGGTCGTGACTTTTTGGCATAGTTGAGTTGTGCTCCTTTAATTTGTGAAAAATCGTAATTTCCGTTCATTTGTCACAGTTTTGGGGGTTTCTGTGCAATACCTTAAGAAGGGCTGAATCAAATCTTTTGAAATTATAATACAATGTTATTATGAAAAAAACACAGATTATGTTCGATTTTAGGGGTTGTGGCATATGATGCCTCTTTAATTTTTGAAAATTCGTATTTTTTGTGTGTTTCCGTGCAATAACTTGAATCAATTATTTTGAAAAAAGCGGGGATCGTGAATTCACTGAATGTATTTGTTTACCCAAAAATGTCATATATCCATGCTTTTATGTCCATGATTCATAGACAGGCATCTATATTCCTTATATACCAAATAAATATGACGAAATGCATGATAAAATGTTCACTGGTCTTTAAAATAACTACAGACATTAAACAACAGCTACTCCTCTTTTGCAATTATATGGCTATGTCTTGCTTGCAATGGCTATTTTTATTTGAATAGTTTAACGCCATTTTTCTTGTTGAATGAATACACCAGTATGAGTCTGTCACAGTAACGTTGAACATAAATACTTCAGTAATTTTTCAGATGTTGACGATTGCTTGAGTGCAGAATGTAGCAATGGAGGCACATGTTTAGATGGAGTTGCATCGTTTACATGCCTATGTCAGAACGGTTTTACAGGGACACTTTGTGATACAGGTAATAATACATATATAAGGTATAGTATATATTATATAGCTGAAAGGGTTACAGGCGCGTAATAATTTGATCCTGTCAGTGGCCTATTTTCGAACACATGTGAAATAAGTCACTGTATTATACTGTATATACTGCTAATTTAGATTGCCATCCAAATTTCGTATAATTTTTTTTCTTCGCATAAATCGAGAGTGATAAGTGTTAGTTCCTTATGATACCTCCGCCGAAGGCGAAGGGGGATATGGTAATGATCTCCGTCCGTCCGTCCGTCCGTGCGTACGTCCGTCTCTAACACTTTTGTGAGCATAACACCAAAACTATTCAAACGATAATAATAAATAAATGTGTGTTGATTCTGTGAGTATGTTTGTCCTGCTTTCCAGTCCAGTCCTAGGTTTCCATTTTTTCACAGCTCCCAATATTTGTTGTGTGCTTCACGTAACGGCATTAAGATGTGACATTGTTGTAGAGTGCTTATTAAATGTAAACCATAGACGTATTACCTTCAACATATACGTTGTATATCTCTAGAACGCGAATTTTAAAAAGAACTGTATGAGATCAAATTAAAGTACACAACACGTCTATAAAAAGCGTAAAGCAGACTTTATTTTAACAATTTTGTTCTTGAGGATAATGCAAAATGCAAAATAAAGCAAATGTACCACATGTTTGATAAAAATTAATTCCTACAATAATATCAATACTGCTAATTAAATACAACTTGATTTTCGCTTTAAAAAATGTTTTTATTCTCGTAGCAATGGTATGAATTACTCTGATTTGGATGGTTTATTGCGTACTCATCAAAATATGAGGTTTATAAATGTTATTGCCTGTAATTTCAGACGTGGATGAATGTTATTTCATAAATGGAGGTTGCCAAGACATATGTACTAATACATTTGGATCGTATGTATGCGACTGCTCAGGAAACAGAACACTTGCGTCGGACGGTGTATCATGTTTGGGTATTACATTTGGTCAAAACTAGTCTCTCGAATAACGATTCTGGTCTGGTGTACCCTAATACACTCTAAGACAATTAAAAAACGCACCACTGACATGAAAGTATTTTTTCGTTTTTTTTTTGTTTTTTCTTTATTATTTCATAATATATACATTTTACATATATATTTTATATAATCCATACAGTTAATTTTTTTTATATGAATACAAGTAATTTTAGTGCAGAAAATGTCATCCGATTTCAAACAAAGTGTATATACGTTACGATTGCCGACTGTGCCTTTTATTATAAATATTTCATGACTGAGACTTGAGTTGTTTATGCATTTTATCCATTATTTGAAGCTACCCCTAAAAAGTGAAAATTTCATTTTGTTTATCATAAAATCATTTTCTGTGATATTTCAGGCAATGATAATTCTGTAACAGTATTTAAACGCTACGGAATTCAACGACAACTACTTCCAAAGGGTTGCTTTATTATGACATTAACGCAATGTAGAGATGGCAAAGATGTTCATGTTCTTTTGTCTTCAACTTCTCATTGGTATACGTCATTATCCAATCCCCGAACCACATACACATATGGCATCGTCTTCATCGAGGTGAATTCACTTTCGCTTCCAATGTCAATAAATGGCGCGACAATTATACGTGATTTCAATGATTTCACGATAAAGATAGGTGTAGATAGATTGAAGGAAAGTACTAGTTTACCTGTTGAAAATAATGTTACAAGACAATCTGCATGCCTGATATTTAACACAACAGCAAGTGACATCTTCGAGTTCGTTTCTGCTAATTCATTCTTCAAATCGTTTGTGAAAAATTTATCTCCTTTACTACCAAATATACTAACATTTATCAGTTCAGACACTGGGTTTCTTAATGCAATTGATCTTAAAACGAACCTTGTATATGGGCGTAACATGGAAAAAACTAAGTGGTGTGAGGGTGCGCCTGTACAACAAGATCATCTCTACAGCGTGTTCAGATTTGACACAAATTTTACCCTCAGCATCTATGGCAAGTCGGTCAATTTCCCCAAACTTCTAAATGGGAAGAAGTTCTGCATTATCGTTGATATCTGCCAAAGTTATGGTGGATCCGTGTTTTTCATGGTCCCAGACGAATCAAGAGACATTTTGACACAACTTACAGTGTTCAAGAACTTGAAAGAACAAGAGAAATTACAGATAAAACCACGGGGTATAGGGATATCGATTTCGAAAGGGGTTAATGTTCATTTTACTCAGAAGACACTTGAACTGTGGAACGGAGAACATATATTTAATTACCCGTAAGCCTTTTTTTATATCTTAAAAAATACAAGATGATTAAACATTATTAATTTAGAAATAGCTAGTTATAATTCTACATTTCAGATTTGAATATTTGGAAACAAAATGTTATGCACATTTCAGAGTGAACAAGATTCCTGCTTGAAGATAACTGTTGTTAGCCATGACCAAAGGCACGAATGGTTTATGCTATGGCGCGTTGTCTGTTGTATGTCGTCTGTCATCTGTCATCTGTTGTATGTTGTCTGTTGTCCATTAGCAGAACTTTCTCCGAAACCACTAAGCCAGTTTAACTCAAGGTCGCATGAATGTCTTATTGAATAGTAGACAATTTTATATTTTATATTTAAAATTTGAATTGGCCGCCGTTACTAAAAGTAGTAAAGAAATCTTTTTCGCATTAACCGCCAAACAAATTTTGAAAATATATATGTAGTAATGATTATCAACTATAGTTCTATTAGATTATACAAATGGTGCCCCTGGAGTTGAAAATGACCCCGTCCCGAGGGCTCAATTAGGGGACAAATGCAACTTTAATAAAAATTGTTGTCTTTTGTAAAATGGATCTAATTTTGCCAATATTTTATAGAATCATTATTTTGTCAAAGAGGTTGCACTGTCTGATGGGGTCAGGAGGCGCACTAATAGGGTTAACATTTAGTATTTGAAAGAGCATTTGCGTAAGAATCGGTCGCTCATATGTGTTCATATTTGACATAAAGTATCCATATGAGTAGGGTTGGCATGAAGATAAAAAATAAGGCGCTAGTATTTATATAGTTTAAACTTATTTATTTCATTTTGATAATGAAACAAGTTCTAACAGCTTAGGCAAATCACGCTCAAAGTCTTTCTGGTTAGAACCAGTACTAAGTATATGGGGCTCGGATGTATAATAAGATGATTTTTACTTTTATCTAGGAACGATTTTTATACATGTTGGCATCAATGTGTATAAAGAAACTCCAATTTAAAATCTAAATCATTGTGTGCTCATATTAAATCCCTATGAGTGGGCAAATGAAATTTGGACAAATCAAGGAGCGCGGACGTATAGGATTCCTGTCAGGGGACTTTATATTTTTACAGAGGAATGGTATAAGATTTTAAGCAGTTCCTTTTCATAGTAAGCAACGGTTTGTTCAGTATGCGTGTGGTGTGATTACTTATCTATAAGGTGAAAAAAACGACCCTACAAAAGAGCAAATTTTGTGAAATTACTATGTCCACTATAAGCAAGTAGAGCATCCGCATACCCTCTCTGGCCTCTTTTATAACGAATACTTTATATTCATTGTTGCTGTAAGTTGTAGCATTAATAAAAATGATGAATTGTAAATGTTGGGATTTTCAGTTGATGTAAAAAAGATATAATTCTAATGCTATCCTCTTTTAAAGAGAACTGTATGCAACAGAGATAAAACTATAGTTTTGATCAAATATTCGTTTTTGATAATTAGGTTGATAAAGTTATAAGTTATAATTGGCATGAAAATAGAAAGCTATTGAAATTGAGTTTTTGTAAACGTTGATTGATTGATTGATTGAATATTTAGTGTCATTTTTATGCCATCGAGGGCTAACAGACGATCAGTTAACCTAACCACTGTTTCCTGGGATTAACCAGTACTCGAGCACACCCCATCTCCGCAAGTAACTGATAACTTTCCCACTTGAATCAGCGGTGGGAGACGAATGAAAATGAGACACAATGTCGTATACCAATCATCACGGAGACTGTTGCCGAGCGGGGATTCGAACCCACGACCCCTGGGTTGATAGTCAGACGCACCACCGACTGAGCTAATCAGGCCCGGCTTTTTGTAAACGTTTAATTTTGCTTGATTTGATTGAACACGAAGGATAGACACATAATTTTTCATCTACTATATTGTGTATGTGTGTTGTAAAACTGACGATTGATTGGTTGATAGTTTAATATGACCTTGTGAATTGAAAGCAGCCCACTAACGCTAAGAAATGGTATGTTTTCAGTGCTTTTGGAAGGGGAGATTTATGGATCGGAGGAGATGTAGTTAAAGATTCCAAGAATTTTAAAGTTGAAGGAAGTTCAGATATTTATTTGTCGATTCCAAGTCCAGAAAGAGTAAGTTATATACAATGGTTTTGTGGTATTTGTTCTTGATGCGTTGTGGTACTTATAAACTCATTTGTTTTATATTTTTCTCGACCATTCCTAGAACGTAAATTCAATCTTAATTTCTTATCGATCAACCTTTGGATGACATTTTAATTTAGAATTTTCTGGTGTCATATTGAAATACTGACTGCCCTTACTAAACGCTTTGTTGAAAGCGTTTAATAAACTGATTAGTTTTTAATTATATGACTGTATAATTATAATTTAAAAATATTTCAAATAACACGCATTCTCGAATATAAAAACCGCTAGTAATTTCTGAAAACTAGTCTACATCTACCTTAGTATTTAAGTGTACCTTAGTATTTAAGTCTTATATCTCCTTAACGTTTTTCTGAATCCTATTTATTGTTATTGTTTGTCAATTGATGAATTGTAAATGATATATATGATACTATAATGTGTACGTACAATTATTGAATAAAGTCAATTTAAAGTACTGATAATTGCTTTACAAAAATATACATTTATTAATGGTCTTCAGCTATTTGATTAGGTTAAATATATGATATTTACCAACAAAAATTAATGCAATATATAATAACTTAAACATCTGGGTTAGGTTGTTCAAATTCTTTTAGCTTAACGCTTAGATTAAATACTATATGTTTAATATCTTTTATATTCAAGGTTTTCTCATAAAAGTGCAATGAGTTATAGCAGTAGAATAATATTTTGTTACGATTGTCAGTGTATTTTACCTTAAATGTATTAAATCTCAAAATTTCATGAATTGAATATTCTGCTTAATGTGGCGTTATGTTAACAGTGCTTTGAACAACTAGGTCCTATTGGTCAAATAATTAAGATTTGTTTTTTAAAGGGAATTTATCAGGATTATTTAAAACTTTTTTTCAATATATCATGCCTATATATACTCATTGACCCCATATTGCCAATACATGTATATATGTATTTTAACCTGTCAAAATAATATATTAAAAAGGGATTTCCTAGCTTGGGCTACTCGCCTAGGATAGTCTAAAATAGATTTCCCGCTTAAAAGTGCAAGATATTTTGTGACCTATTAAATGAGTCATGTGATTTAATTTTTATTTCAAATCGATCCGTTATACACAGGGGTGGATCCATGATTTCAGTTTAGAGGGGAAGGGGGCGCAACACGAAATCTGAATGGGCAAACACTTTTTCAGTAGAAATATGATGCATTTTAATAAAATATGGGAGTTTAGGAGAGAGGGGGTGTACGCCGGGGTTTTTAAAGAGTAGATCCGACATTGATACAGGTTTACATCTACTAAATATTGTTTCGTCTCAGAAAGAGTCCGAATGACGTTAATCAGTATTTAAGTGCTCTCTATTTTTCGAATGGGGATTTTGTTTCAAGTTTATCACTCCAATTCAAATATAGATTTTGTCACGTTTTGGTGGATTTGCCGTACCAAACCATTTGGATTATATTTATTAATGATCATCAGATGCCTTTTATCCATTTTAATAATTATTTTTATTTTTAAGACATTTCTTTTGCTTTTTTCCCTTTAAAGTATATTTCGATACTGTCTATAGTGCTTCAGTATAGTCTATCCCAGAACCTGATACCAATGAAAAAGCATAAAATTTTATCCTGCCCGACAATCATTGAATTCATAGCACTTGAACACTTACTAAACTGTGGCGTCACCAAACTATTAGTTGAAACAACTGACAAATCAACGTGCTCAATTGTGCTCAAATGTGGCTTTCCCAACATTGCTATTTAACGGACCGAATCGGGTCGGGAGAATTGAAATGTTTTTTATGATGGTGTTTATGTAATATTAAGTATCTGCAAATGAAGTTATATAATGTCATTCTCGTTTTTAGATGTTAACTGCAATGTTTATCGATCAATGGAATGTTTTAATCAAGATGTCTGCCACATCGATCTTGAAATTTAAAGTTTTCAAAGAAACCTTTAGCATACCTTTTGGAAATCTTAATACAAACATCTATATGTCTGTTGGCGGTAAGTAATAATGTTGATATAATATCAACTAGAAATAGTATCAAAATATGAGACTTTTGTTAAGCTACCATCAGGCCCCCGGTAAAATATTGAAAACGGTTTACACAAATATATTATAACCAGTTTAACGTACCACAAAATATTAACAAGATTGTCTCTGTTTAAGTCAAGATTTATCAATTGAAATAAGACAGTTTCTTAGTAAAACATATAATTTATACGCACAAACAATCTGATCCATATAAGTATATGCGCTTATGAATTATTATAATACAGTATAATCGATTCTTAACTTGTTGTGTCTCTATTGTCACATGTTATTTTACTCAAATACCCAAGAAGAACAAGAGTTTCCTTTTGCACAATTTGTAACATTTTTATTGTTGCCAATTTGTCTATTCGTAATGTTGCATGGCCACCTACGCGCCCAATGTGTACGTTATATATACAGCTAATTTTTGCAGTATAATCGGCGATCAGCTTGATAACGGTTTGAAAGTGTGGTAAAAACGCTTTGTTGCTGAACCAAGTGTACGCCTTCGGTGAAATTTTATAGCCGATACGAGCAGTAGTATACTTAAGTTAATCTGATCAGGACTATAGCCGTTTCCTCAATAGCCCGAGACAATTGACATTTCTGGTGCCCCGTTTTTGTATTTTATTTCTGTATTTATTTCCAGTGAATCAAAGTATATATACTATAAGAGATATGATGCATTTTTTAGCTGTTTAAACCCGAAATCGACTGTTTTGAATTTATATCACATATCAATAAATCAAACTGTAAAAGTAAGAATACATAGTATTACTATTTAATAAGTTTAAAGTGTGCCAAACTTTGTCTAGTGCGTCTACTGTTTTACATTTAAAATCGCTAACGAAATTTTGTTTTACGGTCATTATTCAATGTATAATGTGTGTAACATTATGGAATGTTACAATTGTAGATACTTCATATGCCATAAATAAATATATTGATATTTGTATGTATTGAAAAACATTATATGTATAAGTCAAGAAAACTTGAAGCTTGAATCTATGACAGATTAATGAGATAGGATGACAGTTTACTGGAGATAAATGATAGCCTAGGGTTATCTTGATGTATTGTTGACAAGTAAATGTTGTGGGCTAGACTTTAAGATCGGTAATTAGTTAACTGACCAATAGTAATGTAGAAATGAATAGTCCAATGATAGTATAGTTGTTTATTCATTCAGAGACTGGTTTTAGCAGAGAAAAGGAAGTTAAGTTTTAGCCACAGACAGAGTAGCATGTCAAAAGACTAGGATTAGGTTAAACGAGCGGAAGCGAGTTTTAAAATGTTAGCTTGTGACTTTTAACTTATGAGAACTTTATAATTATGTGAATACAATTTACTTATGATATATAAAGAGTTGTTTAGTCGATTATAAAACATGTGGCACCAGAAATTATAAAATGAACAAATTTATTTTCAAGGCACAATTTCAATCGTACATACTCGCCCTAGTCCGTCATCCTTCGACTTTAGAGTCAATTAGGATAATCGGCGAGATGGTCCGAGTGGGCACAATTTATCTACCCGAAATCGATGCAACCGGTCAATGTTTACGAATGATTGAGGAAACGGTAATACTCGTTGTCAAAAACACATAATCGGTTGAAACTTAAATACTCTGCCAGTTGACTATATCTTTCATTTTAGACGTAAACATAATATAACAACGACGCGTTATTCTTACCCTCGTGTTGACAATCAACAGGGGTGCCCTCCGTCACCGAGTGGTTAGAGGGGCTGTAGTCGAACAGACACTCACCTTTCATAGCTGAGGTCGTGGGTTGGAACCAAGCTCTGTCCAAAAACTATATGCAAAAAAGTCTGACAGTTACTTGCGGATTGACGATGGTTCTAATATAATGACTTATTATGAGGTTTTAATCCAACCATAAAAATGGATAAGTCATATATAACATGTCCTGCGTTGAACATTGCGTTAAACCCCGAAACACATCGAAAGTACCATATACTCATCTAATAGCACACTATATCATCCAAACTGGGAAGGACTTATGCAAATATCGATGTGTATGGAATATATACATATGCGTGCAGTTGGTAGATAAACACAATGGTTGTTCTCTAAATTAAATATGTGTTTTTTGTTTATACTATCGTTGTTGTTAAACATCCATGTACATCTTTCCTTTTAGGAACCCAACCAAGACAGTGGTGTGGAGATATGTCAAACCCTCCAGGAATATTTCTGACCACTACTTTAAAACTTAATCCATTTCTAGGCGTTCCTATTCTTGAGGATTGGATAATTGATTACACTAATGATGTGTATGCGTATTTTACAAGTGATGCCGGTTCACAAATAACTGACGATCTGGCAATCGATATTGTAAATGATATCATTCAGTTGAACTCCATCGTTAATAAGTTTAAGACGCTTATAAAATAGTCCATACAACAATTTGGTGACTTGATTAGGCATTCCACAAAAACGTATTTAATAAATTTGCAACATACAATCGAGGTAATGTATGACACGATCATCTTTACAATGAAAGACATCAAATCAGGAAATATAAAGAAAATAGTTGAAATAGCAAATACCATATGGGATCATTTCAAAGAAACAGAAAAATCAGTGACCGCCTTAGTAGATGCTATAGAGTTCCAAGTAGATGTTATTAGAGATAATTTCACCTCTATGATCAATCAGCATATAGTTATCATAAAGGACAATATAGACAATGCTGTTGGTAAAATGGCTCGGCAAGTACTCGACGCTGTTGAAGACTATAGTGGATTCGGTTTAAAATATAGAGCGACCATTTCTTTGTTTGGACTGAAACTTTTTGGTGTAGATATTGAACTTGTATATGCTGAGGACAATATCCGCCAATGCAGTAGATTTGATAAGGTTAATTCCCTATTAAAAGGTAAAGCCGTTCGTTTTCTAATCACATTTTCGAGGGAAAAAAAGCTAGGGAAATTCCTCCGAGTAACAGAGGGTGCAGGCGGTGGTGGTGCTTTTGGAATAGATTCGAAAATGATAATTGTCCAGCTTACTGCCTATTTCAATATTCTTGGTATAAAAGCAACTGCTGATTTATTCATAACTAACAACCGCATTCATGCCTATCTGGAAGGAAACATTTGGGGCCATTTCTTAGCACAGATAGATATCACAGCCGAACTTGGTAAAGAATGGGATCAATTGAAATATAATCTGAAAGGAAGTCTTGTAGCCAAAAGTCGAAAGAAACGTCAGACACAAACTGATAGCACGTCGTTTCAAGATAGTTATCTAGATGCGTTATTAAGTGTAACAAGTAAGATATCAGAAAATGCTAATAAAAGGCTCAGTCAGGTCCAACAAGGTGTTACAATAGCCCAAAATGGTTTAGCTAAAGCACAGAAATGGCTTAATGATCAAAAGGTTGTTCTAAGAAATGCGCATTCTGCATTTGATCAAGCTGTTGCTGCATTTGAATCTGCTAAACAAAAGTTAGAAGAAGCTAAAGGTCCATTTGAAAAAGCTGTCCAAGAATTAAATAATGCACAGAAAAATATTGATAACTTGTGCAAAATAAAATCTTGCAAAAGATTTTGCATTCCAGGGTTGAAATGCAGAACATGTCGGGGTCCATTTGGAATAAGATATCCATGCTGCCGATTTACAAAATGTATGATACAAATTTATGATCCAATTTGCTTAATTGCAAATACCGCGTGCAGGGTTATCAGACTGCTTGCTTATACTGCACTTGAAGTAGCTAAAATATTTGTTAAAATTCCAATGATGGCATTGGACGTCGCCAAAGGAATTGTATCAGTAGCACAGATTGTAGTTGATAAATCGAGGTTTGTTCTAGATGTAGCAGAGGGTGTTCTTGATATTGCAGTGCTTGGCCTTGAAGGAGCTAAAGGTGTCCTTGAAATAGCAAAATATGCCGTAGAAGCAGTCAAAATTGTGATTGGAGCTGCAGTTAAAGTGCTGCAATTAATGATTGAATTTGGTTTGAAAAACATTCTAGATGTGAGAAATTGTGGCTTCAATATTGACATATCAACAATCGACTTGCCAATTTTTGACGTATCCTGCCAAGTAAATGCATTTAAATTAGGTTGGAAAACTATTTCGCTGAGAATTAATTTCAACAATGTACTTCAAAGCATCTGGCAAGCTGCTACAGAAACCATAAAAGCTATTATGAACAGTTTTGTTGATTTTATCGGAAAACGAAAAAAACGCGAGATCGTATTTGATTCTACAACAAGAATGCATCTTCTTATTCGTAAAATGAGAGAAACAGACCAAGGCATTTTCAATACTTCTGAGAGTGTTTTCAATGAGACTATTAATGTCATCAGCGGCACGATTGGGGCCGGTGCAACCATTAGTAGCGATTATGATAGCAGGGTGTTACTGTACGAAGCAAAATGTACGACGATAACACAAGTTTATCTATTTCTGCAAGATACGTTTGACACGTTGTTTGATATCGTAAACGAGACAAAGTCATACATTGATCAAGCTGAATCAGTAACCGCAGAAATAGAAGCTGACGTTTTAAACATTGATACAATGAGCGGAAATGTGACTTTAGAAAACGCCGATATCAGTATAGAATACGCAATGGAGGATTACAATTTAACGAGTGACGACCTTGAAAATGCTCTGAACGACGCCAAGGTATCGATGTCTACTGACCCGTTGCTACAAGAGACAATACATACAGCTGAGTTTGCTAAAGACAACATACAATCTGAAATATCAGCCACTGATTCGTTTCATGTGCTAAATCACTGGCTATTGGCAATGGAAAACATGACGAAGGACTATTTTGACGACAGAACCAAGTGCGCAAGTTTCCAAGATTGTGTTTTGTATTCTATATTCACCCTATATGATCTGTACTCAGCTGAAGTCCATCCAAATATGAAAGTTATTGAAAATGCAATATCTCTTCTTGAAACTAATATATTAGAACTCTTTTCAAATACATCTCAAGGTATTCTGGCAGTACACAAATACTCTGTTTCAATCCAGAACACATTAAGTACGCTATCTGATATGAATCTGTTCTGTTCACAAGCACCTCGGTTTGTCCTTCCACTGCACAACCAAACAATAATACGTGGAACTAACTTCGCTCTGCGGTGTTATGTGACTGCTGATCCACTACCAAGGTTTTGGTGGTATAAAAACGACGAACCTCTGGACAATGTCAACTCAGAAACGATAATGATTAAAAACGTCACAGACGAGGACGAGGCTGTATATAAATGTGTGGCGGGAAATATTGTCGCAAACTTATCTTCCAATGATGCCTATCTGTTTGTTAAAGGTTAGTTAATATAAACCCTGTCACAGTCGAATTCATAAAAAATGTTCACTATTTCCCAAAATAACGGTGGAGAAGTGATTATGATCTTATATGCATTCTCATTCTTTAAACGTTTAAATCATATTTAGTACATCTATTTCATGATGTTGCAGTTTGCTTTACCATGAAGCATGATTTACCAATCACGAATGCACTATCAGGGTGCACTTCGTACTGAAACGCTTCTATCGTTTCTATCGTTTCGGGAGACTACTTAATTTATTGCTTTATTCTTTTGACAGTTTGTTTATTTCATTTATGCTTAAAAGCCCACGAAGCGTTACATTTAATTTCAAATACAAAGCTATACTACAAACAAAATAAAAATGATATATAAATATATATATGATCGTGTGATATGATCACACTTTTTTTAATTCTTCTGTGATGTGTGCCTGTGTGAATATTCATGAATATATATGTCGTTTAATAGTAGTAAGAAACGATAGTGTTGATCACAGACTGTTTGAAAAAAATGTAGTTGTTAAATACCATGTGTATTGTCATCTTTATTTGAAAAAAGCAATTAAAATATCACATGTTGCAGATCCTGTGACTATAGTACCAGATGCTACGGACACGAACCTCGAAACTGAGCCTATAGAAACGTTACTAGGTAAGAAGTCAACTTAAAGAACTGGACATATACTAAATGTATTGCTCTTAGCTACCGATTGATTATTAACGGCGGATAATCAATCAGTAATTTCCTGGCTTTTCAAAGACAGTATAACATGTGTTTGCTAAGGAATATATTAATAATCGTCAATAGTGTGTCAAATTTGTTATATGTTCAAATATACAAGATCTGTATATAAGAAAAGGTCTATAATCTATAATATATTATTTTGGCGTAGCATTAAACAGGTCAATATGCCAATCGTTCTAACGAATGCATAAATCCAGTTAATCATCAGACGGTGTGTCATGCTCAGAATACATACTTTCTACAAATAAATTTGAAATCTGACAATCTTCACACATAACTTACAATCGCTATCTTCATAGCATCCGGCATCGCCGAATACCCACGGGTAATCGTTCGGATGGAGAGTATTGGAATTGATAGCCGGAGGGATCCAACAATGACCATCCAACTTCTAATTAAGCCCTGCTTGTCCAAATGTTTCAGAAGAAAATTTACTGGTTACTTGTAGACTGGCGCTAGTTTCATTACGGTCATTTTGCTTCCATTGGACGTATTTCTCCGTATACCAGTAATACTAAATAAAACTGTGTTGAAAATTAATTAACTTTCGTTGAAACAAACAAACAAAGCGTTCATGTATTTCAGAACAGAGCAGAGCATTATTCTATTTTGGGTTAAGCATTTCACAGTTTTACTCCGTAAATACACCAGACACATCCAAAAGAACGTAACAATAGTAAATACAATAATTGTGAACAATGTCCGTCCTAGTATAAGTGGCAGTTGTAGTAGTAGTAGTAGTAGTATTAGTAATAGTAAAAGTAGTAGTAGCAGTAGTAGTAGTAGTAGTAGTAGTAGTAGTAGTAGTAAAAGTAGTAGTAGTTGTAGGAGTTGTAGTAGTAGTAGTAGTAGTTGTAGCAGTAGCAGTAGCAATAGCAGCAGTAGTAGTGGTAGTAGGTAGGTAGGTAGGTAGGTAGTAGTAGTAGTAGTAGTAGTAGTAGTAGTAGTAATAGTAGCAGCAGCAGTAGTAGTAGTAGTAGTAGTAGTAGTAGCAGCAGCAGCAGCAGCAGCAGCAGAAGTAGTAGTAGTAGTTGTAGTAGTAATAGTAGTACTAGTAGTAGTAGTAGTAGTATTAGTTATGGTAGTAGTAGTAGTAGTAGTAGTAGTAGTAGTAGGAGTAGTAGTAGTAGAAGTAGTAGTAGTTGTATAAGCATTAGTAGTAGTAGCAGCAGCAGCAGCAGCAGCAGTATTATCATTATTATTATTTTATTATTATAATAATTATTATTATTAGTAGTAGAAGAAGAAGAAGTTACAGTAGTAGTAGTAGTAGTAGTAGTAGTAGCAGTAGCAGTAGCAGTCGGTAGAAGTAACAGTAGCAGTAGCAGTAGTAGTAGTAGTAGTAGTGGGTATTATTATTAGTATTAGTATTAGTAGTAGTAGTAGTAGTTGTATTAGCATAAATAGTAGTAGTAGTAGCAGCAGCAGCAGCAGTAAATTATTATTACATTATTATTTTATTATTATAATAATTATTATTAGCAGTAGTAGTAGTAGAAGAAGTTACAGTAGTAGTCGTAGTAGTAGAAGTAATAGTAGCATTATTATTATTATTATTATTATTACTAGTAGTAGTAGTAGTTGTAGTTGTAGTAGTAGTAGTAGTAGTAGTAGAAGAAGTGACAGTAGCAGTAGTAGTTATACTAGTAGTAGTAGTAGCAGTTGTAATAGTAGTAGTAGTGTTACAGTAGTAGTAGTAGTAGTAGTAGTAGTAGTAGTAGTAGTAGTAGTAGTAGTAGTAGTAGTAGTAGTAGTAGTAGTAGTGTAACAGTAGTAGTAGTAGTAGTAGTAGTAGTAGTGTAACAGTAGTAATAGTAGTAGTAGTAGTAGTAGTAGTAGTAGTAGTAGTAGTTTTGAGAGTGAAAAAATGACTGGATGATTATTCTTATTCACATAAATTTTAAGATCAAATTTAAAAGTTTTTTTACATTAAATTTATGCATAATCACTTTTAGTGTTAGGTTCTTTTTTCCTTATTATCCTCATGAATCTTTAGAAATATACAATCACATGATATTGATATAACTAACGTATTACAGACGAGCAACAAGTGATACTAGCAAGTACCTTCAGTGTCCTGGCTGCTGGAATCATAGTGGTAGTCGTTGTCGTGATTTGGAAGAAAAAAGCAAGGTATTACAATGATTTAATTGTAATGTGAGCCTTCACTACATATACATCTGAACGCTTTTGTATTTGTAAAATGTATTTTTGACAGGTCTTTGATTATTACAAATCCATTTTTCCTTCGTTTAATAATGACATTGTATAATATTTGTGTTATTTCCTTTTCGATTTTTCGAGACATTTCCGCCATTTAGTTTCATAACTCACACATGCTTTTAGGTAAGGGATAGTTTCATATTGACTATCAAAAGACAAAACATGGATATAAAACTATCTTCAGTTAACATAATGCTAGTATAATGTAATATGTTTATTAGTTTATTTAAACCAAACATGGCCCATGAAACATACAATAACACACACATACATATTATAAAGGTACATGACAGACATTTCTAATGAGATATAATGCATCAAGAATATATCAATCAATATTTGTAAACATTTTAGAAAGAAAATACAATTTAGATCACGGGAGACATCAATTCTTGTAATTACGAATAGTGCGTTGACAGTATGCATGAAACAATATCAGACTTATAAAGTATTGTTTTCAATACGGGGCTGTAAACTTATTGATAAGCAATCTTAATTCAAAAGCTTAATGAACATAACGCTTCGATCACCGGATGCTCCACTTTTAAAGATTGGGATAATGTGTCCTTCAGTCCAGCTGTCATGGAAATATCTCCTGGATAAACATGTATTAGACAGTGTATGTACATAAGGCAATAATGCATCCGATCATGTTTTTAAAATCTCGTTTAATAATAAATTGGGCCCAGCACTCGAATGGTTACGTAATTGTTTTATGGAATTAAGAAGTTCGTGTGATTTTATTTTCACGTCAAGTTCTTCAAATATAATTTGGATTTCACCATTGAGATATCTGGAATTAAAATACATAATGTCTTCATCCGATTGATAGAAATTATTATTAGGGTCATTTATAGCCTTAAAATATTTTGCGAAAGTGCAGAAACAAAGGAAGGTGACTCTTTAGTAGTTGAACCTTTAGTAATTTCCAGTATTCGTTTACCTTTGACAATCCTGCGTTCATAAGTTTATTTGTATTAATTTTACGATCTTCGGATCGTTTTTTTTCTAATAATATGTTTATATTTAGACTGCTCTTTGTTCATCCTTATTCTATTTACATCGGGGTTACACTTCCGGTGCAAATTCAGTTTATCAAAGAAATTTTTCCTTGCATCCTTACATTCTTCATTAAACCAATATTTTTTTTGTTTTCTACGTTATCATCTTTCTTACCTGAAATTCATTATTTTGTTTAAGCAATAGAGAACAAACTTCACTAAATCACATTAAACTGTTGAAATGTATGATGTTTTCACTTACACCTTCGTTATCACTCACATTTTTAACGTCAGTTGTTAGTGTATTAAGTTTACTTTTAATTTCTTCGCTATATATAGAATTTATATAATCGTCACATTTTTTTCGATTTCCATCTATAATTAAAGCTAACCTGTTCATTTGGTGTTTTAATTGATTCGTTAGAATTTATATATATCGTATTGTTACACTCCATGGAAAAATCAATAGCGCAATGGTCAGATAAAATGTTTGGGTACTCACTCTAAAACCACTGTACAAATCGAAAATAGACTGACTTGCTAATACATAATCAACTACCCTATTACCAAGAGAACTGACATATGTATACTTCCCGACTCTACCACCTACACCGACTCGGCCATTTAAAATTCTCAAACCAGACTCTTTACAAAAATCTATACGTAAATTACCATTTAGATTCTTGATTAGAACTTGTCCTGGTAAACCCGAGGTATAACTAAGTCTGGATGGTAGTCGTCCGGTAGTATAATATCAGCATGTACATCAAAATAATCGTTTTCAACATAATCCTTTAACTACCTGGCTCTTCTGTGCAAGTCCCCTTACAACAAACAATTATATGTTTATCGTTAACTTTGTAATTATTGTCATTCCACATTGAAAATACTGCTTTTGCATTTAAGCCATAAAATATCGTCACTGTCATATTCGTATAACTCAATATAATCCGTTTAATTGTTTTTAATATAGCAGGCAATATTTTCTTTATATTTACTTTACTAGACTTTATGCCAGAGATGCGAAACTAATTGGAAGCTTTGCAAGCCTGAACATGGTCCGACCGACAACGCCAAAGCCTGTCTTCCAAGGTGCGGATCCCGGAGCGAATAATCCGATAAAGGCAAACAGGATTGCATGGGCAGTGACCGACAGTGGTTCCGAAAACATTAAACGATAGTATTAAAGAATGTATTGAAAACGATAGTAAAGGACAAATTGCATAATCATTATCCCAGAATCTTAGTAGCTTTCTAGAATTGTGTATATATTTTACGTAGCAACGGTTTTATGTATGACAGTTTTAATAACTGTTTTTTTATTGCCTTATACAAAGAAAACCATTATATATGTATAAAATACAAGTAAAGGTATTTAGATGCGGTATTCTATCTTTTGTGTGATTCAACATCATCTTCACCTGCAAGAACGTCAGACAAATCGGTTTGACTGTTCTTTAACAGAAATGACAACATTGAAAAACTTTAGTGGATATTTGCTATATATACGAGTATCAAAAAATGTCTTTTTTTATTGCATTAATTTGAGCCAAATGTTATGTGTATGGGGTTTTTCAGCTTTTTTAACAGGCGGTCAGCGTACATTGTTCATTGGATCCACCAGACGATTATCCAGTACTAGACGCTACCAGTCGGAACCAACGTTTCTTTGCAAGTCTAGTTCCCTAAATATAGGTACGAAATTCATGGCCGTTTACTGCTAGAATACACACGAAGTCAAACAATCCGGACTGTTTTATAATTCAAGGGCCATAACTCTAACAACCAGCCGATTTAGCCAGTTCAAGAAGTTTCCGAAATAGTATGATTAAAAAACTGTGTACGTATGACCAGGACCTAATGATTACTATAAATGCTAGAATGCACATACAATAAAATTCTTGACGATTTAAGGATATACATGTAACTTATTTTTCTGATTTGGTCACTTGAAAAAAATTGTCCAAAATATTATCGTTTGGCAAATATCAAAATTACAGGTGTTAGAGTGAACGCCACATACAATAATGTAATATTAATTATTCGATTCAGCAAGTTCAATAACTAGTCCGAGATATTTTAGTTAGATAACTACTGTGTAAGTAAGTTTGGTGAAATAAAGATGGAAACTGCGAGCACTATAGTGTACATAAATAAAGAAAATTTTTGACGATTCAATACCACAATTTCGCTTTGTTCTCTTCAAATACATGTGTCCGAGATATGGTTATATAACGACTGTGTATGTTTGATGAAGATCAAATGGAAGCGGCGGATATGGTGTGCACACAATGTCAAATGGTGCAGTTTTTCACAATTCATGGGATTCAACTCCGGCATTAATTATCCGATTTAGCTTCTTAAATTACTTTTTTCCCTAGCTATTACGGTTATATTACCACTGTGTAATTTGGGTGAGATCAAATGAAAACACGGGTGCTAGAGTGCACAATATGACAAAAAAAAGCATATTTATGTTTCAAGGGCCATAACTCTGACATTAATGATTCGATTTGATCAGTTTAAAAACTGCCCGAGATATTGTTATTATATAAGTAATAGGTTCGATCATACGTACGGGTGGCCGGACAATGGACGACGGAATTACGACATTTAGAATACCTCACTTTTAGCTTTGCTCAGATGAGCTTAAAAAGATTCAAATAAAATTTAAATAGCATAATGCAATATAAGTCAATAAGTACATTAAATGAATATATATTTTGTTTTCTTACTTCAGATGGAAATCTGATATACAATAGGAAAGTGCCTTATGTGCACAAATAACTTAAGTAATGAATTACATTATATGTATATTGTATGTCAATGTCCTTTTTGTATATATCCAAACTTAGATTGTGAAATAGATAATTGAACTATAACTGTAAATATGATATATTTGTATTTTAATTCATATACGTTATATAGTCGTGGTGTAAAATAAAACAATGTGGTGTTTATTGTTGTTTCTTTTTGTTTGTTCCCTCGATTCAAATGCTATTAATAAAAGACTTCGCAAATACAACTAAAACAACATTTATTCAGTAAGGTAATGTGAAAATAACATTTTTTCTTGTTCTGTTTCAACACACATTCCGAAAGACGGGTCGTTTTTTCTTTTGTAAGAATCCAAATGTTAGGCAAAACATTTATATTGATAATAATATAATTACACATACAATGTAGCAGTACGGATATCATTTACACACAATATTATCAATAATTACAACATGAAGAGATATCGATATTACCAACACGATACCATAACTATACGCACTTCCCGACCGTCTTCAAGAAAGGGGAACCAGTATAACCAGTGTAACGGATATTTAAAGGGTCGCGTTATATAATTAAGATAAATTACCATGTTCAATTTTGTATAATTTTGGAAAGAGGCCAAACTGGTTAATGATTTAAAAGAAACGCATGACAATCACGATGAATTAGAGAGAAATCACAAAACATTCGAAATCAAGTTAGGCACAAACCGGCTTTGATTTAAACTTATTTATGTTACATAGATTGTAAACAATTAATTACAAATAAGACAAATCATGGTCAAAAGGCTCTTTAGATAACACAGGAAATGCTCTCTAAATAACACCAGAAAAGCGCTTAAGATAACACCAGAAACGCTCATTATATAACACCAGAAATGCTCTTTAGATAACACAAGAAATGCTCATTTAAAAAAACAAGAAATGCTCATTAAATAACACCAGAAAAGCTCTTAAGATGACACCAGAAATGCTCATTAAAAAACACAAGAAATACTCATTAAATAACACCAAAAAGCTCTTTAAATAACACCAGAAATGCTCATTAAAAAACTCAAGAAATGCTCTTTAAATAACACCAGAAAAGCTGTCTTTAAATAAAAGCAAAAAGGCTCTTTTAATAACGCCAGAAAATTATTCTTCAGTAACATCAGAACAAAATATAAATAACTCTAGAAAAGCTCTTAACAACATCAGAATGGTTCTTTAACTAGCATCAGAAAGGACATTAAGTAAAACCAGAATAACACCAAAAATAGTATTTAAATAACACCAGAAAGGCTCTTTAAATAACAACAGAAAAACGTTTACAATAACACTATACAAGCTGTCTTTTAATTACAGCAGAAAGACTCTTTGAATATCGCTGCCAGAAAATTATCCTTTCAATACAACCAGAAAAGCTGTAATTATCATTAAAATGGTTCTTTTACTAACACCAGAAAGGTCATTAAATAACACCAGAAAAGCTCTTTAGGAACACAAGAAAGGTTCTTTAAATAACACCAGACAGGCTCTTTAAAAAACATCAAAAACGTTATTTAAATAACAGCTTTTTAGTAAAACCAGAAAGGCGTTTTAAATAAAAATCTCTTTTAATAACACCGGAATAACACCTGAAATACTCTTTCAATAACACCAGAAATACTATCTTTAAATAACACCAGAAATGCTCTCTTTAGGTAACATCGGACAAGCTCTTAATAGTATCAGAATGGTTCTTTAAATAACACCAGAAAGGCCATTTAAACAGCAGAAAAGTTCTTTAAATAACACTAGAATAACACGAGAAAAGCTCTTTACGTAACACCAGAAATGTCCTTTAAATAACACCAGATTTTTAAAATAACCCCAGAAAGGCTCTTTAAACTGATTACACAAGACAAACTCGTTGAATAACACCAGGAATACTCCTTAAATAACACCAGAAATACTCTTTAAATGATACCAGAAAAAACTATTTAAATAACACCAGAAAGACTCTGTGAATAACACCAGAAAGAATCTTTAAACAACAGCAGCAATGCTATCTTTAAAAAACATCAGAAAAGTTATTTAAATTACAAAAGCTTTTAAAGTAAAACCAGAAAGGCGTTTTAAAGAAAAATCTCTTTAAATAACACCGGAATAACACCAGAAAGGCTCTTTTGGTAACACAAAAAAACCTCGTTAAACAACACCATAAAAACTCATTATATAACACCAGAATAACACAGAAACGCTCTTAAAGTAAAATCCAGAAAGGTTTTTTAATAACACAATTAAGACCCAATAAGACCCAACAGCAGAAAAGCTCCAAAAACGCATCTTAAGTTCATTAAGGTTCTTTAAAAAATATCAGAAAGCCTACACTTTAAATAACACAAGAAAAAAATCTAAAAGTTATACCAAAAAGGCTCTTTAAATTACACAAGAAAGACTTTTTAAATAACAAAAAAAAATGCTCTTTGAATAATACCAGAAATACTATTTAAATGACACTAAAAAGACTATTTAAATTACATCAGAAAGGCGCTTTGAATAACACCAGAAATACTCTTTAAATAACACCAGAAAGTCTCTTTAAATAACACCAGAAATACTCTTTAGATAACATCAGAAAGGCTCGTTGAATAATACCAGAATGGCTCTTTAAATTACACCAGAAAGGCTCTTTAAGTAACACCAGAAATACTCTTTCAATAACATTAGAAAGACTCAATGGAAAACACAAGAAATGGTATTTGAATAACACAAGAAATGGTATTTCAATAACACCAGATATGCTCTCTTTAGTAACATCTGACAAGCTCTTAATAGTATCAGAATGGTTCTTTAATAACACCAGAAAGGTCATTAAAACAGCAGAAAAGTTCTTTAAATAACACTAGAATAACACGAGAAAAGCTCTTTACGTAACACCAGAAATGTCCTTTAAATTTTTTAAGTAACCCCAGAAAGGCTCTTTAAACTGATTACACAAGACAAATCGTTGATTAACACCAGAAATACTCTTTAAATAACCCCAAAAAGGCTCTTTAAATTAAAGAAGAACGACTCTTTGAATAACACCAGAAATATTCTTTGAATAACATAAGAACGACTCTTTAAATAACACAAGAAAGACTATTTGAATAACACCAGAAAGGCTCTTTGAATAACACCAGAAAGATTCTTTAAAAACACCAGAAATACACTTTAAATAACATCAAAATGACTCTTTGAATAACAACAGAAATGCATTTTTTTTAATAACACCAGAAATACTCTTTAAATAACACTAAAAAAGCTCCTTAAATAACACTAGAAATACTCTTTAAACAATACTAGAAAAAACTATTTAAATAACACCAGAAATGCTCTTTGAATAACAACAGAAATACCCTTTAAATTACACCAGATGGACTCTTTAAACAACAGCAGCAATGCTATCTTAAAAAACACACGAGAAATGCTCTCTTAAGATAACATCGGACAAGCTCTTAATAACACTAGAAAGGCCATTAAAAAAAGTTCTTTAAATAACACTAGATTAACACCAGAAAAACTCTTAACGTAACAACAGAAAAGTTCCCTAAATACTACTAAAATAAAACCAGAAACTATAAAGTTAAACAACACCGTAACCACTTTTACAACAACTCCAGAAAAAAATCAATAGAGGCTTTTTAAATAACACCAGAAAGGCTCTTTAAATAACACCAGAAAGGCTCTTTAAATAACACCAGAAAGGCTCTTTAAATAAATGCAGGGAGATTCTCTTAATAACAACAAAATGCTCTAAAAAATATTCTCAAGAACGGTTCTGAAAAATAACATCAGAAAGACTCTCATTATAACCCAAGAATGGCCATTTAAACATCATTTTTTAAAATAAATCTTTAAACAAATTTTAAAGCTCTCCAAATAACACCATAACAATTTTCTAAATAACTACAAGAAAACTCTGTAAATAACACCAGAAACGCTATATAAATAACATAAGAACTGTTCTCTAAATAACACCGCAACCGTTTTCTAAACAACTAATAACATTGTAACAGTTCTCTAAAACACCAGAAAAAACCCTCTGTAAATAGCGACAGAAAAGCTCTATAAATAACACCAGAAACGCTATATAAATAACATAAGAACTGTTCTTTAAAGAACACCGTAACAGTTCTCTAAAAACACCAGAAAAAATGTAAATAACTACAGCCAAGCTCTATAAATAACACCAGAAACGCTATATAAATAACATAAAAAATGTTCTTTAAATAACACCATAACAGTTATTTAAAAAAAAAGAAAGAAAATCTCTATAAATAACACCAGAAACGCTATAAAAATAACATGAGAACTGTTCTTCAAATAACACCATAACAGTCATCTTAATAACTACAGAAAAACTACATAAATAACACCAGAAACGCTATATAAATAACATAAGAACTGTTCTCTAAATAACACCATAACAGTTATCTAAATAACTACAGAAAATCTCTATAAATGACACCAGAAACGTTATATAAATAACATAATAACAGTTCTCTAAATAACACCGCAAAGTTTTCTAAACAACTACAGTCAAACTCTATAAATAACACCAGAAACATAGCATAAATAACATAAAACTGTTCTTTAAATAACACCATAACAGTTATCTAAATAACTACAGATAGTCTCTATAAATAACACCAGAAACGCTTTATAAATAACATAAGAACTGTTCTCTAAATAACACCAAAAACAGTTACCTAAATAACTACAAATAAACTCTATAAATAACACCAGAAACGCTATATAAATAACATAAGAACTGTTCTCTTAATAACACCGTAACAGTTCTCTAAAAACACCAGAAAAAAATTCTGTAAATAACGACAGAAAATCTCTATAAATAACACCAGAAACGCTATATAAATAATATAATAACTGTTCTCTAAACAACACCGCAAAGGTTTTCTAAATAACTACAGAAAAGCTCTATAAATAACAATACAAACGCTTTATAAATAACATAAGAACTGTTCTCTAAATAACATAAGAACCCATCTCTAAATAACATCGTAACAGTTCTCTAAAAACACCAGAAAAAATATGTAAATAACTACAGTCAAGCTCTATAAATAACACCAAAAACGCTATATAAATAACATAAAAACTGTTCTTTAAATAACACCATAACAGTTATCTTAATAACTACAGAAAATCTCTATAAATAACACCAGAAACGCTATATAAATAACATAAGAACTGTTCTCTAAAGAACACCGTAACAGTTCTCTAAAAAGGCCAGAAAAAAATGTAAATAACTACAGTCAAGCTCTACAAATAACACCAGAAACGCTATAGAAATAACATGAGAAATGTTCTTCAAATAACACCATAACAGTCATCTAAATAACTACAGAAAAACTCTATAAATAACAACAGAAACGCTATATAAATAACATAAGAACTGTTCTCTAAATAACACCATAACAGTTCTCTAAAAAAACACCAGAAAAAAAAATGTAAATAACGACAAAAAAAACTCTATAAATAACACCAGAAACGCTATGTTAATAACATAAAAACTGTTCTCTAAATAACACCGTAACAGTTCTCTAGAAACACCAGAAAAATATGTAAATAACTACAGTCAAGCTCTATAAATAACACCAGAAACGCTATGTAAATAACATAAAAACTGTTCTATAAATAACACCATAACCGTTATCTCTATAAATAACACCAGAAACGCTATATAAATAACATAAGAACTGTTCTCTAAATAACACCGTAACAGTTCTCTAAAAACACCAGAAAAAATATGTAAATAACTACAGTCAATCTCTATACATAACACCAGAAACGCTATAAAAATAACATAAAAACGGTTCTTTAAATAACACCATAACATTTATCTAAATAACTACAGAAAACTCTATAGATAACACCAACACGCTATATAAATAACATAAGAACTATTCTCTAAATAATACCATAACAGTTATCTAAATAAATACAGAAAAACTCTATAAATAACACCAAAAACTTTATATCAATAACATAAGAACTGTTCTTCAAATAACACCATAACAGTTATCTAAATAACTACAGGAAAACTCTATAAATAACACCAGAAACGCTATATAAATAACATAAGAACTGTTCTCTTAATAACACCGTAACAGTTCTCTAAATATACCAGAAAAAATATGTAAATAACTACAGTCAAGCTCTATAGATAACACCAGAAACACTTTATAAATAACGTAAAAACTGGATCTAAATAACACCATAACAGTTATCTAAATAACTACAGAAACCTCTATAAATAACACCAGAAACGCTATATAAATAACATAAGAACTGTTCTCTAAATAACACAATAACAGTTATCTAAATAACTACAGAAAATCTCAATAAATAACACCAGAAACGCTATATAAATAACACAAGAACTGTTCTTTAAATAACACCATAACAGTTATCTAAATTACTACAGAAAAACTAATAACTAAATAAGACAAGAACTATACATACTGCCTTTCGCAAAAAACTTGACATGATATCACTTTTAGTTAAAAAAATTACGGGAAAAAAAAAGTTCACACTTTTTCTTGCAACTGAGTATATATAAGAAGTGTTAAAAATTATCGAAATACGTTTTGTACAAAACGACCTTCCATCACAAACAGAAAGGTTCCCTAAATATAAAAAATCAAATAGCCTCTTAGGATAACTTCAGAAAGGCTCTAAAATATAAGAGGGGCTCTTTAAATAACTCCTGAAAGGATTGTATGTAACGAAATAGTTATGTTACAGGTAACAAAATGAAACAGATATTTGAAGAAAAGAAAATACAGAGTTACAAACCTAGAGACAAATTAAAGCAATTAAAGAAAAGACTCGCACCTACAAAATCGTATTAAATGCAATGCGCCTTTAACGTTAACACACCACACTCTGTAACAATCTTATAGTAACATTTTCCACTAAAGGTTACAAGCACCGCCAAAGGTAACATGTACATTGCTAAAGGTAAAAAGGATATCGCTGAAAGTAACACGCACATCGCCAAAGGTAACACGTACATTGCTAAAGGTAACACATTTATCGCCGAAGGTAACAAGCACAATGATAACAATAACAAGCCTATCGC